>JAHLJT010008446.1:181251287-181420952 GCA_031308135.1 Acheta domesticus
AAGTTAGAAACTTGATGTGTTGGTCCATACAGATCCAGATTTGTTTCTAAAAGTGCCTCACTCTTTGAACGAGATGGAGGAGGAGGAGGATCATCATCCAAATTAGTTTCAAGTAACATGTGACTTTGAGGTCGTAAAGGTTCATTATCTAAACTTGTGTCTAGAAGATTTGTTCTGCTTGGTTCAAAATGATAATTGGAGGGAGGAGACGGTGCTAATGGATAAGTTTCTTCATCTGCAGGAGGAGGCGGAGGAGGATAAGCTGATCTAAGTAATCCACCATCTGCACGAGGTTTAAATCCAGCCTGTTGATTATCATAATCAATTCCTTGTTTCATTTCTAATGTTGAATCTGTTGCTGCAAAACTAGCATCCAGTGGCAAAGTTGACGAATTGTAATCAATTGTTCCAGGACTTTCATCATCATATTCACTACCTGTTGTTGAATGCCAATTGTCTCGTGATGTATAGGCAGAGTGGTCTCTGAAACCTTCGTTTTTGTATGCAAGATCAAAACTAGGGTTTACAGCTTCTGTTGCCCCTGGAAATTCTGATGTGTAATTGAAAGTTCTTGCCGATGTGTTTGGATTATGTGCTTCATATATATCATAACTGTGGGTATCTTCAACTGATGAATTAAATTGAGATTTATCCATAGAGTCAATGCTGCCATTCATCATTTTTTTATAATCCATACCTTTAGTAATGGTAGGGCTTGATCTTTGACCCTGGAAATAAATTGGTTTTGCAAATAAATAACGTGCATGTTTCAAATAAAGACCCTAAAAAAAGTGAAAACAGATTCAGATAATCTATAAATTCTATAAAAAACGCACACACGCGCACACTTCATTACTGATTTTAACTTAATTACTGGTGTATACAAATCAGGGAAACATTCTTACAAGATGTACATACATATTCACACTGTCAACAAAGTAGTGTAGATTGTATCATGTTACAAGTCTAGTGACGAGAGAAGCTTCTAAGATATATAATTACCATATATATTAAATTTTGAAAAAAGTTTATCTTCACGCTTTTCAATAATTGTTTTCTATGTATACAATTAAATTAAAGAAAAGGCAGTCAATGAATACTTACAGTATTGGCCTTTTGCCTGTGCGCTAAATCACTAAAAGCACCATGTGAAGAAGCTAATCCAACAGATCTCACAGATCTGAGAGATTGCCTAATTGAATTCCGTCTTTCTAATCTCTCTGCATGTCTGTGACGAGACTTCGTATACCAGAAACCTGCAGCAACTGCTATTAATAAAATAGCTATTCCAACCATGATTAAACGACTACCGTAAGAATATCATCTCTCCAACTCAGTGGATCAATGTGTACTTTAGGATCTGTGAAAGAAAGCTCAATCAGCTACATCTAAAGCCTGTAAAGAGCATTTCTCATGCACAAATAAAAAAGTCAAATACTGGTGCATGGCAAATAACTGGTATATTGGTAAATAACATACATACCTATTTCACACAAAAATGGGTTTAATCTTTGGCAATGATCAATTTCAATTTTTTGAAATGCAAACATGGTACATTTATTAATTTTATCAATATGCTGTACCCACACATGATCATAAAACTGGTATGTTTCTTGTTGATGACGCAGAAAGTGGTATAACTGGAGATAGTTACCCATCACATATGGCATCGATGCATTAACAGACTGAAATTATGAAAAAAGATAACAATTATTTATTAAAAGAATCCAAAGCTTTCATAGAATATTGAAATAAGTAAGATAATGAACCAACATCTTCAAATGATTTTTTAATATAATGAGAATGGCTATTATAAACCAATGGATAGAACTGTTTAAAAGGAAAAATTCTCATTGCATTAATATCTCGTCTTTGCCCCCCTCCCGACTTATCAATTTAATGTTACAGTAAAACTTGTTCAATGTTGAATGAATGTAATGTGGAAAACTGTCCAAAGTGAATATAAATCACAGTCTTGGCAAATGTAAATTCTACATTATTACACTGTATAATACAGAAAGAAAAAAAAAAACAACTTTTAAACATAATTGCAAACAGAGTATGGTAAACAGTAAAAGACAGAAGATCCAAACAATCCTATATGCAAATGGTGAAGTTATAAGACCTACAAATTGCAGAAAATTAATTGTATAAAACAGCACAAAGGCAGGATTTCCACAACATCAAGGAAAAGAAATGAGAAAAGTAAAAAGTGTCATTAATTAAGAATGTTTGTTAATAATTGTCTGAATTAAAAATGCATATGATTTCAAAAACAATACTCATGTGCAGACAATGAAAAATAGGGTTCAGCAACAACTGGAGACCATGTAGATGAGATTTTTAAGCCATCTCACATTAGCCACGTTAAGGGATCAGCAAAGAACTAACTAGTGGTGCCACAGAATGGCACAGACTTTCCCCTATTAGTTTTCTCTTTCCTTTGGTCTTGGCTAGCTATTTGGACTTGGACAATAGCCACCCACATTCTCTTGCCAGCTACCATCTATCGCTGCCCAAAATACATTTTTTTGACCTTTTCTTAATTATTCGCTTTCACAATAGCAGAATGGAAATATTATTTTAAGAATATTAAATAAAAGCAAAACCTTGTCCTAAATGCCAATTTTCTTTGAAAAATATGGAGCTGTTTTTTAAGAGAATGGTGTCTAAGCATTTCTGTAAATGCAAAATTTAATGTTCTTTTTCACAGAAAATTTTTGAGTTTTCAAAAAACATCATTTGAAGTCATTTGAAATACATCACCTCAGAAATACAATAATGCTTACAAATTGCTGGAAATGTGCATATTAACGGTGTGAGAGATCTTTCAAAAAAATTACGTTGTGTAACTTTTGAAAAAAACGAAAAAATAACCCAAAATGAACTTTACATCATATTAAAGAGTGCAATTAGCACTATCCATTGAAGAAAAAATTTGAAACCATTTCTGAGAAAATAGTGTTTGAGTCTTTTTGAGAATGTGGAATTTTGAGTTAGTTTCTACAGAAAACTACTGAGTTCTTGAGAAACTTTATATGACATTATTTAAAGCACATGGACTCATAAATATAATAATGTGAACAAATCACTGCTAATGTAAATATTAACGATGTGAGAGACAAGTCAAGCAATTACATTTTTTTAATTTTTGAAAAAACAAAAGAATGGAGTAATATGGCGCTTATGTCATCTCACTGAGTACATTCAGCACTATCCATACCAAAAGTTAAATGAAAAAAATTGGAGCCATTTTTGAGAAAATCTTGGTTTTGTAATTCTTTAAAATAGCACATATTGCACACAATATTGTGTGAAAACTATCGAAATTTACAAAAAAGTGTTCATAACCTTAATGAAAGAACTCACTGTGGAGGACAAATTTTATTTGAAGGAAAAATCTTTATCTTCAATATTGTAGTTATAGGAAGAAGCCGAAAAAAAATCAAAATTTTGCAATTTTCGAAAATTCAGAGTCAACCGTGAAATTAGGGCCTATGCCATCTTAATAAATGTATTTTACTCGAATTACTTCTTACACGAAATTTAAGGAAAAAAATTGGAGCCGTTTTTGAGAAAACTTTGAAAATGACCGGGGCGTTTCATGTATAGTACTCCCAAATTTTATAGAATCTTTTTCAAAATCTCAAAGCTTGGACTCGTATGGTTTAAGCACTAGTGGTATTCACGGACGGACGGGCGGGCGCCGGACGGTAAGACGGACGGACGGTAAGACGGACGGACGGTAAGACGGACGGACGGTAAGACGGACGGACGGTAAGACGGACGGACGGTAAGACGGACGGACGGTAAGACGGACGGACGGTAAGACGGACGGACGGTAAGACGGACGGACGGTAAGACGGACGGACGGTAAGACGGGCGGACGGTAAGACGGACGGACGGTAAGACGGACGGACGGTAAGACGGACGGACGGTAAGACGGACGGACGGTAAGACGGACGGACGGTAAGACGGACGGACGGTAAGACGGACGGACGGTAAGACGGACGGACGGTAAGACGGACGGACGGTAAGACGGACGGACGGTAAGACGGACGGACGGACGGTAAGACGGACGGACGGACGGTAAGACGGACGGACGGACGGTAAGACGGACGGACGGACGTTTTGCTTTCAATTTGTTTTTTGGTATGGACCAATGAAACAGGGATTCTGGCTACACCAGGTGTAGGAGATTTTTTTCTTAATTTAGCAACTAGATTGATCCACTGTTTTGTTTTCAGGGCCTGGAAATTAATTTTTTCTGCCGAAAATCCGCCGTTTTTTCGTGCAGCATTACATAACTTTCCCTACACTATGTATATTACTCCGTATATATGTATGTATACACGAAAGTAAAAATATTACAAAAAAATTTTAAAACACAGAATGTAGTAAAAGAAAGGAAGGAAGGTCAGAAGAAATGGTTTTCTCACATCAACAGAATGAGGCAAGAATGATTCATAAAGACACTATTGAATTATAAACCAATAGGCAAAGAGAAGTTGGGGGTCCACAAAAGAAATTGTTACATCCAAAACACTTTAAGAACTAAAAACCCACTAGATCTACTGGCAAACAAGAAAAGATGACAAGGCTAGCAACCTGCAATATACGATGGTGATGACGACGATGATTGAAAATGGAGATATGACTTTAAAGCCACTTCCCTACATCAAATTCCACAAGAATATTCTATGTTCTGGGTAAATGTATGTCTGAGCTTCAGCATCACTTAATCCATGTGTAAGTGTTATTGTTTCAATAGAATCAAAACTAATATCAAACTTTTGAAGTTTGTGAACTTTCATGTAAATATCTAAGGTTACTATCAATGTCAATGTAAATCATTGTGAGTGATCCCATTAAATAATATTGAAGAAAGCTTTTTCCTCTATCTCTCATTTCTGTTGACTCTTAATTGTAAATGAAACCTCATACCATATTTAATTCTCTAGGAGATGAGCAGGAAATCCTAACATCAATGGCCATGTGACTGTAACACCCCAAACCAAATTTTTATTTTATTAATAGACATAAATGACATGCCTTTGGCTTTAAGGAATAATAAAATAATTTTGTTCGCTGATGACATAATCAAAACAAAAACACAACTTTCATTAGAAAAAGAAACTCACAAAACTTTGCATGCACTAGTAAAATGGTTTCAAGACAACAAACTCATCATAAACACCAGCAAGACAGTCTCTCTAAATTTCATGAATCCCTGAACCAAAGAAAAATTCTCACAGCAGTTGCTCATAAATAATAACCTTGACTATATCTCATGAAACCACCTTCCTTGGTCTAACAATCCAAGAAAACCTAAAATGGAATCTCAAATCTTAACAAGAAGCTCACCAAATCTTGCTATGCACTACACCCTCAGGTCAAGCTCCAACACTGAGACACTTAGGACAATGTATTTTGCAAATGTGCACTCACACCTACAATATGGAATTATTTTCAGGGGAAATGCCCCTGAAAACACTCGCACATTTATTATCCAAAAAAGAATACTGCAAACAATGACCAGCACTCATATGTTGGAGTTTTGCAAACCTCTGTTCAATAAACTAAGGATTCTTCCTCTACCATGCATGTACATATTTGAAATAGCGGTATTCACATGGAAGATTCTCATGGAAAACAATGACATTTTTACTCTAAATTCCGATGTACACAACTAACACACTCGTCAAAAGGATAACCTACATGTTCCCCACTCTGAAACTACACTTTATCAAAAAAGTAAACTAATAGAGGGTATTACACTTTACAAGCTAGGCCATTATATTAAAGACATAAACACGATACGTATGTTTAAAAGTAAATTGGAAGCTTTCCTGCTTAACAACATATTCTACAGTGTGAAGGAATATACAAATCACAACTCTACTTCCCTTAACAAAATATAAATAAACAAAAATTGGTATTCCATTTGACTTTCTGTTTCATGTTGACTGAGCTGAAGCAAAGAAAAAGGAACTGGCATATCCCACCCTGCCTCCTGCCATAATAAATTGCAGTTGGATTGATGTTGACGGAGAATGCCTGAGCAAAATTCTATTTTCTTCATCCTTAATTTGACAGATACATTAGGCACTATAAACAATAATGTTAAATCTTTTCTCAATGAATTATCATTATTATTATTATTATTATTATTATTATATTGTCATTAGTATTATTAGTATTGTTATTTCTATTATAATTAATAACAAGTATTGTAATTCAGCTGTAAGTTTAATGACACCAACTCAATCAAGGTTTTTGTCCAGTTTCCCTTGATCCTTTGAGCAAATGCTGAGTTGGTCCCCTTGCTTTGATTCTGGACAGTAAATGTAACTTCACTCTGTCCAAGCCCTTCCTTAAATATCTCCCTTATAAAAATGAAGTTAATGAAGTTAAATGAATAAATGTAACTTCATTATTTGTGCACCTCTTCTGAATTTCAGTGGGAAATCTAGTTATTCAAATTATCGTTTTCCATATTATCGCGGCAAAAAGTATTATTCTTTCATGAAGAACATGAGGGTACAGGGCAGGAATTTATAGCTAATTTACCTTTGAAAATATATTTTATTATATAGGAGCAAATATTTTGTCAACAAAACTCGAAAAAACAACTTTCTTTTCTGTATTCAAAATTCGACTAGAATATGGTTTAGGATAGAGATCACAGAATTATGAAAACGTGCACAAAATTCACTTCTCCCCATAGCTCGTCACACACAGTTTTTAACTGTTTTTGACGTAAATAAATAAATAAAAAGTTATGACTAGAGCTCTGCAATCAGGCAAAAACAACCACTCGAGACTCAGGCTCTGCGCCGACGCTCGACGGAAGGGGGAGTGGGACTCTACTGGGGGGGAGGCAGGAGGAGATAGCTGGTTAAAGGACATTTTGACCAGTCGCGTTGCGGCTCCCGCTTATATTATTTGGCTTACTCCCGCTTTATATTATTTAGCTACAGAACAGTCAGTCGAACGTCGGCGAGACTCCCGGAGTCGCCGTGCTCGACTGCCGCCGGACGCCTCTTCTCATGTAATGGATTTAAAGTCGCTGCGCGTAGTGATCGCAAAACTCTTTCAATTAATTGTAATGGACTATAGTCGAAAAGCAATACAATTTCAATTAAACGATTAATTGTTTTAACGTAACAATTTATCGATAAATTGGAAATAATTTTACAGAGATAAAACAATACAATTTTTTAAAGAATTAAAGGCAAACAAAGAGTCTGAAAATAAATTTAAAACCAAGTTTTTAGCTAGATCAATAAAATGGAATAAAAATTTAGAAAACTAAAATAATTTTCATCAATTCTTTTTACATTGTAACTTATTACACTATGTTGAAAAGCAAAGTTTATTAATTCGGATCCCTAATAATGCAAATATGAACCTGTAGTAAATTTTTAAATTGGCAAAGAAAATACTATAATATAAAAATAAGCAAAGAAAATTCTATAAAACTAAAATCTGTGTTTTAGATGCCTGAAAAGCACAAAAATGAAAAATAAGCAGGAAAAAGCCAATGAAAATATAAATTGGAAGGGAAAGGCACTAATTTATTTTACTGCACCTGTATCTAAATTTAGCAGAACATTTGTATTTACACCGTATAAAATGAGGGAAAATTAATGATTTTATAACATTCTCGGGAAATAGAAAAATGCCTAATATTGTAAATTAGTATAAGCTTAAAAATGACAAAAATGATTGTTTTAATTGCCTTTAATTTTTATAACTGGCTTACAGAAACAGATTTAACATGCATTTCTTTGAATTAACAGAGCCTTCCTTCCCTTCCATTACTTTCCTGTATGAACATCTGGGACATTGAGATATCAATGTTGGAAGTCCAGGTTATCGACTTGCTCCCTACGATGTGAGTGATATGATTGTATCATGAAACTGAGCCCAGCGCTCGCCCATGACCTAATGGTCATCTACGATCTGCCGCTACCTTTCTTTGTGTGAAGAAGTGAGCAAAAAGTGATCTCTTGGTCTCTAAAGAATGGACAAAAAAGAGAGATTTGATACCGATCGACCAAGATTAGCAAATTCAAAATGCCTTCAATACAAATTTTTAACCAAAACTGGAAGAAAATAGGAATAAATTTCAAGAAAAAAAGCTTAGAAAATTAAATATGTCTTAAAATACTTTTACAGGAAAATAAGCACATTAAATATTCATCAGAATTGTTAATTTTTCATAATTCTTACATTTATACCAAAAGCATTTATGAATGTTCATTAGAATAAAACAGGCAATTTCCTGGTATTTGTAATGTCTAGTCATTACAAAGAACGGAATGGCATTGTCTCGACAGAAGAGAGGCGAGCAAGTGCTGGTCAGTAAAAATTGAGGAGAACGCAGACTTCTAGTTATGACATGTTCAATGCTCGGTAGTAGTTTTATTTTTGTTCATTATTTATCAACAGCCAAAAGGCCTTGCAGAAAAGAGAACCAAATACATTATTGTATTGGAAACTTCTTGAAGGTGTCTTTGGGGAATCTTGATTTGATTCTGTTTGGAGGGTTTGCTTGTTGACCTAATTCAAAATGGGCTGCACTTGAACAGGAGGGCAAGTGTGAGAAAAATTTTGAGAACAGATTGATCAGATAATTTTTAATTAGGGGAATTTGAAGTTCATATTGAATTGGACTATTGGGTGTAAACCATGGTGCATTGAGAAGTCTTTGGAGAAATTTGTTCTGGAAGGTTTGTATTGTGTTAATCATGCTAGGTGCAATGTTTATCCAAGCTGGGACAGGCAGATGTGAATGTGAGTCTGATTTGATAATGATCAGTTACAAATATCTGGTAAAAGTTTGGGTACACTGTCAACATGTAAATTATATAAAATAATACACGCACAAATATCATTTACTGTTTCTGTAGAGAGACAACTAAAACAGAGTGTCAATGATGACGGACACACTCAATGTTTGACAGGGGAAGCAATTATTACAGAATTGGGGAAAGCCTCAATATTTCTAACACCTCTAAAGACATCAACAATTTTGCTATGAATTATTCTGTTGCTTTTGCTGATGACTGCCTTGGTTACACGGGACTCGAATATCATATGCCCTCCCTGATATCAAATATGTACGTGGAAACCGATGTTTTTCTCGAAAGTTTTATTTACTCATCAATATTGATTTTTGTCCTTTTCAAAATAGGACCATCGATATATAATACAATAAATATAATAAATTTATATAATATAATAAATTTGATATGATCAAATTTGACATGCTTTTTTTGGTCTTGGCCAAAGACTAAGGTTCCATTTGGGGATCAAGCCTTCTTTTTGACATCATATTCGTACACCGATGTTTCTTCATTGGTTTCAACCCGTTTGATACCTCATTGTTCGCTTCATTCAGCATCTCCTGAGGAATGTTCATTTGACACTGCTTTTGGCTGAAATTCAACAATTTCGGTATAAAGTTTTGCTAAACATTTCATGCCCAAAACATCTGTAAAAATGAGGAATAATGGGGCTTTCTACAATTCCATATTGGCCCCCTCGTCAATCATTGGGTGTGTCCTTTGTCATTGATACTTCCAGTTTTAGTTGTCCCTCTATATACACAGTATATGTGATTATTCCATTGACAATATTTGTACTTGTATACTGCTTTAAGTAATTTATATGTTGAGAGTGTACAGAAAACTTTACCAAACATTTGTACTCAATCCACATCAAATAAAATATGAATTATTAGTTTTTGTACCCGAGGTAATCTTGGACCCAATGACCTCAAATATGTACAAAATAAGATTTGATAAGAGGTAAAATGTTCATGATTTTCATCCAAAATATGCAAAAACATATTGTTGATAAATGATGAACAAAACTAAAATTACTTCCGTGCATATTTAGTACAGTCGATCTCCGCTTATAGTGAACGACTGGCGACTAATGTTCATGGTTCACTATGTTCGATGATGTCAAAATGAAATAGATTTTCTCCAAAATGATTGACTTTATTAATATAAAGACAATGCAAAATACATTAACAGTATGAACTGAAAATTTCAATATCTTAATTTGACCTTAACAAATCAATTATTTTCAGTTGTTTAATGCATACATTTTTCATTACTGCCCTGTCCATATTTGATTCTGCAAAGTCGACTATCTCTAATGATTCACCTTATACGTGCACTGACCATCCCATTCTTTGAAGGCCCCTTTACTCGCCATATGAGATACTTTTGGTAGAGCAATGGCACGAGTCAAGTTACAAAACTCGGAGATATTTTCCTTTCGATTATTAGTTTTGGGTCCAATTTGACTGGGCTTAATTCTGTAGAAAAAAGTAGTCATTTCTGACCAAAAAGCTCATACTGTGAATCCATTGATATTGGAAACAGTGGATACTTCTTGCTGATATTTTAAATAAATTACTTCCTCTAATACGTCATGTAGTCAGAATCCATGTTTTGTGAATCTTTGGTACTGAAAAATTGCTTTATGTCAAAACATCTGTCCTGTCCATCCGTCAGTTGGCCAGCCACTCCCTCCGTCGGTCAGCCACTCCATCCGTCTGTCCGTTCGTCTGTTTGTCGATCCGTCAGTCTTACCGTCCATCTGTCTGTCGATTCGTCAGTCTTACCGTCCATCTGTCTGTCTGTCGGTCCGTCCATCCGTCTGTTCGTCCACCCATTGATCTGTCCAAATTTTAAGCCCTGAAAATTTTGAAACTCATATTTTAATTTTAAGGGTATTTTCATGAAACCCCAACTTTTTCAAATTTTCCAAAAAATGACTCCAAATTTTTTTATTTCAAATTTTTGACTGCAAACTTTCTTCTCAAATAAAGTCAAGTATTCTAATAAAAATGGTCTGGTTTTCATTGAATTCTCCAAATTTTCGAAAATTTCTGAAGTTGAAAATTGTTTCAGTCAAACTACTGAACATATATTTATTCTTAATGAAATTTGTTCTTCAAAAACAGATCATTAAATAAGGTTATGAAAAATGTTTTGAAAATATGAGTTGTAGCGGTCAACTTTCTTTTTAAACCGTTAAGAAGGTTGTTATGAAGACTGAGCAATTTGTCATAGTGGATATGATGATACCTTGCTAAACCTAAATATGCGAGTTAGAATCACAGTGTGGACAAAAATTTTGTAGATTGGAAACACTTTTGCAGGTATCTATTATGTGACTGTTACAAATAATGTGAGAATGTGCTCTTGGAGCACTACTAGTCATTATTCAACTTCAAAAACAATTTTGAACAAGTCATAACACTCACTTTACAAATTACGATTGAAAATACTTCATGACAGAAAAGAAGTGTCATGTGGGGTTCCTGGATCACCCTAACTACAATGACTGCTTTCTGGAAAAACTGACGGAGGCAAATTTTATTTTACTTCAACAAAATAAATCAGAAACTTTCCTACAAAGGTATAAGAAGGTGCAACTATGCATGCAAAGCAGTTTTTCCAGAGAAGTATTTATAAAGTTGAGGGGTTGTAGACTGCTTAAGAGTTAAATTGTTAACTTTCAATTCTGTACTCATACAGCCACAATGCATTTTGCATTTGCCATGGTTTGTCTACATACCTGACCTTTTATATCCATAATTTTATTTACTATCCTTCAGTTCACTGAAATTCCTCAGAATTAAAAGGAAAAGAAATAAAAAATTAATCTTACCCTGCAGAACGTACGAGCATCTTCAAATGCCATTGGGGCACCAACATAATATAACAAGTATCTCCAACAAGCATCCAACCAGGTGGGCATTTCCCACCACTTAATATACTTTGATTATTCATATGAAATGGTTTAAAATCTACTTCTAAAAGATCTGGATGGTCACTACGATCTCTTATACGGCCCATTACAGCAAGTGTCTCGTTATAGCCCCACCAGTTGTGCTTTGCATCAATTGGAGTCTTCCACACATCTAAACTGCTGTCAAAAAGAGAAGAATTCTCAATTAATTTAACAAAATCAAATCTTTATACCCCAAAGCAATTAACAAAAAATATATACATTGCCTACAAATCGTTATATGAGAATGTACATATGAATTGTGTAGGGAAACACAGAAGTTCAAATCAAAGATATAATTAAGAAAATTACATTAGTGAAAATGCATTAGAGGTCATAAATTCTTGTTTTGATAATAGTTCCCTTCAATAGTTTAAACAAAACATAGCTTTTGGCAAAACTCATCATTTTCATATTGTGTAAACTTTCAAATATGCTAATGAACTTAAAGTTCCTTGGATCAACTTAATCAAACTGAACTATCAGTCAGATTGTACAAGATCCATTAATTTTAATGTTTCTCAAAATCATTTACTTCATTATTCAAAATCATTAATTTCATGCACACATGGTAAGAATACTTTCAAGAAGTTCTTTGGCATTGCAGAGTAAAGAAAAATTAACAAGAACTTAATTTTCAATAGAATCAAGGGAAGCATTGAAGGGAGCTTATCTGCTGAAAGTATTGAAATTTGCAAGCAATGTTTCAACCTGTTGGGACATCCAGAAACACCTAAATCAAAACAAACAAACAAACACACACACACAAAAACATGCACATTCTGAGCAAATAAACAAAACAAACATGCACATCATAAAGCTCTAAACATAAAAATATCCATATCCAACAGGCCAAACAGACACTGAATGAAAAGAAATGTGACAAGTAAATAACATGAATGTTTTGTTGTTAAGTATTCTGAAATGAGCATCAAATATGAGCAATATTATAATACAGATTTGATAATTAATAAAATCAGAATTGAACGGGTGTGTACAAAATGACATTTAACACATTGACTGCCATGTGAGACCATATGGATTTATAGGGAGTTTATTTATTTTTAGTGTGAGACTCTCAGTGAGAGAGAATTAATTTCAATTTGTGTGGTCCCATACAATAAATTGTCTAAACATGAAAATATTCAACAGTGCTTCTATCAATCTGCGAATTATCAACTTCCTTCCTACCGAAATTCTTACCGACCACTATAGGGTGCAGAAGAACTACATTTAATTTGTGTTTTCTTTCTAGTGGTAAATTAGTTCGCTCTTGTTTGGAGGAATATGTTGGCACTGAGGAGTAGAATAAGAAGAGCACTGTGGTTTTGCGGTGAAGTATGGTGAGAATGTGCTTCATAGTGAACATAAAAAAACACATTCTATCTAAACAATAAAAAACACAAGCACAAAAAGCATTCATGACACTGATAGGCAAAAAATTATAATTTCTTACCTATTAATTCCAGCACTGGAGTTCGTAATTGAGTCAGGAAAAAAATAAATGAACAAAAGAAAAATTATTTTAGAACATAGTCGTTTTTCAACTTCAAACAAAAATTCTCAATGATGGGATTTTAACTAACACATGAGCAAGCATGCATCCACACTCAACTCACCATCTGTACACACACACATGCACACAATGCAGCAGAATGCAAATATCTACCCACCTACACAATACACATAATCTATGTATTAGAATTGAATACTTTATGGGATCTGAAAATACTGAAAGTAAATATTTCTTGTCACATAAACAATAGAGTAAAATTTGTTTCATTACAATATTCATGCTTTCTATTGACTAAGATAGAAAAATACTTACAAGGACCTATTAACAGTAACAATTTCATAGTCATTTTCAGGATCGAAAAAAACATTGTCAACATAATGTTGACCAGCTGTCCCAGCAATAACTGTGCTACGAGAATCTCTGTCAGTTGCATAGTTCCTGAAACGCAAAACATAATTTAAAAATGTGAAAAATGAGTAATGATAAACTAAAATGAAAAGTTGTAATAACGTTTACCAGTAAAATCCATTGTGTGATGTTGTCTGATAAATAGGGAGTCTTACTCTTTCAAATCCTGATACTTCCAGAATATGATGACCAAAATTATGATGAACATAATTATAAGTGAAATTTGACACAACCTGTAACATCCACATACTTTTAAATAATATAAAAGTTGCATGATAAATGAAATGCTTTGTAGTAGATTAATGGAACAGTAGTCTACAATCTTTAATAATAAAAACCAATTAACAAAAGCAGAGAAACAATGCTAAATAAACAATAAATAATCTAAATAAAGAAAAAAATGCTAAATAATAATAATAAAGCATAAAATGTCAGCCCCGTAGCTGAGATCGCTAAAGCAGCAGTGTCGTGGCAATCTCGGACTGCAGGGTCGCGGGTTCAAGTCCCACCTCAGACATGGGTGTATTTGTGTATGTCTACATGTGTGTTCCGTCCTTTCACCCCTCACTATCATCATTTTCATCTTCCATACCCCCAGGGCTAACAACCCTGGGAGATAAAAATGGGATTCAGCTAAAATGCTGATCCCCCCTAAGAATGGTTCATGTCCTGCCAAGATAATGTTTCTGAGCCCCGGAAAAAAAAGGCGGCAAGTACACGTGGTTCGAGATGGCCTATACGTGAGCAACAACAAAAACAAAACAAACAAACAAAAAAGCATAAAATATAATTTTATGCCTTATTATTATTATTTATCTTTGGTACATTATAAACAAAGAAATAAGGTGCCTAATAAGGGAGATCCATCCCACTGGTTTTGTACTCCATAACATAAATTAAAGAAATATAAATAAAATCACCACTTTCCCTGACTATCAGGGAAAAAACTTACCTGCTTTAAAATAATTATATCATCATATGGTGCAATATTGCGAGTAAAATAATTTCTGTATATAGTAACTTCCTGGTATGGACTACTCTGTCGCCCTTCAATATACAATGCTGGATTATGTGAGTTGTCAGTGAAAAGGTTGTTATGGAGCCATCCTTTAAGAGCGGTAGCAGATCCACGTGAATCAGCTCTAATAGCTAAACCACCCTGATTACTATCCACTAAATTATTCTGAAACATTTTTTTTTTTTAGTAACACACCCTACAAAAATTAGAGTTCATGTACCGTCGTGGTAACTGCAATAGGTCATATGTCAAATCCACTGTAGTTTTCAGGAAGAACGAAAAATATTCCTTCCTCTCCATATTTTAACAGTCGATTTCACAAATATAGAAGCTTGCTATTTGGTTTTCCATTATTCCCTTGTCTTATGACCTATTGCATCTGATGTAGTTCTTTTGACTGATCACAATGGTGTAATAAACACAAAAAGATTGTTTTTGACATACGTCCTATTGCGGTTACCATGACGATATGTTACTTATTAGTTTTACATCAAGCCATAAGAATATTACTCTCCCTCCAATATATTCCTCTTATTACTCTCAAAGGATCAAAAAGAGGCTTAAGGAGGATCCAAATACATGAAATTATATAGACAGCTTCAAGACTTATGAATGCTCAACACTATTTGAAAAAGTCATTTGAGTAATTAATGATCAAAATCTTTTCAAATATGTATTTTTGCCCTGATATCCGAAGCCAAATTGACAGTAAGAAATTCATATAATTATTTATGATCAATATAATTCATACACAAATAAACTTTAAGTGCTTACTCTGAAATATACAGTTCTAGTGTTTTGTATATCCAAATACACAGCAGCCCCACATGTTGTGAAGTTTCCATACAATTTATCACAGTTATTTTTAAACTGATTCCATTCAACAGTGATCATAGGATTCACTTCCCCAGCACTTCCGTAATGTATTGCACCCTGTCTGTTGTTTTTCATTATGGAATATGAAATATTATGCTGTACGTCTCTATCTAAAAATAAAATAAATCAATTTTGACAATGCAAACATTTTTACTCTCAATATTCATACACAAGATTTCATATGAAAAATGCAGATAAATCAATTTCTCATAGGCATTTGTTTCAAAACCCACATGCTTATTGAATGTAAAATATAAAATCATGAACTTACTGAATCCAATAGCAGAAATTGGTAAAGTTACAACCTCTGCAATAAAACCATGCATCTCGCTAGCACCATTTGCAAACAGCTTTATGCTCAGGCTTGGAAGTAAAGACCTAAACAATCTCTTTTCCATATTGTTTCCAACTTTTATGTTCCCAATAATTTTTGATGTTATATTATAAATATCTCCATCATACAAAGTTATGCTATCAGGTTGTCCAACTTTACCCGTAGAATTGAACAGATTGAACTGAAGTAACCTAAAAATTAAATGATGTGTTATAAGTAACAAAGGCTTATTTTGATTTTCAAAGCACTTATCAACACAAACTTCATGTCAAGATTTGCCACTTCATAACTCAAGTAAGTTACAACAAAACAATATATTACAATTAATGCACAAGGTCATCTGGAAATTTAAAAAAGTTCTTGGTTGATATGGAATTTATAGTGCCCATTCCCTAAAGGAGATAATATAATTAATTGTTCATTTAAGTAACATTTGTCTTAAATTTCAAGTAAATTAAAATAAATTCAAAATCTTCAGGATGGTTTTAAATGGTAATGAATGTAATTTATTTGTGCTATTGAAAGTAGGTAGGTCAGCTTTTCAATGTGGAAATGCTTTCTTTTAATTAATATTTCTAGTATCTTGCTACAGAATTATTGGGATTGCCAACAATATGATATGTTTGCAATGTTAGCAACTACTACACATGAATAAAAGAAAATGGTCAGTGTAATTTAATGAAATTATTTTTAAAGGGACTTACTAAAATGTAACATCCAAACAATCAGGCAAGTTAACATAGTTTTACTTTCTCATACAAATACATTTCCGTACATGGAGTAAGATATGTACTATAAGAGAAAGTTCAGTAAAGTGTCAGAAAATAAATTTCAAGATTTTAATGGAAATACATGTTTTAGGATCACCTGATACTGAAAACAAGTTTGTTTCTTTTCTTTTTTTCTTTCAAACTGTCTTTCCATCCATCTACAAATACCACTAATGTCTAAACCATTCACAAGATTTTTTCCAAAACTAATATTTCCTAATTCATCTAGTTCAACTGAATGTACTGAATAATATGACATACATGCCATTTTGATGTGTTCTTTTAATTTTACAAAAATTACACATATATAATTTTTTTAAATATTTCACACACTTAATATTTACTTTATGGGTGCTTTTTATCAATTATTGTATTTGTGGGCATATCAATTGTGCATATGTATTTCAAACTATCTCTGATGAAATTTGTTAATAACTCAAAAGGTTTCTGTGAAAATTAACTCAATATTGTTCATTTTCAGAAACACTCAAATGAGCTTTTCTCAAAAAGAGCCAAATTTTTAATGAAAATTTGCGTAAAAATGGGTTTTATTTTTCATTCCTAAAGACATATTTCAATTCTACTATTAGGTGATTAAAAATTGAAACATTATGTTTTTTGATAAAACACTACTTCCCTAATAAAAACATATTACATAAAAGTAAACTAAACCATTGAGTTCACCATCATGTGCTCTAAATATTATGTCCTACAACATTTTCTTTAGAGTTAGTTAACTTCGAGAAAACTGTTCATTATTGAGTGCGATGTTCATAGGTTTTAATTAAAGTAACTTTGTTTGCATTGCTTTTATGGAAACGAATGGTGTCAAAGTAATTCAGATTCATAAATTCAATGATACAAAGTACATTAAAGGCTGTGTATACATAGAAAGGTCAGTTTTTGTTATATTATTAGTTTTATCAAGTTATTGTTATATCACCATAAAACACCTTCACATGATATGGTCAAATGATTTGACCTTAAGAGACAGGGTCTGAGGGTAGAAGAGCCCAAGAAGGGGATACTAAGGCCATGAGGTGAAAACCTGCACAAGGCATGAATTTTTTTAACTTTTATTTGTGCCATTGAGGGGGGTGGGGAGAGGGGGAAATTCTGTGTGCACTGTGTGCAACTGTGTGCACACTATGTGGATTTGAGGAACTATATCCCTCCATCCAGAACAATATTGCACCAAGATATGGCCTAGGAAGATCATTGGCAAATATCTTAAATTACAGGGCAAAGATGTACATGTTGTTTGGGGAACGCGAAGAAGTTCTTATCTAAGAATGTCCAAAGAAGAGAGATATGTACCACAAGGTAGGTCTTTTAGTCGTTAACTGATAGCATGTGGAAAGGAGATGGGGCAAAAGAGAAAAGTTAGCCCAAACTAGAGAACAAAAAACTTAAAAGAGATAGTCTTCACCATAATGTAGGTCAACCAATTTTTGTGAGTTGTTTAATTTAAGTGAAGAGAGTACTATTCCCTTTCACAGTACTATTTCACAGTACAGAGACAGTACTATTCCCTTTCAAAAAATTCTCTTGTGAGCCAAGTCTTGAGAATGAAATGGAATAAGACATTAGCAAATGTAGCATGTTCGATCTGACATGAAGTAATGCGCATGCAAGCATTGCAAACCTCCTCATGTCACAATGAATTGGATATAAAATTCCATTGTCTTGAAAGTAGCATTCATCCAGAAAGTTTTGCTATCAGATTTGTGTTTTGTAGGCCAAAATATCAAATGTCGTAAGACTCATGCCATTTAAGCACATAATGTAATAAAAAAGTTTAGATTAAGAATTGCAACTGACTATCTCAAGTATTAATGATAAAAAATAAAGTTATTTATTTACTACAAAGTACACTGTATCAAAAACTACACATTGGTTCACATTGTTGGCCAATTTGCTTTCTAGCAAATGATATTTTAGAATGAAGGGAACATGGACTGATGATTTACTAAGTTCTCATACTTGACAGTGCACATTTTTAGCTCTTTAATATTTATCATAATATTCAAATTAGAAACAAATAAAAAAAGTGTATAAGCATACACTTATAAAATATATTAAGATAAAGGAAGAGGAGAAAATGCCAAATAAGGAATTTTAACTTGATATTAATGTACTCATATCAAGATACATCTTTGATTTCTTGGAAACATTTAAGTGACAAATCCTTTTAATATTCTACAATCAACATCAAAAATATGTGAATTCAAACTTGCCTAAATCCTAATGGTTTGGAGTCATAAACACTGTTGAAAATCTTTATGCAGTTCACAGGATGGTTATCATATTTGTAATACACTAAAACTCGTTCTTCAATAGTAATTTCCTTTGCTGGATCACACATATCAACCAAACTGAATAAGTGATATGGAATGTGTATTTGGCGCAAAGGTGTATATGAACTTTCCTCTGATTCTCGGCCCTCACCAGTTAATGAAAGTGCTGATATACCCACTCCTAGGGTGTGTTCAATGCTGTAATCATAACCAAAGAATTAGAAATTCACATTTTTTTATAATTAAAGTTTACTTAATGAAACACTGTATCAAAAAGCAATATCAATAAAACATCATCAAACATATACAAACTGTATTACCTATTATACATCAGTCGTGTTGTATCAATGGGAGAAATAAAGTTCATACCATGCGAAGCACAATTAGTAATGTTCACACGCAAAATTGTAGGTGACCTATTGATACTCTGAATGGCAGGTGACTTTTCATTGTGCAATACACCTGCACCAGTAATATTAACATATTCCAAGGAAGATTCAGCACGATGAGCAGTCTGATGTGTTACAACATCGTGGATTCGATGCTCATACAAATTTTGTTCAAATTCTCCATCTGCAAACCTGCAGACAAATCAAATGCATTTATTTTAACATTATGGGTGTCTCAGGAGGAAACAACAAAACTTTGAAAATAAACCCTAAGACAATTTTACACATATTTGGTCTAATAAACTCCTGCGATATTTTGAATGCTGTAATAACCACTCAAAAGTTGGTTTGAATAAACACTTTCTATGCCAAATTTGCCTTTCAGAAAATATAAACACTTCACAAACATGTAAATTGTTTATTATTTACAAAATAAATTAATATATTTATTTATGAAGAAAAATTAACACAGAAATAAAAAAGCAATTGAACTTGTAAACTGATACATAAGTGTATATCGATGTGTTCACAAAAAATGTTCACAACTTCACAAAATGTTATAATATAATACAACCTGAAGTAATACATAAATAATAACACAAAATATAACAAATATTTACCATTATAGGACAACATATGGTCACCGTAACAGCAAAACTAAATTATATTTTTCATAACGTGAATGAAGAAACTTTGTAATACAGACGACTTAACAATGCAAGGAAACTCTTAAGTCATAGTTACAATAATAGATTTACTGACTGAGGTTTCCGGGCAAGTCAACTGCTGTGGACACTAGTCCCATTAGTGTAGTGAATGGTTTCTCCCCCGCTGAATGGCAAAATCTGACACCAAGCTGTAAGTGCCTGACTAGTCCCCTGACATCTGTAGTAGTGCAGTTCTTGCATGTGTGCGTGCGTGGTATAGGGAGAGGATAGAACAAGGATGAGGAAGGAAAGATCACACATGGTCCATGGCCCATTTGTCTGGTAATGATCTGCTGCTCTGGCACTGCTCTGGCATTTGCCTGGTAATGATCAGAGAAACCAGAAAAACTACTGATCACAGTAGCTGGCCATTATAATTCTCGAGACATTGGCTCCTAGCTACCATCATCAGGACTTGAAGCATGGGGCCTCTTGGTCAGAGTTGCTGCAGAGTCAGCAGCAATACTGGCTCTGAGCTAAACTCAGCCTGTAGCAGCATCGAGAAAAGCATGAATAGCAAAGGATTGCGAGATGAAAGTCATGGACCTAAATGCAGAGTTAAAAAAAAGGTAGTAAGATATTGTGAGCTGATGTTCATCAAAGAGCGTAAATACATGAGCTGATTGTGAATTATGTAAGAACATAATCTTTTAAGAGGTGCAGGATATTTCCAGGGAATTAAGCAAGGTGTAATTTGCAGTGTAATAGTTTTAGTTTCTTTTCTTGAATCCTTTTAGTTTCTTTTTAAGGAAAAGAAGTGCAGATCATCATTGTTTATGTAGTTAACAAATACAAAAATTGTCTTTGTATTACTTGTGTGGGGTTGCTGGTCCCCCAGTGGGTGCTTCCCCAGGCGGCAGATAGGGGGATGTCTGGTCAGATTTATCTGGTGGGTACCAGGGAAATTAAATACCCAGGGTGGACCAAAACCAGTGAAGAGGAAGAAGAGGACGGCAATGGCCCAGAAGACGGAAGAGATGCTTGACAGCTCTCCAATGGCAGAAGGGGCAGAAGACTTCAATACCTCTCTTCTCTCAAAAACTGCTACCTTGCAGAAAATGATGGCTCATCAAAGGTTAGAGAAAGGAAACCTTGAGAAAAAATTCCTGATCCTCCAAGTTGGGGATTGAGACATTGGGCCTGCACCCCATCGCTCAGAAAAAGACTCAACATGCACGAGTCCCAAGCAATAAGACTTGGAATCATGCTAGTCTAAGACGACGACTTGGCCTTCAAAATAGGTATATGAATTTTGAAACTTATAATGTGCAAGTCATACCCACAAAGGAATCCAAAGTATTTAAAGAATTAGAAAGATTGAATTTAGATGTTGCTGCCCTATCTGAAACTAAAAAGAAAGGAAAGGGTTTAGAAGAGATTCAAAATTACCTTCACATTTACAGCAGAGTAAATAAAGAAAACAGAACAAAGAAAGGAATATCCATTGCCATACGCAAATCTTTAAAACATCACAATAAAAAATGGGATGGTATTAACAAAAACCTACTACGAGTTGTCTTGTGTCTAAAGGGGTATGATATGATCGTAATTGCCACATGTCATTGTCGCAATTGCCCATAGGCAGTGCCATTGGTACTGAAAAAATCGAATTTTTTACCAACTCGACGAACTTTCTGGACCAAATTGGAAACAGGAAGGAAATATATTTAATGGGCAACTTTCACAGAAAGGTAAGAAGACAATATGGAAGAAATGTAATAGGGACATTTAGAGAAGATGCAAAGAACGGGAATGAGGAAAGACTGATAGATATGTGTGAGCAATATGAGTGGAAGATATAGAATGTTTTTTATCGGCACAAAATTATCCATAAATACACCTGTACCAGCCATCAAGGAAATTATACTCTATAATTGATTACATCATTGGTAAACAGACCAAAGTGGAAGAATGTAGGGTACACAGAGGTGCAGTGTGGATCTGAACATTCCTTCGGCGAGCCTAAAGTCTTTTCCCCTTCCAAAATGGAAAAGTAAAAGGTGAAATAAGAGAGAGAAAATCAGAAAAAGCACAGATATTAAGTACAAAGTTAATTTACTAGAAGATCCATCAATTCTATTCTTGTGTAAGTTCAGGCTAAGTGGGAAGCTGCAAAATGTGAATGAGTCCTCTCCGGAAGCAATGCTCAGAGATATATTAAAATGTGTACATGAAGCAGCATATGAAAGTTTGGGTGTAACTGAAAGGAAACAGCAGAAGACTGGGATATATTGGTGGAGTGACAAATTCACTGACATGGTTCGGGAGAAGAAAAATGCCTATCAAAAGTGGCTGATGATCCGTGATCAAGAAAACAGAAACACTTATACACAAATAAGTAGAGAAGTAAAAAAGGAGATTATAAAAACTAAAATGACCTGTGGGACCTCGAGTGCCAAGAAATTAGTAACACTATAGGAAGCTCAAGATCACAGGAGGCATGGCAAGTGTTGAAACCGCTGAGAACAAATGAAATGAGATGTGGACATTTGCAGCTTATAAGCCTAGACAGATGGGTAAAGTATTATGAAGAACTTCTGCACGAACACTGTAGAATACCACACTTTATATCAGCTGAAAGGTACATCTGACAACCATGTACAATATATAACACCAGCAGAAGTTGAGAAAGTGGTGAAAAGCTTCAAAAGTGGTAAAGCTCCCAGACCTGGTGGGATAAATAAAGAATTAATAAAATCAGCTCCATCAGTATTGTTTGAACAGCTTTCGGAATTATTTAATGCGTGCCTCAGGGGTCACGGAATACCAGAAATCTTTAAAGTGGGTTACATCTCCAATATATTTAAAAAAGGAGATAAGGAGGAAAGCTCCAATTACCATGGTATAACCGTCCTGAGTTCCCTTGGACTTTAATATAAGGTAAGGTAAGGACTTGGAATATAAGGTAAAATCATTAAAACAGATTGGAAAATGAAATAAATGAAATGGAAGAACAGAGTGGCTTTCGAGCAGGTAGATCCAGCATAGATAATATATTTACCATTCGACAAGATATAGATAAGCAGCTGGCACATAACCTTGAGACACATCTAGTCTATATTGACTTGCAAAAGGCGTACGGCAGTGTCCCTCTTTAAAAATTGTGAATGGCCATGGAAAATCAATAATAGCATATATATTAAGGCCATTGGAGAGTTATATATGGATAGTATCGCTTATGTTAAATTAGGAAATAGCATATCAAAAGATATAAAGATGAGTAAAGTCAGGGGTGTTGCATTGCACCACCACCATTGTTCAAAATTTATCTTGGAGAAGCTCTAAAAAATAGGAAGAAAAAATGTGAAAAGATGGGAATAAAATTAAATGACGATATATTATATTCACTAAATTTTGCAGATGACCAAGTGATATTCACAGAGGATGAAGACGATGCACATTATATGTTTAGGAAATTAAATGAGGAATATGAAAAATTGGGAAACAGGAAAATATTTAGTAATGGAAGATGGCTCAGTTGTTAAGTGTTGTCAGACATTTAAGTATCTAGGACAAAATTTTAACAGAGCAAGGGGACAGTGAAGGGGAAATTAAACATTCCATTCGGCAAGGAAAATCTGTCATTTGACAATTATATTCAATAATATGGAATAAAAATATTGCTAATAAAGTGAAAATTAGAATTTATAAAGCAATTGTTGAGAGCAAATCACTGTATGGTGCAGGGCTGTGGGAGATCTGAAAAAACAATGAGAAAAAGTTTATAGCTATGGAAATGGAGTTTTGGAGTCGCAGCTGTAGTGTAACGTGAATGGAAAGAATCAGAAATGAAAATATAAAGCAGCAAATGGGTGTCACTTCAGATATAATGGATACGATAGAAGGGAGAAGGTTAAAATGGTATCTGAGAAGAATGCCGGAGGATTGCTGGATGGCCATTAAAAACTTGGTGGCAGGTGCCAATGCACAGAAAGAGAGGCAGACCAAGACTTACATGGTTATAATGCTGAGCAACAGACAAAGAGAGATCATGACATCAAAGAAGAAGATTGGCAACATGGAAGCTTGGGTGCGAGAGACACCACATGGTGTAGTTCCATTCAGAGGAGAGAGAGACTTTGTATTAAAATTTCTCATTTAGTAAATTTTTATAAGAAAAAGAAAAGGAATCATATGAGCTATCTCTTGTTTTCTTTTTCAGTAAATATGACAAGAGCATGAACAATGATACAATCACATCCCTTGCCAAATAATTTTGACAAAATCACTCGATACTTCAAGTAATTGCCATTTTCTTAGGAACGTAAAAAGGCGATATTAAGTCATACCTTTCATTACGTATAAGATTTTATATTTTATTAATTATTTTATTTCTCACGCCAAGTTCCTCAGATTTATATCAATACTCGTGTATCTTGCAAATGTTCATTATTCTATTCTTTAGGCATGATTGAAGTTGTTATACAGTGGATGTATTTAAAGATGAATGGAATTCTGACATTTTGCTTCCCAGGAAAACAGACTTCACTTTCAATTCACTTCAAACTCTTGAAAGTAGGAAGCTAAGCAGTGCTGGCGCTACCTATAGGCAAACTAGGTGACCACCTAAGGCGCAAACCTCAGGGGGGCGCAAGTTTGGTACATTTTTTATAATAAATATTATTGTTCTATTTTTTGTGAAAGTTATTAATTTAAAGAAGAAAGAAAGAAGTTAGAAACTTCTACTTAGAAAGTAATTAATTTTTGTTAAATATACACATATTATTGCCTACTACGTATTATTTGCTTACTCTTCAAAAACTTGCATTTACTTAATTTATATATTAAATGTATTAAAACATGAAACTTGTTTTAAGAATATCTACGGTGTCAGTGTGTCTAACAAATTTTAATAGTTTTTTTTTTTCCAAGTGGAAATTTTTCGCCCCACGAAAGCAGCTACAAAATGAATTTTTGCGTCCTCGGGCTAATTGCTTTATACTTCTAAATATCATTTGTCTTACATTTGTGGTACACCTAAATATGTAATTTAAAATAATTTGTGTTTTATGTATATATGTATGTACAATAAATCATATTTTACTTTAAAAAAATACAGTAAAACCCCTTTATAAGAGACACCTGGGGGAATGGAATTTTGTCTCTTATAAGCGGGAACTCTTATAAGTGGGAAATGCGTTTTTGACTTGTTTAATGAGGTGTTACCATATTTTTAGTGGATTAGTATGATTTGTACACTTATTTTAAACTGGAGGAAACATAAATTAGTTGATTCCAGAGCCCCTTTAACCAGATCTATTGAGTGAACTTTATGACACTTAAAGCACATGTGCTCATTCATATGTGAAGAAACATTATGTGAACAAACCACCTCTAATGTAAATATTGGCACGAGAGTTATAAAAAAGTTACATTTGTGTAATTTTTGAAAAAACAAATGAATAGAGCAAAATGATGTTAAGAGTCTTATAAAGTACATTTGTAACATCATATCAAAAGTTTAAAGAAAAAATTTGGAGCTGTTTTTGGGAAAATCTTGTTTGTGTAAATGTTTATTACTTCACTCGATATTATGTGAAAACTTTTTTTTTTAGTACACAACGTTAATGAAAGACCTAATTATAGAGAAAAAATTTCTATCTTTAATTTTGTAGCTATAGAAAAACACTGAAAAAACTGCAAACTTTTTCAATTTTCGAAAATTTAGAGTTAACAGTGAAAATCCTAACAATGTAACCACTATAAGTGGATTTCACTCTATTCTTACAAGAAATGTAAAGAAAAAAATTGGAGCTATTTTTGGGGAAATTTTGAAAATGCCCCACGGGCTTCATGTACAGTACCCACAAAAATTTGTTTTTCAAAACCGCAGAGTTCCGAGCGGAAACAGATTGATCGCGGAATATTCATTTTGGAAAAAAATGTACGAATAGTTTTGGCGCTAGTGTTATTCACAGACGGACGAAGGGAAGTTTTCGGTATCAGAGGACCCCAAAACATGCATTCTTTTTAAATCTCTAAGTCGATTTTCTGCAGCATTACATTAGTTTATCTATATTACGTATACGAGAAAGTAACAATTGGAAACACTGGTCAAAACACTAAAAGCAAAATACTGTGATTTATTCAACTCTGCCTCTGACAGGTATCAGCTGCTGACGGTTTCATCCAATCGGGAGCTTGGAAGTCACCATCGTGACGTCACTGGAGACACAGAAGCTTCTGATTGGATGAAACCGTAACAGCTGATTCCTTCTAGGGGCACGGTTACAAAAGTCGCACTATAGGCGTCTTCCTTGCCAAAAGACACGAAGCTTACTGAATGAGCTGTCTTCCCGAGAACTTCGCACATCTCCCCCCTCCCCCCGCCGGTGGCACTGGTGTTGCGAACCCCTGCTCCAGCCTATTCCTACGTGTCCCGACCCTTAACACGCTGAGGAAATTCCTGAGTCACCTGGAGGAAAATTCCACGCTTTGTCCCTTATAAGCGAGAAGAAACGCATGGCGGAGAATAAAATCTTGTCCACTATACGCGGGAATCTCTTATAACGGGGTCTCTTAAAAGCGGGAAATAAATGCATTGTTTATATACAACTGACCTCGGGACCGTGAATTTTGTCTCCTGTAAGCGGGATCCTCTTATAACGGGGTCTCTTATAGCGGGGTTTCACTGTATTTCTAAACATTATTATTATTTTTATTGAGGGGTAGGGGCGCAAACATCTAATTTTGCCTGGGGTGCAAAATAACCTAGCGCCGGTCCTGAAGCTAAGTAATAGTGCATTTTAATATGAGCAAGAGCAGTACAATCTATGAATTGTCAATGCTAGAGCTAAACTGTTCAGATAATTTACTCCTGAATTGATATTCCCTCAAGATTTCTAAAGTGCTTCTGTTCCACAATTTATTTTCTATTTCACGAATTGTAATGTTTGAGTCACGGTGGAAAGTGTGGCCTGTGTTTTTAAGATGTGTAACAAAGTGCAATCTGTTTGATCCAATTCTTGAAATAGGAAACAAATTCTGGAACAGAAGCACTTTAGAAATCTTTCACACTTTTAACAAACAAACTAATTTCCCTCTGTCCCCTCTGCTAATAATTTTATGACCCCTCCCACACAAACTGAGCCCCCTGCCTCCTGAGACATTTCCCACGAAGACAAAAACCAAACCTCCTCTGACCCCTTGCCGAAGCTCCAGAAAGGTATGTGTCATAATCCCTGTGGGCAGACTCTCCCAACTTTTGCAACACACAGAGAGGTAAGCAAAGCAGCTCAATGTATTCTTCTTCACTTTTTGTAATAACATTTGCTATTGGTTTTAATTACACAAGCACACAAAAAAATGAAGTCGGACAAAGACTGAATCCGAAACTGAAGCCAGAACTGTGCCAACATCCTCCAGCATTTTCTAATAGCAAAAAACCACCCTCAAATTTACAATTTACAATTCCATAGTGGTTCCCCCTTTTCCTCTTTTTTTTGTATCTTTGGTAATTGCACAACATTCATTACTTTATTTGAATTTCATATTTTGTAATTTGAATTGCTATTGGTCTGTAACTATTATAATGTTAAATATATCTTCTTGGCATTTTATTTATATTTTATTTTGTTTACATTTGCAGACTGATGA
This sequence comes from Acheta domesticus, assembly GCA_031308135.1. Lineage (NCBI taxonomy): Eukaryota > Metazoa > Arthropoda > Insecta > Orthoptera > Gryllidae > Acheta > Acheta domesticus. The sequence continues at coordinate 181,279,013 of JAHLJT010008446.1, forward strand.
CAGCAAAGCCGTCAAAAGCTGGATCACTAAATAAATATGTTAAATTGACGGAGATTACTTCTTTTATTTCTTTATGTAATTACATCAACAATACCAGAATAACCACAATTCCAAATTTTGTGATTAAATGTAGTCACACTTTAAAAAAAGGCATGGAACTCATTTTCGTTGAAATCCATAATTTTTCGAAAATACAAAAATCCACAATTTTTTTGGCATCTTCCTACAACTAGAATATTGAAGTTGGAGATTTTTCTCTTAATGAAATCTGTTGTTCGAAGGCAGATCTTGAAGTAAGGTCATGTACAATTCTTCGAAAATGTGATAGCATGAAAAATAGGCAATTTTTAAACCATTATTTTTAACTTTTGTAATTTTCAAAACCTCAGAGATTTCAATGAAAACTAGTTCTGTGCCATTTTTAAGCCTTTTTAGTTTTTAAGCTATCACAAGAAAATATTTAATCAAACAATTTGGAGCCATGGAGTAAATTTTGAAAATATTTTTGAAGCTTCATGTTAAGGATATGTAAAACATCTGTTTCAAATTCATAGGTCCTCAAGTTCTGACGGATGGATCAGAGATGATCAACTTTGGAAAAAAATCATCTGAAAGGATTAGGTCCCAGTGTTCATTACAGATAGGCTTATGCTTTGCTTTGAATTCATTTTCTGATAACAAGGGCCTACAAATCATGGATTCTGATTACACAACATGTTAGAGGAAAAAATTTACATGTAGGAACAAGATTTATCCTCTTTTTTGTTACATGGCCCCCCAATATGCATATCAGTAAAAAAATTGTGGTGCTTCCAACGCACATACTTTCTCGTACTGCTTCTATATGGTCCTAAATGCTATTCCACTACTTCATAAACCAGCAAAAGTGTTTTCTACCAGAAAACATTTTCCGTTCTGAGACCCGAAATATGATACTCAAAGTTAACGAACCAGCATTGATACTACTACGCCATACTCGAACCATATGGGATGAACAGAGCCATAAAAATAATCGAACCGAGCTATAAAATGGTAAATGCATGATAAAGAAACAATTCAGATGATGATACATACGAGAAAGTCTGTGCCATTCTATAGCACCACTAGTTTATTTATTTATTTACCGTCCCTTATTTCACACGTGGAGAAAATCTAAAGAAAAAATTTCAAGCCATTTTTGAGAAATTTTCTTTGTAAATTTGAAGCAAAGATTACGCAAAACCGACTTGTTTTTTCAAAAAATTCTACATGACCTTTTTTAAAGAACTAGTTTTGTACAAGAGACTTTGTCTGAGGTAAAAATCGCTATCTACAATATTGTAGCTTTAAAAATATTTTTTTACAATTTTCAAAAAACCAAGTATTTCCCAGAAGTAGGAATAAGACCATATTTTTATCATCCCTCATTACATAAGTGAAGAAAATTTAAAGAAAATATTTGGAGTGGTTTTTGTGAAAATGTTTTTTTGTAAATTTGAAGCGCAATTTCCGCAAAAACTACTCGTTTTTCCAAAAAATGGTACATGACCTATTGAAAGTACTAATTTTGTACAACCGGCTTTGTCTGAGGCAAAAATCTCTATCATCAATTTTGCAGTTTTTAAATAGTTTTTTTGCAATTTTCGAAAAATTGGGGATATCAACGAAAATGATACCAACATCATTCCCTTGAACGTTCTTCGCACTATTCAACAACAAAATTTAATCAAAAAATTTGGAGCCATTTTCTTTTAACTTTGAAAATCTCCGACGGGCTTCATGTAAAGTACCCCCAAAAATTAAAATATCGGTTTCAAATTCGAAGAGCCTTGACACTAATAAAAACGATTGGGGAATATAAATTTTGAAGAAAATCGGCTGAACGGTTTAGCCGCTAGCGTTGACTACGGACGGACGGACGTTTTACCGTCAGTCGATTTTACAGTATCAAGAAGCAAAAAAACATGGATTTTGACTATACCACGAGGTAGAGGATTTCCCCACCTAAATTTAGCAACAGGTTTTATCAAATTTTTCCTCATCAGACACCAGTTACAAGAGATTTTCTGGCGAAAATTAGTCGTTTACCGGCGCAGGATTACATAACTTTCTCTTCTTACGAAGTATTCGTAAGGCGAGAAAGTAATAACAGATTTTTATCACAATATTACAATACTTTCTCTTCACGATGTAAGTATGTAGTTAAGTGAGAATGTAAAAATGTTCAAACACACATGACATTTATTATTAACAGACAGATCACTCATGGAATTAAAACTGCATAAAATATCAGTAAAAAAATCAGTAAATTTTTGATAGAATTAAAGATTCTGTATATCTCTCAGCACCTTCACCATGGAGTGCGGGTCCACACTGACGAGAATGACCAAAAATGTAAGAGGATCCAAAGATCTAATGTATATTGGAGATGAATGCTCGCAAGCGAGCTTTCTGTTACCTTAGGGCAGTGGGATCTTTTTGGTGATAATAAACTGTTTTTTGGTATACATAAACTGTTTTTAAGGTGTAAGGCAAGCCAATTTTTAAGTTATGCGTTATTGAAGAGTCATGAAACAGACTGTAAAATGGGCCACATTTTGTGGATTGTATTGCGCCTATATAATTTGAACACTTTTCCCCTTCACAAATCCTCAATATTTATAAAGTTATAGCACAATTTGTCACCTCTCCATTCAATTTTCCTTCTGCCATCTCATATCTCAAGATTGGTAGGATGCAAAAAGATCAAACTCTTTAAACTTCTGTATTACTCATTTCCAATGCAAACAGAAATCGAAAGAAAACTATTCCTCTGGCCAAAACCCCAAAACAAGAGAAAAATATTGATTTTGACTGAAAAATGCGTATATTTGATTCTGTTATTCCACCTATTCTCATACTGTGCACACTAATTGAATTTTCATACCCAGTGAGCTATTGCTTATAACACAGCTGACGTCATATAACAGCAAGGCTCCAAGGAGGAGTCCACTTGCCATTAAATATTTGGTATTTATGTGTTACATTTCAGAACAGAAACTTCTTTGATATTGTACTGTGTCTCTACATGTATATACGTACACATATATACATATATACACATATACATACATATACATTTATACAAATATATACATATATAGGAATATTTTCGTATCTTCAAGTACTAAACCCCTTCCCTTCCCGGAGCGCGCTTTTGCCGGTGGAGCGCTGCGTGACCTTGTGTGGCGGACTGTTACGAGTTCATTCAAAATATCCGTTAAACCCAAGTCGTAAAAATTAAAATTACTCGAAAAAAATGCTTATCTAACATATGACAATACGTATATCACTGGATTCGCCTTTTTGCGCTTGTCATGGTAGACTGAAAAAATATGTGTAGTTCCATTTGAAAAAAACAAGTTACCTCAAATATCTCGTAAAATACAAGTGATAAAACAGAAATGAATACAAGTATTAATTAGCCCCATTCCCTCATGCACTTCTGTGAAAACAGCATTGCAATAACTTGAACCATTCAAACGTTTCAGGAGGTGCTAAAGTTACGTGACTCACTGTGTGTGTGGTGTGTGTGTGGTGTGTGGTGTGTGGTGTGTGTGTGTGTGTGTGTGTGTGTGTGTGCGCGCGTGCGCGTGTGTGTGTGTGTGAGTGAGTGTGTGAGTGTGAGTGAGTGTGTGTGTGTGCGCGCGTGCGCGTGCGTGTGTGCGTGTGCGCGTGTGTGCGCGCGCGCGCGCGTGTGTGTGTGTGTGTGTACATATATATTCTAACGTTTCTCCCATATGCAATAATATCACACAATGGGTGATATGCAGAATGAATGCTCGCAAGCGAGCTTTCTGTTACCTCAGGGCAGTGGGATCTTTTTGGTGATAAGGGATATCCAAACACACACAGATAAATGGAACGAAACAAAACACATGAATTTTAATGGTCTGAAATCAACACTGTATAAATTTCTGTGGACTCAGAAACACAATGAAAAAAATATGTGACCTTTCTCGGTTTTACTAGCATGCATCCGATTTACGAATGATGTAATTGATTTAAATATGCTGGAACTACACTTTTACTTTAGGTAAATACTCATACTTGTGCACTGTCGTACCAATCCTTCTGATTACTGAACTTTTCTTTTCACAAAAAATTACATGAACATTTCTCCTTTGTAAAACTCTTAATATTTACCACATTATGACCTGGTTTTAAACACTCATTGACAAATTACCCTTTCCTTTTCCCCCCTTTCCACATTCATTAAACATTCACTACCATGACACCATTATTACTTTTCAAGGCATTAGTAAAAAAAGTTATTTTATTCACTTGAATGGCTAGTAAAATTCTTTCCTTTATCAACGTTCAACTAAACCAGGTAATACCGCAGTGCACGGTGGCGCGACGGCGTCGTGAATGCGCTGCACAAACGCTGACCTATCCCAATGTTTCTCCTCTTGATTCGGCGCCGTTAGTTACCGGACCTCGCAATGGATTTCGACACGCAGCTGCGGAGCAGCGGCGGCGGTGGCAGTAGCGGCCTTGCGGGCGGTCGTCAGCGAGCTGCCCCGGGTACTCGATGGTAGAGATAACGGCGGCGGCGGCAGCGTTAGCGGCGTTCGCCTCGCCAGCGGTGACTGCGTTGATCTTGCGGTTCTCCCTCTTCTTTCTCCTCGACGGCGCTTCGCTGTCCTCTACTTCTCTCTTCTTGTCCTCGTACCGACGATACGCCTTTGTAAATTTACAAATCACGACGCAATCATGCGTTTTTAAAAGCCTATGGGCGTATGGTGCAGCGCTCTTAGGCAACGTTAGAGCAATGAGTCCTTCTGCTGCGCTAATTATTCAACTATCGTGGCAATTATCAAACACTGTCTACTAATTAAATGTTTTAAGTAGCTTTCCTAACATTCGATCTCTCATACAAAGTTCAAAAGGCACCTTTTCGTAGACTAGGCTGCTTCGCGACACTATTGATTGAAACTTTCGACGGCATTCGCCTGGGCTGTCAATCACTTGCGGCCCAGCCCTAGTCGCAACCACGAACTGACGGTCTAGTGCTACTGGTTAATATGCTGGCGATCACGAGGCGGACAATCAAGAAGGACGGCATTCCGTTTTCCGCGGTATTTATGAGTATTTTCTCCTCCACGTAGGGGGGCTTTTTCCTCCCTCTCCGACGGGCCTGGCGCGCGTCACAACCCCTTTCCTTACTTGGTAGCAAAGTGCCGCAATCTGACGCTAGGATCGCTTCTGTGATTGCTGTAGCGCTCGCTTCTGTGGAATTTGAGGCGTGCGCTTCGCACACACGTTGCGTGGGCGTGCATGCGACGAGATAACTGACAATCGTCACAAAATCTCTCTTTCTCTCTCTCTCTCTCTCTCTCTCTCATCTCTCTCTCTATATATATATATATATATATATATATATATATATATATATCTGTGTGTGTGTGTGTATACACACACACACACACAATATTATTTACATATTTGTGAAGACTATTTTTTAAACTATTTAATTTATTTCAGTGTTACATGAGAACATTTTATTTATTGCTCTTGCACAGTGTGTGGGTGACTTTTTGGAAAAAATTTCATTAGATTTAGTTCAACAGCATTTTTGCTGCTACAGACACTATGAAGCAAATAATTTTTTGGGTAATTAAATTTATTAATCAAAATTTCTCTGAAAAAGAAGTATTACTCTAAGTGACTGTCACAAATAGTAGAAACATATATTACCTAATTCCACCCCAATATTCTTGGTGTGGTTCTAAGTTCCTTGGCCCACAGTGGATAAACACATATTTGGTATTCCATGAACACTTATGGCGATGACCATATAACTGTCCATTAAGACGAATGGCACACTCCTCCAGATTGTTTTCGTCTCCTATACACAACAAATATTTTGAAGACACTGTCATGTTCAAATAAATTCTAACATAATGCAACTCTAACAACTAAAACAAAACACATTATTACCTTTACATTGCCATGGATCAGGCCAGGACCATATTCTTGAAAGTGAATTAGGATGAAATTCGACTCTTACACCATGGTCAAAATAAACATTAATATATTCAAAGCCCAATTCACGACAAACTACTTGTGCATTTCGTTCTGTGAAACGATCATCACATATTGGTACCCACTGCATTGTAGTAGAATTGAAGTATTCCAAGAAACCTTCGTTAATAATGGCAGAATCTGTAAGAGTAAAACATTTTGCTCAGAAAGAGCAGTCAATTCTAATGTTCATGCTTCATATTGGATACCAACCAAAAGAAACTAATATATATCCAAAATAAGAATGACAGAGAAAAAAAAACATGAAGAAACAAGTCATAGTTATAACTAGAGAACTTTAAAACAATCTAGAATCTCTATCATAAATTTGATAATGTTTGTTTCTTTCAGTCATTGGTTTGTTTGGCTTAAAATTAAAGTCACTGGAAACAGGAACTCATAAATAATTCGTAAAGAGTGTGTAAGTAAAGGAAAGAAAACTTCATAAAACAGAAGTGCTAAATCAAAAGAATGACATCGAATGAGAATAATTATTTTCATAATCTGCAAAATCTGTTTTATATGACATGAATGAATGTAATACACATACTTACCTAACGCCATATTTGATGAAGTGCAATTTCCACCAGTGCAAAGTCTAATCGAATCAGAACCCTGACCTTGCAATATAGCTGAAGTATGAGGATTAGTTGCTTCCACATTTGCTCTTGATGAAAGAGGTCGCATAATAATTTCACGTCCAGGTGCACCTTGAGCTTTGAGTGCTCCAAGCACTAAAATACCAACATTGGGTGGAAACTCCAATATGACTTCAGGAGCAATTGTCAATGTTACCTGAAATATTCACAAACATGCTATAAAAAAAATAAATATTTTCACAGAGAGAATACATGGTCAAATTTTAATGACACAATCCCTTTGGTCATTTCCTGATTTGGACCTTTCCTAATGACAAAATTTTCTGCACCTGTTGCCTAAAGGCATTTGTGCTTGAAGAGCACAAATGCCTTTAATTATCACTATGGTGTTTAGGGGAGAAAGTCAGAGGCAGATTTACACATAGGCACAGGAGGCATGTGTCTATGGTGGCAAAATTTTAAGGATTACAATAATTGTGGACTAAACTTGTGTCAAAAGAGACTCTTCTTTGTAGCGTGTGATTTTTCTTTTCTCTCTGTCTCTCTCTCTCTCTTTTTTATATTCTACAAGTTTTTGAATAAAATTATTAAACATTCTAATATTAATTTATTAACAGGCTGCTATACGACTCGTGATACATCAAAATAAATGATATTTACATTTTCAGACATCAAACAATTATGATTAATTACAATTACTGAAAAAGAGTAAAAACAATTATTATTTACATCAAGAAAATTATTTATAATATAAATTTTAGAAATTATACATATTTAAATATTTGTAATTTTGATAATCTACTTCAAGATCTCTTATTTTGTTCATATTTTCTAGTGTGAAATGAAGACATCAAAGTAATTTTACATATTAAAGGTAGAGCAAAGGTAGAATAATAAATATGCATAACTACAAAAAAGCAAAAACACAATGAATTTGTTACATCTTTACATAAAAAATGTGTTCTAAAAATTAATTGATTTTCTGTACAAAAAATTCAACATGCATAAATTTTTAATTAAATTATATTTGAATTTTGTGAAATGTGTGTGTTCAATTTTTTTTTACAAAAATTACACCTGCTATTATTTGTAACTTTGTTCCTAGGTTATTTGAAAAAGGTAGGTGGCAAATTTTTGCATGCAAATCCAATGATCACTTTCATATATATCTTACCACTAAAATCATGCACACAATTTTTCAGTTTTGTGGCAATATTTAATAGTTGTCTTGGTTGTCTTATCCAATACCAGATCCAGCGGGGGTGGGGTGGGGGCCACAGACCCCCCCCCCCCAGAAAAAGGGTCTGGAGTTTTCATTTTAACTTTCTTTTTTATTTGGTAAAATTGATTTAAATATTTGTGTTCGGATTAAACTATTATTTACACAATAATATTTATAGTATATAAATAATATACAAAATAATATGTTTATTATTTAACAAAAAGTACAGTGCCCTCCCCGTCCCAAATGATCCGCCCCCAGTGTCCATCACTAATTACCTCAAGTTTTTCGGAATAGGAGAAAGAACTGGAAGAAATTTTAAGAATTCTGTCTACAGCACAATGAAACGTTTCACTACTGTTTCCCCGGCACAAGTAACTCATCCACTGCCACAAATGAACTGGATGAGCTCGCCATGTCGCGTCCTTTCACACACAAACAAGTCTTATTCTTTCGCGTTATAATTTCCAATTCACGACTCTCTTTAAAACATCACTAGTTAGACAAAGTAGTCTATTTGACGTACATTAAGCACGACACAGCATTTACGCCACAACGCCCAACACACATGAACGAAATAACATCGCATGCACCGTTTCGACTTCACGGGCTGCCCCTATCGCTAACCCACATCGATTTACCTATTTACAGACTGAATCAGGTCGAAATGTTCTTAACCATAGTTAACAGACTTGCATGAGTTGTGAAAACAGATAGTCGTGCCATCAGCCCTCCGCTCCCCGCTTCGGGCTACACAATCGAGGCACGTGACTTCTGGGATTCCCAGGGCTGCTCCTGAATTGTGACTACATCAGAGGCACTGGCGGATCCAGGGGGAGGAATGGGGGCCATGCCCCCCCCCCAAGAGGCCTAGAGTTTTAGTTTATCTTCCTTATTTAGCAAAATTGATTTAAATATTTATTTATATTCTAATAATGTAATTATTTAAACAATAATATTGTATTGTACCACATCTACAGTACATAAATAATATACATTATATATATATATATATATATAAAACAGGATGTTGGTATGTATATAAGAGCAAAACTCCAACACCGTTGGACCGATCTCCATGAAAGTTGGCACTTCTATGTGTTTTTTCACTGAGAAGGTTTATGTGTTGTTAATTCTGTTGTAACTCCACTACAAGGCTACATATTCACGTAAAATGCAACCTGTAATACACTCGGCAGCATCTTGAATATGTATCGTTAAATAACTCCTAAACGAGGCGTTCTAAGGCCTTAAAAACTAAAATTTTGACGCCGAAAGAAACGTTTCTCACACCGTTATCTACAGAATGAACCTGGACATTCTATTACATTTTTGCTGGTAAGGCGTTTCTCGATATTACCTCACATGCTCAAATGTGCAGAATCTGCAATTAAATGTGAATGAGAAGGACAGAGAGCGGCAGAGACAGACAGGGACAGGGTGATGGGATGGGGAGACAGGAGGGGGGGGGGGAGAAACAGTGAGAGGGTGATGGGATGGGAAAGAGGGAGATGAAAGGCAGAACAACTTCTGCCGGGTTTTCCTAGTATACAATGTAATAAGAAAAACTGGTGCTACAAAATGGCACAGACTTTCCCGTATTAGTTTTCTATTTCCTTGGGTATTCGCTAGCTATTCGGAATTGCCACATACTCTTTCTTGCCAGCTGCCATCTATCACCGCACAAACTACATTTTTTGGGGTAATTTTCTTAATTTTTCGGTTTCCTATTGGTAGAGCGGAAATATTAATTTTAGAATATTAAAGAACACAGAAACCTAGTCCAAAATGGCAATTTTCTTTTAACAATTATGTGCCGTTTTAAAGAAAATTGCGTTTTAGCGCTACTAAAAGGGCGAAATTTTAAGCTCATTTCACAGAAAATGTTTGAGTTTTCAAAATACTATATTTGAAGTTATTTGAAGCACTTGCACTCACAAATATAATAATCTTTACAAATTGCTGGTAATGTGCATATTAAAGATGTGAGAGATCTTTCAAAAAATTACATTTATGTAATTTTTGAAAAATCAAAAAAAATAACTCAAAATAAACTTTACGTCATATTAAAGAGTGCAATTAGCACTATCCGATCGAAAAGTTTGAAGAAAAAATTTGCAGCCATGTATGAGAAAATGGCATTTGAGCGTTTCTGAAAACGCGGAATTTTCAGCTATTTCACAGAAAACGGTTGTGTTTTCGAGGAACTTTACTTGACGTTATTTAAAGCACATGTACTCGTAAATATAGTAATGTGAAAAAACGCCGCTAATGTAAATATTAACATGAGAGACAAGTAAAAAAAAAATACATTTTTCCAATTTTTGAAAAAACAAAAGAATAGAGTAATATGGCGTTTTTGTCATCTCATAAAATACATTAGGCACTATACCTACCGAAAGTTTAAAGAAAAAATTTGGAGCCGTTTTTGAGAAAATCTTGTTTCTGTATTTTTTTAATTGCACATATTGCAGGCAATATTGCAGGAAAATTTTCAAAAAATGCACATGACCTTAATGAGATAACTCACTTCGGACAACAAATTTTATTTAAAAGAAAAATCTCTATCTTCAATTTTGTAGTTCCGAACACGCCGAAAAAATTGTAAACTTTTGCAATTTTTGAAAATTCAGAGTTATTCGTGAAAATCGGACCTATGCCACCTTAATAAGTGTATTTTACTCTATTCTTACAAGAAATTTAAAGAAAACATTTGGAGCCGTTTTTGAGAAAATTTTGAAAATGTCCGGGGGGCTTCATGTAAAGTACCCCCAAATTTTACAGAATCTTTCCAAAATCTCAAAGCTTCGACTAGAACCAGATCGACCGGAGAATATTCATTTTGGAAGAAATCGTACGTATGGTTTAGGGACTAGCAGTGTTCACAGACGGACGTTTTCCTTTCAATTGGTTTTTCGGTATCAAGGACCCACAAAACAGGGTTTCTGGATACACCACGTGTTAGGGGATTTTTTTTCTTAATTTAGCAACTGGTTTTATCCACTTTTTCGTTATGACGGCCCGGCTATGAATTTTTTTCCGCCGAAAATTCGCTATTTTTTCGCGCAGCATTACATAACTTGCACTATCCTACGTATATCACTCCGTGTATACGTACACATACGGGAAAGTAAAAAGAACTTTATTTCTGGCGGAACGCGACGGAACAGCGTTTCGTTACCTCGGGAATAATTATTAAATTATATTATAAACATGTAACCATTTCTAATAAATTAATAATTAATTTGGGGCGCGTTCCGGAACCTAAAATTTTCTAAATGAAGCACCGATTACAAATATCTCTATATATAAAACAAAGTTGTGTTAGTTACACCATTTATAATTCAAGAACGGTTGGGCCAATTTTAATTATCTCTGTTTTGTTGGATTTATCTGCGCCCCGAATAGTAGAATAACTATTAAAATATCGAAAAAATGGCACTAGATGGCACTGTAGAATAAAAAACTCACTTTTCATGTAAATGCAAACCGCTACACACTTGAACAGTGGAAAAACCTTCTACGCTCTACATCGATAATGTTGGTGCCGTGAAACTAGCTAAAATCCAGAACAACATCGCAGATCAAAGCGCACCGAAGTTCGCCATTTCTATGCGAACGAACGTCATTTCTATGCGTTCGCCATTTCTATCTAAGTGAACGAAAATACGCAACCGCATTGCCAAATTTCGTAAGTACTAGTTTTCAATAGATTTTGTAGTTAGCATACCTTCTCTTTCTTGTATCGAATCTTAATTTTTAATTTATCGAATACACATAAATCTTACACTTTTAAAATATTAAGCTAGGAGACTGTTGCTTTTATCTGAGTTTTCTTGTATTTATTCCAATTTTATCACGTACTTTAACACGCATTCGTGACATGGCTACTGTTCGTTCTACTCTTTTTACTCTCTACACCCTCAAAGCCGACCTTCTGAAAGCCTTCACACACGTAAACAGTAATTTAGATAAACATATCCGAAGGCTGGAAGAGGTCGTTCTCTACAATGACGGTTGGGCACAAGTAGGCAACACTGCGATTTTCCCCAACCGTGCACCCGTGACTGCACATAAGACACAGACACCACATCCAGTCGCAATTCAAAACAGATTTAGTGTTTTAGATTATGAAACAGATTTTCCTCGCCTTCCTGATCCTCACAACCCTTCCCTTCCATCGACAAATACATGCACAAACCAACGCAAACAGGCTAGGAAGCGTGTCAAAACCAAAACACGTAAAGCTTCGCATCCTAGCCCACTTGAAAACAGCCATTCCTACTGAGCCTAAAAAACAGGTACTTATTTTAGCTGACAGCCATGGTCGCCATCTTTCCTCCATTCTCAGTAGGAAGTTACCCCCCAACTACTCAGTCTCGTCTATTTTTAAACCTAACGGGAGGTTTGCAGACGTGACTGCAGAGTTGGACACTCACACGAAGACAATGACCAATCAGGACACAGTCTTTATCATCGGAGGGCAGAATGACATTAATTTGGGCGGTAACTTTACACCTGAGCAACATGTAAACAAATTACAATGTGCCGCCCAAAATACTAACATTGTAGTCTCGACTCTGCCCTTCTGGTACAACAGGCCAACACTCTGCAGCGAGATTAAGCACGCAAACCAACAACTAAAACTGCAACTGAGAGAAACAGATGTAACACTTTTTGAAATGAATTTCCTCTCAGTAAAACACTTCACCCGGCACGGTCTCCACATGAACCTTGCTGGAAAACATGCAGTCGGTGAAAAGCTTGCACAATACATCATCAACTCCAGTCCTACGCAGCCTCCTGCCAAAAATCCATCCCTTTCACCTTCCTTACGTTCCCCACCCCCCACCCTTATTCTGAACCCTCTTACCCCCTCCTGTGAACCTACTCCCATTTCTTCCATTCCCACTACCAATGACGCCTCTATTTCCTCACAACCTGTGACTGCTGGGACACATTACAACCTTCGACCACGCACTCGAGGTAAAAATGGAGTAAATATATAGCAACTACAGTCAGATGCAGCAGAAAAACATTCGTGTAGGTACTTGCAAAAAATAAAGATATTGCACCATAATGTTCAATCCCTTTCAAATAAAACTGAGTTTATCGAGGCAGCTCTACAGAGCGATTTAAATCAAATGGATGTTCTTTGCTTTACAGAACATTGGTTATCTCCTAATGAACTTAGCATTTTCCAAATTCCAAACTTTTACCTCGCAGGCTATTATTGTAGAAAAAGAGAATCTCATAAAAGTCCTGCATATGGAGGTTCTTGTATTTACGTTAAAAATAATATTGATTCTATCTCCTTGACGGAATTCAATGAGTATTCCGTTGAAAATGTTTTTGAAATTTCTGTTGTACATCTTCCTGTGCTAAAAATGATATTGCTTTGCATCTACAGGCCTCCAACAAAGAGAGCTGCAGATTACATTTTGTTCTTAGAAAAACTAGAGATAACACTTATCAAAGTCATCAATCGCTCTTTTGAATCCATTGTTGTATGTGGAGATTTTAACATTGATTTTCTGGTCGAATCTTGCGAGAAAGAGCAGTTTCTTAACTAATTAATTCCTTCAATTTAGATATTACAATAAAAGTACCTACACGGATCACAGTAAATTCAAAGAAGGCAATCGATCAAATTATAATTAACAAAACCGCTACTCGACATGAAATTGAAACAAAAGATTTAGGATACAGTGACCACGAAGCACAAATTCTTACCATTATACGAAATGCGAACAATGACACAATAAATAATACACGTATGAGTAGAGTGTTTTCTAAAAGTAAAATAAAATTATTCATTGATTACTTGCTGCAGGAGTCATGGGACGCAGTTTATAATACTATTGATACAAACGATAAATATTATTCTTTTTTTTCAACGCTTTCATTTCATTTTAACACTTGCTTTCCTCTTCAGGAAAGAAAATTAAATATTTCACGCAAAAACAATTCTTGGATAACACAAGGGATTAGAACATCATGTAAAAACAAACGAATTCTTTCTTTCATTTCTAAGCATCATAACGTATCTCAAGATTTCCTCCTGTACTTTAAAAAATACAAATCATTGTTAAGAAAAGTCATAAGGCAGGCTAAAATCATGAAACACGATCAGGATATTTTGAACTCAAATAACAAAACAAAATCAATGTGGGATATAGTAAAAATGCGACCAAACCAACTAAAAAACCTTGTAGAGAATGTTGTTTTAAAAGGTAACGATAGAGATGTGAACGATCCGGCAACAGTGGCTAGTCTCTTTAACCAATACTTTTCGAGAATTGCTGTCGATCTCACCAAGGGTTTTCAGCCACAAAATTCAACATCTGACGTTTCCCTAAAAGTCTTAGACACTATGTTCGTTTCCGAAACCTCTTCCTATGAAATTCTCAAAATAATCGGTAAATTAAAAAATAAATATTCGGCCGGTTTAGATGAATTTCCGGATTGTTTGTTAAAGACGTGCGCGCCAGCCATTATACACCCGTTAACTCACATATTTAATGCATCCTTATGCACCGGAATTTTTCCAGATATTTTTAAAACAGCTAAGATTAAGCTGCTCTTCAAAAAAGGCAACAAAAATGAAGTTCAAAATTATCGGCCAATTTCTCTTTGTCAGTTTTTTCAAAAATATTAGAGAGACTTTTTATGTACGAATGGAAACCTTTCTCAATAAACACGACGCGTTTTCAAATTGCCAACATGGATTCCGGAAATCAAAATCTACGGAAACAGCCATTTTTTCTTTTCTTAAGGATGTTGCCTCATCATTGGATCAAAACGAAGCAACTATTGGAATATTTTTAGATCTTTCAAAAGCTTTTGACGTCATTGATCATAACATTTTACTTTCAAAATTACCTTCGTATGGAATCCGTGGTATTGCTCTAGATTGGCTATGTTCGTACCTTAAACAACGATCTCAGAGAGTAGAAATACCTTACTGGAATGATGGAACTTTATGTACACACCTTTCCGGTTCTTTGCCAATTGCACGTGGAGTCCCGTAAGGATCGATTTTAGGCCCTATTCTCTTCCTATTATACGTAAATGACATGCCCTTAGCGATTCGAAACGGAAGAACAGTTCTCTTTGCGGATGATACAAATATTCTTTGCAACAAAGAAACCGTAAATAGTACAATATCAGACGTTTCAAATTGGTTCCGTAATAACAAATTAAAAGTAAATGAAAATAAAACAGTTTCAATGCAGTTTTCCATATCAAATAAAAAATTCTGTACTCCATTGAAAATGAACGGTGTGCCATTGACTGATGTTAATGTAACAAAATTTTTAGGTCTATCAATTCAGTCAAACCTCAAATGGAATGCCCACTTAAATGAATTGAACACAAAATTAAGCTCATTATGCTACGCGTTCAGAATTCTTTCAAATTCCGTCAGCCTTCATACAGCTCGTTGTGTATATTTTGCCAATGTTCACTCCCGCCTGAGATATGGCATAATATTTTGGGGAAACACATCTTATAGTTCACAGACTTTCAGATTACAAAAAAGAATTGTACGAATAATAAGCAAATCCAACCCACGTGATTCTTGTAAGTCACTCTTTATTAATCTAGGAATTTTACCATTACCTTGTCTCCTGATTTACGAATCAGTAGTTTTTGTCAAAAATGACTTACTTAAGGACGGGAATATATTTTCAGCAAACGCCGATGTCTATAAGTATAACACACGACGTAGTAATCATATTCACCAGGTGGCAGTATCAACAGCTCACTACAAAAAATTCACATACAATTCATGTACATTACTCTACAACACTTTGCCAGAAGACATTAAACGATTAAATTCAATAGAAAAGTTTAAGTCCCAAGTAAAATCTTTTCTGCTGCATAACTGTTTCTATACAATTCGAGACTATACCGAGCATCAAAAAGGAAAGTAGAATTAATTTT
This sequence comes from Acheta domesticus, assembly GCA_031308135.1. Classification (NCBI taxonomy): domain Eukaryota; kingdom Metazoa; phylum Arthropoda; class Insecta; order Orthoptera; family Gryllidae; genus Acheta; species Acheta domesticus. The sequence goes on from JAHLJT010008446.1 coordinate 181,294,823, forward strand.
AACAATGATAGTTAATGTAATTATTTATCATTTGGACTGTATAATTATAAGAACCTGTAACAAGTATTGTACCACAGTTTCTGGGTTGATGGCCCCCATCTCGATCAGGTTTTTCGTCCAGTTTCCCTGATCCTTGAGCAAATGCTGAGATGGTCCCTTGTTTTGCTTCTGGACATAAATGTAACTTCATTATTTGTGCACGTCTTCTGAATTTCAGTGGGAAATATAGTTATTCAAATTATCGTTTTTCATATTATCGCGGCAAAAAGTATTATTCTTTCATGAAGAACATGAGGGTTCAGGGCAGAAATTTATAGCTAATTTACCTTTGAAAATATATTTTATTATATAGGAGCGAATATTTTGTCAACAAAACTCGAAAAAAAACTCTCTTTTCTGTATTCAAAATTCGACTAGAATATGGTTTAGGATAGAGACCACAGAATTATGAAAACGTGCACAAAATTCACTTCTCCCCATAACTCGTCATACGCAGTTTTTAACTGTTTTTGACGTAAATAAATAAATAAATATGCTAGGGAGAGATTCTTGAATGGAGATCTGGAATTCGAGCACATCAACGGAACCAATCAGCTTGCTGATCTACTGACTAAACCTGGAGAGGGTTAGATTTGAGATGCTACGTGAGAGGATCGGCATACAGAAGATTGCGTCCACAGAGTATGAAATATCGTTTATTTCGTATAATCTGTGTTCATTTGTTTTGTTTTGTTTTTCTTTTGGAGGAAGTGTTAATATCAAAAGAAAAATGCAGACAGTAACGCCATCTGCGTACGTTACTTAGAACGTTTAGTACCAAGAACATGTTGGGTTAATCTGCCGAGTCAGTGCGTGTTCGGGTTTGCTTTGTTACGGACGTTTATGAATACTTTTATTCAGTGGCGAAGGTTGAGGTTAATTTTTGGATAAGCTCAGTCACGAACATATTGTAAACACACATACTTAATTTGTGAAATACCGAATATTACAAAGCTAGAGATCAGAAGAATACAAATGCAATATAATAATAATAATAATAATAATAATAATAATAATAATAATAATAATTCACATATTTAAAATTAGCATTTTCTAAATGATTGTGTTTTATTAAAAGTTATCACAAAGTTAAACAATGTGTAAATGTGACCTTTCTCAATATTGTGCTTAATTAATTAGGGAAAGATGTATTCAAATACTGAAATTTGAAATAAATGAATGTTTTACTCGGGATGTTTGTAGCGATTAGAAATTACTCAATGATCTCTAGCGGACATTCCCGGAAGTTCCACGCAAGCATGTGGTGTAGAGAGCGCCTGCCGGCAAGAGTTTCAATTACTTGTACAGTCGTAAAGCCGGCCTAATTTCTGCGAGTGCCACACAGCCAGCCCACTCCACGCGCATGCGCGCTCACTTCCCCGCGCCCCGTCCCTTGTCATGTGACATCATAACGTTATACTGCGATTTTTCTAACTCTGCCCCTTAAGGCCACTCAAATCCCATCTTCGCGATGGAATGTCACGGTATTTCGAATCTTTGTCAGTCGTCCAATTGATTTCGCATGATCGCGACCGTTTCAAACACTGCTTGCGATCATGCGACTTCTATCGGCAAGCCCGAGAAAGACGCGAAATGCCGTGACATATTCCATCGCGAAGATGGGATTTGTGTGGCCTTGAGGGGCAAAGTTAGAGAAATCGCAGTATAAGCTGAAGGGACTCAGCCTTGCCCAGGCCTCGCCGCCTCTCCGTGTAGCGAAAAGAAAGACACATCGCGTGGAATATGCATAAGAATAGAAAAATAACTTGACACGCATATGTACGGCATTAATTGGCTAAGAAGCGACAATATGAATGTACAATTTTATATTTTTAGGAATGAGATATTTTTCTTCTCCAAAATTCTTTGTGATAGCTTACTCTGCCTACTCTAACGCTTCGCCACTGCTTTTATTTCGTATATTCAAGATGAGTAATAAAATAACTGTTTATACAAAGAAAATAAATAAATTTAAATATAATGCATGTTGTCCACTGAAAGTGAATAGAGGAATAATGAGGGAGAACAAGTATACTTTTATATTCATGAAAATGCCTAGACATTTAAGTAATCTAAGTAGTAAATAAGGGTATCTAGGAGGTAAAAACATTTGCGTTAGGCGGTAATAACAAATTTCCATCTTTCCTTTCTAGCTACAATGCACAAGAAAAAATAGTGGTGCTTCCAACGCACATACTTTCTCGCACTGCTTCTATATGGGACTAAATGCTATTCCACTACTTCATAAACCAGCAAAAGTGTTTTCCAGCAGCAAATTTTTTCCGTTCCGAAACCCGAAATCCGATCCTCAAAGTTAACGAACCGACACTTATACTACTACTCCACACTAGCACCGTATTGGTCGAACAGAGCCATAAAAAAGAATCGAACCGATCTATAAAATGGTAAATGCATGATAAAGAAACAATTAATACGATGGTACATACGCTTTACAAATCCAAGAAGGGACGTGAAAAAATGTTAAAGTTAAAACTTCGAAAAAATATATACCATTTCAGTTCATTTATTGTAATTTTTGCAATATTTGTAATTCAAATGGCTTCACATGGTTCTCAATAAAGTTTCTAGAATTCTCAATTATTTCCTGTGACAACAGAGAATTTTGACAAATATTATTCCCCGACCAGAACTCGAACCGGCGAAGCTTCCCTCGGAAGTGCTGTGTCAATGCTAGTCGAATAACCTTTGCGACCGCATGGCATTAACATTTATATAATAGTAATAAGTGTATGGTGGTTTCATTTCTCGCATTAGGAAGCCGAAAATCCAGAGAATGTAAACAAAATGTCCCTATGGACGCACAAAGAAATGATCTGGGAAGATGATCATTCATAACAGAAAACTAGCAAACTAAGTTTTACGAGAACGTCTGTGCCATTCTATAGCACCGCTAGCTTTTCTAAATTTAGCAACAGAGTTGTATCCACTTTTCGTTACCAGACCCCAGCTCTAAGAGTTTTTCTGGCAAAAATTCCCCGTTGTCCGGCGCACGATTACATAACTTTCTCTTACGACTATTCGTAGGGCGAGAAAGTAATAATAATTTCGGAACCGTTAGGGATATGTAAGTTGATCGCATTCGTCCTCGTTATATGTATTTAAATTTAACATTGAAATGCTCATAAATTTACTTAAATTGTTTCATAAAGATATGCACAAGGCAAGGATTGAATTGATATGACATACGTTTCAAAAATTGAATAACAGAGTCGAAAATTGTTTAAAAGATGCAATTTGGGAAAACACAGACATGTCCTATATATTTATCTGCATTGATTCTCTTCGTGAGTAGAAGTACTTCAAATGATTTTCAATAAAGTTTCTACACTTTTCAATGTTTTTTTTCTGGCAACAATACATTCATCAAATTCAAATCCCTATTTGGGATTGGAACCCGGCATCTTTGAAGTTAAGCGCTGAGCCCCAACACGCTTTAACCGCCTTCACCATTGGAGTGAGATGCGGACTGAGTACTTATTGTGACGTAACTCACGTACACTATATTCATCAAATAAAAAAATAAAGGTTGAACCCGAGAGGCACAGGAGTCTTGGCAGGGAGAAACTTGGAAACGGGTACGTGTGAAGGATTCGTACTCTGACACATAACAATTCTGGTAAAAATAATTTTTTTTCTTTGAAAGAATAATTAAATCAAGAACAGTAACAAAAAATGAATGACACGTCTCAATTTTGCGTACTACCCTCTCGTGCACATATCACTATTTCGTACGCTTTTCATATACTCGATCACGCCTTTTTTTTATTTTCAAAATGGGATCCCGTGTGAACTTGAATACCGTGTAAGCTTCATTTAATTTAACCTTTCAATGTGCACTTCAAACTTTACAACTTTTATGCAAATACGAAAGACAAAGACAATCGCATCCCCTTTTAAAACACACACATTATTCCCATCCAAAAACAATACAAATCTCCAATGAAACTACAATATTTACAACGATTCTAAACGTTTTACGAACTTTCTTGTGCAGTTCATAGTTCCTACTTAATACCATTTCAACGGAATTTTGTCTTACTTCTTGGAAATTAATGATTACAGCTCACAACGCTGTTTAAATAAGAATGCCTGTCCCTTGCCCAACTCCTCAGCAATGCAAATATGCAATTTTTCTGTCCCCGCTACGTCGACGCTTCTCTTACACGGCCTCGACCGCCGCCCGGTCGTCGCGCTGTGCTGCCTTCTAGTACCGTTGACGCTGCGACGTCACCCCAGGCCCTCTTCAGGCCTTCTTGTAGTCGTCCCGTAGCCGCCTTCTTCTTCTCGTCCAGTTTTCTCTTCTTCACGTTCCCCGATTCTTCTGAGCGATATTAATGCACGATTCTGGCTTTTGCGCTTCTTTAAAACAGTTCTTAAATCGCTCTATGCCTCTTGCCACCACTAGCGGACTAGCAAGTTCACGTATTGTTATAGTTTCTCATTTACTGTTCTACGCGATTATTCATTAATCAACACTACGTGCTTCCTCGTTCACGAAACTCCCGAAGACACTGGATAAATGTGGCCTATGCTGCTCGTTGCCCGCACAAACTAATAACTGGATACTTTTATATCGCGACAGAAAACATATGCTCTGCATGAAATGTACTAATAGGGCGGGCCAAGGCCTAACCTCTGCTCCCTGCCCGTCGAGATAACTCCCCTCTCCACTTCTCCTTTCTGTCTTTAAATGTGTCAACCCCGTTGTTGCCCCTCTCGTAAAGACACCTGATGTTGCGTGCAGGGCTTCTTCGCCGCTTGCACGTCACCTCCTGTGCAGCACATTTAAACTACGCCTGGGTTGCTCACATGCCCTTATCGACCTCCCGCGCTCACATATGTCATACTTATCACATTATACATTAGAGAAAACGTAAATTCCCCGTTTTCCGGCGCACGATTACATAACTTTCTCTTCTTACGAAGTATTCGTAAGGCGAATAAGTAATAATAATTTGGGAACCGTTTAGGGGATGTAAGATGATCGCATGTGTTCTGGTTAAATTGAATTTCAATTTAATGTTGGAAAACTCATAACTTTACTGAAATCGGTTCATACAGATGCACACAAGGCAACGATTGATATGACATGACACACATTTCAGAAATCTAATAACAGAGTTGAAAAAATGTTTCAAAGATACAAAACAGAGACAAGTCCTGTATATTTATCTGCATAGATTCTATTAATGAGTAGAAGTACTAGAAATTATTTTCAATAAAGTTTCTACACCCATCAATAGTTTTTTTTCTGCAATTACACATTCATCAAATTAAAATCCATGACTGGGATGCGAACCTGACATTTCGAAGTGAAGTGCGCAGACCCTGAGCGCCTTAACCAGCGTGAGTTGCGGAGTGAAGACATATATCAGTCAAAACGTAATTGTATCAGCTCTTGCATTAAGAAGCCGGTAATAGTCAACATGCGAAAAACATTTCTTTTGGGCGACAAAGAAAGGCAGCGGTGAAGGGCTTACTCCAAATTCTATTTCCGACGAACGACATCAGAAAAATAACTACTGCGAGAAAGTCTGTGCCATTCTGTAGCACCACTAGTTTATTTACCGTCCCTTATTACACACGTGGAGAAAATTTAAAGAAAAAATTTGGAGCGGATTTTGAGAAATGTTTTTTGTAAATTTGAAGCGAAGATTATGCAGAAATGACTAGTTTTTCAGAAAATTCTACATGACCTTTTTTAAAGAGCTAATTTTGTACAAAAGACTGTCTGAGGCAAAAATCGCTATCTACAATTTTGTAGTTTTAAAAATTTTCTTTTGCAATTTTCAAAAACCAAGTATTTCCCCGAACCATGACTAAGACCATATTTTTTATCGTCCCTCATTACAAAAGTGAAGAAAAGTTAAAGAAAAAAATTGGAGCGGTTTTTGAGAAACAATTTTTTTTGTAAATTTGAAGCGCAATTTACTAAAAAACTATTCGTTTTTCCAAAAAATGGTACATAACATTATTTGAAGTGCTAATTTTGTACAACCTACTTTATCTGAGGCAAAAATCTCTATCTTCAATTTTGCAGTTTTTAAATAGTTTTTTGCAATTTCCGAAAAATTGGGGATATCAACGAAAATGGTACCTATATCAATCCCTTAAAAGTCCTTCGCACTATTCAACAACAAAATTTAATCAAAAAATTTGGAGCCATTTTCTTTTAACATTGAAAAGCTCCGACGAGCTTCATGTAAAGTACCGCCGAAAATTAAAATATCGCTTTCAAATTCCAGGTGCCTTGACATCAGTAAAAATGATTGGGGACTATCAATTTGGAAGAAAATCGGCTGAACGACTTAGGCGCTAGCGTTGACCACAGACGAACAGACGTTTTGCCGTCAGTCGTTTTTACAGTATCAAGAAGCAACAAAACATGGATTTTGACTACACCACGAGGTAGATGATTTTTTTCTCCTAAATTTAGCAACAGGTTTTATCGAATTTTTCCTCACCAGACTCCAGCTATAAGAGTTTTTCTGGCGAAAATTGGCCGTTTACCTGCGCACGATTACGTAACTTTCTCTTCTTACGAAGTATTCGTAAGGCGAGAAAGTAAAAAAACATATAACTCAGGGTTCTTTCCTTCATCACTGCTGTATTTCAATGCAGAACAGTGTGCTCCTTTCGAGACACGCATTGTTGTTAATGTGTTAACTGAAAAAGTATAATAATTCAGTTGTTGCATATCAAATATGTTCCGATACACGTCAGACGCAAAGTTAAAACATTGGTTCGATGTAATTTTACGTGTTATTTAAGGACTTGTCCTAGAAAACCTGGGAATATAAAACCAGGAGGTCAAGAAATAACACGAATTATCTTTTAAGTTTTTAATAAGCTCTTAATAAACGCAATTTCGCAAACAAATCCGGAACTTCATTAGCAACGATACATAGTTTTACTTGGTCTTCACCAGGATCGCTAGCTGTATGCGCGCGCATACCTAATTAGACAAAAAGCAGGCTGGGCTGCGCTACTATATATAAATGCGTATACTTTGCTGCTGAAATTCACCAGAAGGACCGAGCCAATATCTCTTCGCGGAAGGGAAAAAATCCAGAGAAGAAAATTAGTGAAACATGGATAATAGGTTAAATATACCAAATGCGGACACGGAATCAGAAGGTGAAGATGCTAACGCGAGAAAGAACAAAAAATTCAGAAAGCGCGCTAAAAAAGAGCCCAAGAAAGGAGGAAAAAACAGGACAGACTTTTATAAGGAGAATGTAACATCCAGTGAATCCGAGCAAACGGATTCGACAGTAATTTGCGGACAGGCTGGTATAATGAAATTTCTTCAAGAAATGACAAAAAGCAGAGATCATTTTCATGTTGTGCTTTCCCTAAGAGAATCTGATAGTGATTCTGATGTCATTTTTTTAAAAGAAATCCAAAATGAAAAGAAAGAGAGAAACGAAAACAGTTGTATCAAGAAAAAAAAAGTGAAAATACTGATGAAAGTGATGAAGAGATAAAGCAGAGAAAGAAGCGGTGTAATAAAAAACTGTAAATGGAAACATTCAGAGACTAATACTAAAGAGGATAGAAAATGGAAGGCAATTAAAGCCAATGATGCCAAAGAAAAAGTGAAAGACTAGTTGAACCCCAGTGAGACTATGGTGTTTTATATCAAGTTATTGTGTTTTGTGTATAGTGATCCAATATATGTATTTTGCAGGTTATTGAGCATTTCAAATACAGAAGACTTGTCATATTAATTATAATACTAATACGAATATCCTTCAAAACTCTGTTTCAGTATCATAAATAGACATAGTTGGGATGCCAAATGTTCCAATTTTTAAAAGCAATTTTGTGTAATTCTTAAAAAACTGCAGATAAAGGGAATAAATTGCCATGACACAAGCAAGGTAGCCCATTCTCTCACATTTTAATGTCAAGCAAATATTCACTATTCAAACAAGTGGATATTTATGACCGGGTTCTATCTGATTAGAATGCACTTTTTTTTTTAAAGATTTTCTGTTTTCAAAACGATTAGATAAAATTAGAATGACTTGTTCAAGACAAATTGTTGGAATTTTTAAGAATCACAGAATACACAATTCCAAATTCTGAATTACTAAAGATGTCTTATATGTTTTCAAATACAATTCTCAATTCAAATTTAGTTTGGGAAGCACATCAAATGCTTAGGTGTACGACATGTTCATTTTCCTGGTTATGACTCAGCTCTGTAGATTCTGTTCCAACATTCATGACAATCCTAACAAACTAACAAGGAGAAATTCCTCTACTTAGAAATGAAAATATGTTATACTTACACCTGGCATCACTGTTATATCAGACTGAACAATGTATGGTTTGTCACGAGCATACAATGTCAAAGGGTCTCTTATTCGTCCCCCAAGATATTCAAAATCCACTGGTGATGGCTGTTCTCGGGTAGTTGAAATTGAGGACTCAAAAGAATCTTCCATCAAGTATGGGCTGAAAGAGCACACAAGTTAGTACAGAGTCAAGTTGATGATTATATGTTTTGATTATTTTGTTTGTAAATTGATTTTACATTTCTATTATTCTGTAAACTTATATATTTTAAAAGAAATAAGAAATGACATCAACTAAAGCTGTGCACTCAGTTGGTTCGGCACAAAAGATGGGATGGACAGGATTTTTGAAAAGTTCATTACATTGTTTCCTGTAAGGCTGCAGGCACAACGCAGTCATGGTTGGGATGGAATGATCCGCACCTTCCACCATTTGCAAAAAATTTGAAGGAAAGTTTTGTATATTAATCGTCAGGACGGCCTTTCCACTATTTTAGTTGTGAGATTAAGTGGAGCATGTGTCAAATTTAATTATCTTGATCCAGAATTATCCCAAATTTTACAATGTGATATTAAGTTTCAATTAATGTATTACCAAGTTAGGAAGTGTAATTTAGTTGGTTAGCTAAACAAACTGGATCAAGGAGTATTATTTCCCAAATTTAAAATACCACATCTTTACACAAGGCTGTGCTGTATTAGTGAAACTTGGTACACTTGTGCACGGTGAATAAATTATGCCACATTTTGGAATAATACATTAGTTTGTTAATCATTTGTGTCTGTTTTGCGTAAATTATTGTGTTGTATCTGTGCTGATTGCTTTCTTAAGTTTCTGAATAAAGTATTGCAATTATAATTCTGTCCCTTAGTTCAATTTAGTTGTATACAATTACAATATTCACCAAAATATTTCTTTATATGTCAATTTTTGAAAATAACAACTTAGCTTCCAATTTATCATGGGACGTATTTAAGTACCGAAAAAAAGTCCTTCTGTTCCCATCTGTCCATGCTGTAGTGGCCTAATGCATGCAACCTACACAAAATCTGCCTTCTTGTCTGTGCCATACCGACTCAGTGCACATGTAGCTTAATAGTGACATATCGTACATATAACATTTAAATACATCTCTTCACAATTAGGATAATACGCATTGCTTTTTGGCATAATCCATTGGCAATGGGAGAAACTTTTTCACAGAATTGGCAATACCAAATTCTCCAAATTTTCTACAATTTCCTAATTTCTTAATTTTATTGTTGACCACCCTGTTTTTATTTCCTAGTTATAAGGCACAAATAGAAAATAAAAATCGTGGATAATGAAGGTGGGAAGAAAATCTACACAAGCATAGTGATAGACAATCTCAAGGTTTGTTCCATGGATCAGGGAAAGCTGGGCAAAAAAAGTAATTGAGTTTAGGTTTACAAAACGGGGCTTTCAAACAAATCAGCAAATATACAGCTCTAAAAACTGTGGACTGTAAATAAAGTGATATGCAGCACTTGCAAATAAATGTTGACATTGTTCTAGGCAATCTTAGCCAGTCTTGGCTCTAGCCAGTCTTGGGAAACACTTACCGGAATCGCGCAATAGCATGATTATTCCAATCATCAAAATCAAATAATCTTCTTTTTATAACAGTTACATCAGAAGTACCCCACCAATTCTCTTCCACATTTACATAATTGTCAATTTTGGCTGTTCTTATACCAGCCAATAATTCATACTGCATCGAATTGTTCCCAAAAAGATTGCGATTCACATCCACTTTTTGAATACCACGGAAACCCAAAACATATGATGGAGTTCCAGAGGTCTGAAACATAAAATAGGTCATTTTCTACAATCCTATCCTCATGAATACAAATCTCCTTCATGATCAGGGGAATCATATCACATACACAACCACCACCACCACCACCACCACCAGCAATGGAAAGAGGACAAGAATTGCACCCTCGACAGCCATTTAGTTTGCCTACAGGTGTGTCTGTCCTGGCATGCCATTGCATGTTTTCGGTTTGTCTCTCTACTATTTTGCATTTGTAAACAGCTCAAATCAAGAATATTTGGGGAAATAAAAGAATTCAAAATATAACCCCAAAAGAAGATATTATAGATCACTTTAACCATTAAAATTCTGAATATTTGCCAAAAGAGTTTAAGAAAAGTCAAAGATGCAGCTCACTCTTTTACATCATCCACAAGAAAAAATAATTTTTGCCACTGACTACACAGCACAAATTAAAAATGCTTGATTGCAGAAAAGAGAAATAAGGTTTTAAAGCCATGATACTGGTGGTATAGGTAATAAGATTAATCTTAACCTAGGAATTATGCCAACCCATACTAGTGAATATAATAATACACGCAGAAATATTACCTGATAAACTGATTTGTAGCTGAGGGAATTATCTTTATTTCTTTTAACTTCATTAAGTAAAAACCTTGCTTGAACTTCTCCAAGGATTTCAGACTGACTGTCAGCAGTAAATTCCACCATATATGTTCCAATATTTCCTTCAACTCTATTTCTCATTATCTTCATTTTCTTTTCCATTCCTCGCACAGATATCAAACCAGTTTTGCAGTGATTGTCAACAAATATATTATTTGTCATGTTTAATTGAGCAAAGTGGCCATCAACAATAAAAGAAAATTGTTGATTATTTCTCCATGTATTATTATCAAAATATAAAGAATGAGTGAAATTTTCATTGTACTGCCATACATATGGCAATGATATATCAAATCCACCACCTTTATTAAGCTCTATTGTGTTGTCTTGTAAAACCCAATGAAACAAGTTGTTTGAGCTGCGAAGATCTCTGAAAAAAAATGGCATTTCATATATTGTACAATAGACAAAGGTCATCACAATGTATAAAATATACTTAGTTTCAATGGAGTGAAATAATTACCGGCTAAACTGGCGAATACCTCTTTTATTTTCCACAATATTTGTTCTGTTTATCATAAATGTTACTTCAGAGAGATTCGAATGGTAGATATCCCAATAAGGAGAATTTACAAGAATTGCCTCCTCTGTATTATGAGAATATGGCAATCAATTATTTGCACAGATTCATTAGATTTTCTCAAGAAATGATCTCCCAATTCATTTAAGTACCTGGAAGAGAAAAGAATGTCTTTAGAATTTTTCTCTGTTTCAATTAGTTTTTCAGGTCCATGGTAGCTTTAGGATGCAGAGATGAAGAAAAGGCAAAGGCTGTGTGAAAGAACAAATATACAAATGAGAACAATAATACAAAAATTGAGTGCAACATAACAGAAAAACATAAACAAACAAGACCGTTCATTTAAGATCAGAAACAATCCCCTAGAAACAGATCAGAGAATTGGGCCATTCAAAATCTGCTACAACACTACTTCTTGCTACCAAAAAGTATTACTCTTTTGCTTCAATCGACTTTCTCTTACACAATTGCTTTCTCCACCAAACAGACATTTTATCTTAATGATAATGATGAGCCATTCCACGTCAAATCGCACAAGAGTTGACATGACTTTTTTCAAATGTACAATATTTTTTTCTTAAATCTGGACATCAAAAAAAGAGACACGTATTTTTTTATTTGCCTGAAAATTGATTATTTGTGTAGTTATGCCTATATTAAATTTTTGAATTTACAGGTACATCACAAAAAATCAATTGATGCTCCGAATGTACAGACTATAAAAATGTCTGGTTTGTTTCATTTAATACTTTGAAATGTGCATTTTATTCTCTGGAAAATACATTTTTCAAATAATATTTTTTTCATTTTAAAAATGTATTTTTTTCAAAAAAAGTAAAATTTCTATTTAACTTGATGAGATAAAAATTTGAAAAAATATAGGCGTGTTCCTTGTTGAATTTTCTATGAAATACAACAAGAAAAAAAGTGGGCACTCCACACATACAGTTCTGAAAAAATCAATTGTAAGTATGAGGGTGTCCTCTGCCTCTGCCCTTGCACTAACGAATTGTGTTCGGTCAGTCTTTGATTCAAGTGCTGAAGAACTAAAAAAACAATGACCGTTTGCCTGATTAGAGTTTCAAGAGTTATTAGTATTTTAGATGTTCACTGTGCCCCTAAAATGTATGACATTGTGTCATACATGTTTTTGTGGGTAACATCGTGGGTGACTTGCGGGTCATCTATGTTCATAAGAACATAAGGGTGAGAGCGAAACGAATTGAAATACGAGCCATTCCATGTCAAATCGCACAAGAATTTACAGTACTATTTTTTTATGTATGCAATTTAAAAAAATAAATAACATGAATGTATGGCATTCTTTCTGGACGTCAAAAAAAGAGGCACATGATTTTTTATTTACCTGATAATTGATTATTTTTGTAGTTATTCCTATATTAAATTTTGGAATTTACGCATACTTTGCAATATATGATTGATTGATGCTCCAAATGTACATAACATAAAAATTCCTGGTTTGTTTCGTTTAATATTTTGATATGAGTATTTTATTCCTCTGTAAATTACTTTCTCAAAAAATAAATATTTCATTAAAAAACTGGATTTTTTTAAATGAATATTTCTAAATGAACTCTCTCAGATAAAAATTCAAAAAAAATATAGGCGTATTTATTGTTCAATTTTCTACAAAACACAAGAAAAAAAGTGGGCACTCAACATGTACAGATAAACAAATCTATTGTAAGTATGTGGGCGTGTGGTTTCTGCCCCTGCACTGACAAATTGTGTTTGATCAGTGCAATTCATGACATTAAAATAAACGATTCAGAGTTATTTGAGGCAGTGTTTAAATATTATAATGATGTAATTTTTAAACCACTCTTTAGAAATTAAATTAAATTTAATTAATAGGAGTCTAGAAGTTGGGTGCACTTGATATTATGCCATGTGATAATATGCCTGTTACATTGAGCAAAAAGATATAGATTTTTAATACACACATATTTCTGTAATTAATGATTTGAAAACTACTGGCTTCTACTTAACTCCCAACACGTTCTTTATTTCAGGCCTCACAGTAAGACAGATTGGGTGCATAGACCTGCTAATAGATGCTAGCAGCGGGAGTGGAAGGTACGAGCAATAGCCAGAGCACAGACTGTTTAACATCAGGAAGAAAGACAAAGAAAAAAAAAATCCTGTTAAAAAGTTTACTCCCCAAGAGACTTTACATGCTTAATAAAGAAGCAGAGTACAAGCACATTGATAAACACAGCAGTTGTTAACAGGTTTAAAACAAGTTCTTTTTGTCAGTAGCATTTGGTTGTTCTTACTTTTACCTTGGGATTTAATGGATGGATTGATTGATTAGTGATTCTGGACGTGTCAGCTGCTTAAGTTTTAGTCCCATAAGTATAGAGCAAGATTTTATCGGGGAGGAGGCAGTGATCTTCTTGCAGGATGGCGAGATCCAGCGCCCATCAACTTGCCAGTTTTCCCCAACCAGGTATCTCTCACTAGCGGGGCACCACCCTAGCCGGGACAAGCTCAAAGCTTCTGACGTGTGTGGTAGTGTAGTTCATGTGGGTGTAAGTAAGAGGCAAGGATAAGACAAGGAAGAGGAAGTGAAGATTGCATGCAGTCCATAGTTCATTTATTAGGGCACGGCTCTGGCATTTGCCTGATGTTAATCGGAGAAACCATGGGAAACTAGCAATCAGAGCAGCCGGCCACTAGAATTCTCATCCAGACAGCATCTGAATTCAACCTAGCTCTGTAGCTAGAGTCAAAAATCCTGCCACTGTTGGGACTCAAACCATAGGACCTTCCGGTCAGAGGCATTCAGTAATATCAAATGATTTCCCTGAGCCACCTAAGTTGGTAAATGGATCGAAATATCATTAGCACATCATGAAATGCTCTAAGCCTGTATTGTTTGTATGATTATCTTACAATGATAATACAGCAAGGCAAATGATGAAGGCAATACTTCATAAATGAGAATTAGTTACAGGATTGTGTACCAAATTATTATGAAACTAAGTACTTTTTTGGTAGTTTGTAATATAATTCATAGATAAATATATTTACCTGATTTGTAACATATTTTATAACATACATTTCCTGAAGAAACCTTTCTGTTGTAAGTATTCGTTGAAACAATTCTCTAACATAATTGTTTAATTATTGTTACAAGTAAAGGGGAGAAAAACCATTCAAAGGCAATGGGAATAGATATTTCAGTATCTGACCTTGTAAGCTTCCATGGAAGTCATCCATATTCAGAACATTGCCGCAGTAAGGGGCAAGTAGTGGCAATGTGCAGTGACTGATGTATTTCACATACCTACAAATTTGACATTTATAATCGTCAAAGCACTCATACTTGGTTTGAACTGCCTGCTAAGAGCTGGGGATGGAGCCACTGGCCTTTGCTCTAGAGTGAAAATGTGATGAGCTCTGTTTAATTCTGTAGTAGCAATTTTTACACAACTGTGGGATTTTGACTTTTCCTCCCTTATGTTAACAGGATTTACTTTGCTTCAAAGTTAAAGAGAACATCTCATTTCCCTTTATGATATCTTTTTTTTTTATATTAGCCCAGCAATTAATTACAATATAACAGCAATTAATTACAATCCCCATGTTGCAAGTTGATAAGTTATAGTTAAATATAACTCACCTATTGAAATATGAGGCCCATATTCCATATTTATTTCCTTTAATTTGTGAATTACTCACAACAAGAGTTGGAACAGGTCCCCGAACAATGCGATTTTTCACATTCTGTAGAGGTGCTGAAAGTTATAACCATGTATAAATTATAAACAAGCAAGTTTTTAAGTTCGTTTAGGATATTTAACAATTTCAATTAAAACAAGCATAATATCTTACCAGGATAGGATGATAAAACTATAACTGTTCCTCCAAGAGCATCAAAACCACTACTATACACTATTACAATTCCATATGAACTGCTGACAACAGGAAAAACAACCAAATCTTGAGACAAATTCCACTGCTGGGACAAGGGGTTAATTGTCAATGAATCATAAATTATTATTTCTTCTGAGCTACGATTATGAATTGGGTTTAGCAGTTGTATACCAATAACATAACCAGGCTGGCACTGAAATAAATTAAAACTTATAATACAATATATATTAAATAAGTAAGCTAGTGTATTTACAAATGAAATTAGACCTATTACACTAAGCTTCAAATTTTAATATTGCTGCTCAGAAATTGCACCTCACTTTTGCAGTGAACATGTATTTGGCTTTCGACGAACTCATTTATTTACATTTCAATTAAAAAATGCATTGGCAAAGAAACTAATTTTCACTTTACCAAAATGACAAGACATGTTAAATTGTTTAGAAGAGTTAATCGATTTTTTATCACAACTACAATTAAACATTTACCTTCACATAATACTCTCTGTTTAGATTGTCACCCTTAACTCTGGAAGTCACCA
The DNA here is from genome assembly GCA_031308135.1 of Acheta domesticus. Taxonomy (NCBI): domain Eukaryota; kingdom Metazoa; phylum Arthropoda; class Insecta; order Orthoptera; family Gryllidae; genus Acheta; species Acheta domesticus. The sequence continues at coordinate 181,310,612 of JAHLJT010008446.1, forward strand.
AATACAGAGTCTTATCTTCAACATCAAATCTGGTGAAATGGTGAGGAATATAAATGGGCTTATATGGGGCATCTTGGACATTAGCTATATCGCCAGACGGTGTGAACCATCCAGCTAATTCCCGTTGTTGTTGACCAGATAATGCAGGGTTGTGTCGAATTCCAGCTCTTTTATTATTTTCTATTCGTGAACCTGACACAGGAAATACAAAAACAAACAATATTAATTCCTGAAACATTAGGAAAAATTGTTACAAATACTTGTTTAAGAACACCTGTAACAGTACAATGAAATTACCTGATATCTTCAGTCCCAACTGTTTGAAACTAATTCCACTGCCTCTGTTATTACTAAATTCACTATTTTTAACTGTATTTGCAACATCTCGAGAAAAGAGATCGGAATATACAATACCCAGCCCATCCTGAAGATTATCAATCACTCGGATGGCCTCCAGAGCATGACGTGAAAAGTCAATCTGCAAGGCTGAGAAGAAAGATGAAATATTAGGAAGATGATTTAATTTCATCCATTTTCAGCATTTCATTGTCAGTGAAAACCTTTCACATAGTGTTGTATTTTAGACTTAATGATTTTTGGGTAAACTGTCACATCACTCTTGAACACAATTTTAAGTAGTTTTCTTTTACATTCTATTAGCGGAACCTGGCAGACATTGTTCTGCCCTTCATCTCCCTTTCTCTCTGTCTCTCCTTCCCCCCCCCCTCTCTCTCTCTCTCTTTGTCTCATCATTTCTCTCTACCAGTCTCAGTGTGACTGTCAGTGGGTCTCTGTCTCTCTCTGTCCCTCTCATTCAAATTTAGTTGCAGCCAACTTTCATGGAGAGTGGTCTCTCTCTCTCTCTCTCTGTATATATATATATATATATATATATATATATATATATAGAGAGAGAGAGAGAGAGAGAGAGAGATAGTCATGGTGGACTGAAAAAATATGTAGAGTTCCATTTAAAAAAAACAAAGTTACCTCAAAAAAACCTGTAAAATGCAAGTGATAAAATAGAAATTAATCCACATATCAATTAGCCCCTTTCCCTGATGCAATTCCGTGAAAACTGCATTGCAATAACTTCAACCGTTCAAAAGTTACAGGAAGTGCTAAAGTTACGTGACTCACCCTGTATGTGTGTGTGTCTATATATATATATATAGAGAGAGAGAGAGATAGATAGATAGATAGAGAGAGAGAGAGAGAGAGAGTTAGAGAGAGAGAAATAGATAGAGAGAGAGATAGAGAGATAAAGATATATATATATATATATATATATATATATATATATATATATAGAGAGAGAGAGAGAGAGAGAGAGAGAGAGAGTTAGAGAGAGAGAGAGATAGATAGAGGTCTGTAGTCTAACTCGCAACCCATATCTGAGGACACCACTACTTATTTTGGCAATTTGGCAACGTGTGAAATAACTTTGGCTTCCTTTCCACTTTTAACGATCCACCCCTCGTTGCAGATGTCGGGGTAGGAGAACGAGACTATTTTAGTTGGAAGAAAGAGCAAGCACTTGTTCTGTCCTTAGGCGTTCACGTTTCATTCATTATCGTAGGAACTTTAGGAAATTAGAATCGCTTTGAAAATGTTGATGAAGGTTCAACATGTATTTTTGGTGGAAGTTTATTACAGCACTAAATCCTTCTTAAAGAGTCGAGAAATGTTCCAAGAATTTTTTTGGAAACGCTAGTTCCCATAAAATCAACAATTTGTAGATTAATCCAGCGCTTCAGAGACACGGGGAACGTGTCTCTGAATTTGAATTTTTTTTTCCGTTATGAATTGGAAGCGGAGTCGCAGTGCCTGTGTTTGAAAGTAGGAGATGATATTAGAATGTTCAAGAGATTTATTTTATTAATATTTTTATTAATTTTATTATGATTTTCCGATTTCTTTAATTTCCAGGTTCCATAATAATAATAATAATAACAATAATAATAATAATAAATTATTGTTATAAATAATGAAGAGCTTGATGGTGATATTTCACGTTCTGATTTCACTAAGCCTGCCTTCATTAATAATATTATTACGTTGCTGTTAATAAATCAAAAAATTAGTCATAATTACCCCTGACATCTTCAGTATTACTTTTTGTTTCTTAAGAACACTGGACAGAATCGCCTGGAGACATTTTGTTTGCTGGCTCATGCCTCTACCCCCCCCCCACTCTGCGCAGCGCGAAAAGATTCCGATTTGTGAGCTGGGTACCTGCCTGCCGAAGCCCTTGAATATTGAAAAAAACTGATGGTGATACAACAGCTCGTACTTTCCTGTATTCTTTGGAATGGTTACATAATATTTTAATACTAGTCAAACCCTTGTGAAAATTTAGCACACTTAAATTCAATTGCAAAGGTTTTCACAGCCAATGAAGGGTTAATTTACTTGGGGATCATCTCATTGATTAAATATATCACACGAGTTCCAAATTCGCATAAATATTTGCCCTGACTTGGATTAGAGCTTGAGAGTGTGGGTTTCTTCAGTAAGAATGCTTCTGTCACCAGTTCCTTCAACAGTAATTTTAATGTCCCCCAACTCCACCCCACCAAGTTAAGCAACTATGTATACAGCGTTTTGAAGTAACATGACAATGCATTCCATCACAAAAGGAATTGAACTTTTACTGCAACTCCCCTCTTCTACTAAAGCTCAAATCACTAAAAAAAACTTCTTAATGAAGGTCAATCTACAAAATGTGCCTGGCCACTGACTGCATAGCCAGATGACTGATTAAATAAGGAAATATTTACACGTGTTACAGGAGGTGTTATTTACACGTGTTAGAAATGCTATTAAAGGTGACCGCTTACTTGAGGTGGCAGTTTGACCAGGTTTCTTCTACTAAAGCTCAAAATCACTAAAAAAAACTTCTTAATGAAGGTCAATCTACAAAATGTGCCTGGCCACTGACTGCATAGCCAGATGACTGATTAAATAAGGAAATATTTACACGTGTTACAGGAGGTGTTATTTACACGTGTTAGAAATGCTATTAAAGGTGACCGCTTACTTGAGGTGGCAGTTTGACCAGGTTTCACTCTACTTTCCAATTGCATAATTACACAAAACCTACCTGGTTTGAATGAATTTGTTGCATAATCCAGAAGACCAGCTTTCTCAATAGTAATATACTGGAGGTCAGATCTCTCAGCTAATACACTAAGCCGCATGCCTGCCCATGATGACTCATAACAGCGTAAACCTACATCGTTTTCATGAGTACACGAATTTTCAAATTCACCAATATGTTCAGCCCGACATTTGGTTATATCAACATCTTCATCTGTGCATCGCACATTGCTGTAAAACAAAGACAACATATTTAATCACTATGCAGAATGACATAAATTTGTAAATGAATTTTAACAAAATAATTCATGGCAATTATTTACTCCCACACTCTTTGCACAGATTACTTCTTCACTTTGCATTCCAACTAGGACTCAACAAACAAACTTGTAGCCTGTACCTCAATATTATATCCTCATTAGCTCCTGCAGCTGGTATTTCTGAACGTTCCAGAAACCAATCACCAGGGTTCAACACTAAACCCAACTGATGACAAGCAAGTGCAGCATCTCTCAATGTCCAGCCATAATTGCATACTGTGCCCCAAGAAGATCCTATTCGGACTTGCAAACGACCTTCTTTAGAAGTGAGTCCACCTAGTAATCTAACAGGAATTTGACTTTCAACAGGCAAGACTTCTGTGGTATCATTTTCTGAAACTTCCAACACTTGCTCTTCTCGTAATGTTAAATGAATATTGTTACGTCCACTGCCTCTGGCTTCAATATATCCTGCAACCATTATGCCTACAGAAGAAGGAAACCTGGGGACAGACAGTACACATGCTAATTACACACAAACTCAAGAATTTCTCACATGTCACTTTTTAAAATGACTAACCTTAAAGTAACACCTGGTTGAAGAATTAATCTCCCCCCAGGTCGAATGTTAATGTCTCTCTGAACAATGTATTCTCCTGGTTTCAAGCTTCCATACCATCTACTTCACCTCCCACTCGATTACTACCAGGTTCAATGAACTGTGGCACGTGCTGAGGTGATGTAAACTGATAATAGTGGCACTTGGATTACTACTGTGTAGTAAAAAGGTAGAAAGGTAATTTTTGCCAAATTATAGCGATCTTTCCTGTACAAACAAATAAAATATTTTATGTTAAATCATATCATTCATGCTAATATAACTAATTAAATATCTACTAGTTACAAATTGAAATGACTATAAAGAAAATTTGCACATAAAAGTAATAATTTACTGTATTACACTAACAGTTTGTAAAAGAGTAGTATTTCTTTTATTCACATATGATGAGATACCACAAAATCTCTGCTGTTTCCATAAATATTATGCTAAAAGTTACTTTTAGTTCATCAGATTTCATTTTATGTATACATCATGCAAAAGATGATACATCTCCAAAATCATGAAGGAACACACAATTTAAAGTTCAAGAGCTCCACTGAAACCTTACTCGTTCATTGGTTAGTCATTATATTTCTTAATTTAATGTTAGTAAAACATGCTTTTCTAATCAACACCATTCTCTTACAGATTATAAATCCTAATCATAAATACCTTTACAATCAATTCTCTCCAAAATGCCTTTACACTCAATAAAACTTTACAACAGTTGATGATCTTACTGCATTACATCTCTATAATTTTGAAATTTGTAAAAAACCACAAAGAGTTAATTACTGTTCCTAAAAAACTGTAAAACCTGCCTCTGGTTTTTAAACCTACATTAAAGAAAAATTATGTAAAATTCATGGATTGTTGACTAGTGCTGTTTAGAATAATGCAAAAAGTGAACTGGACAATTAATTAACACTGAGCAGAGAACTAATTGTATAAGTTTCTAGATCAAGATAAAACAAATATTTTTTAGATATTGACATCTTGTTTCTAATGAGCAAGAACAGTTCTGTTGAGTTTAAAATATGGATCAAACTTACCTATCAAATATTCTAGGATAGATTTCTTTTTCAGTTTGAAAACCAAGCCAATTGTATGTACAGTTGATTATTTTGCTTTGGTCTTCTAAATGAGATCCAACTTCATAGTTTGATTCTGGATTATGAATGATATTTCTGTAGATGTCAACATTGCTGGAGCTAATAACAACAGGAGCTGCCACTCTACTACGAGGAATAAGTTTATGACCCTCTCCCTCCTCAATGTCAAAAGGCTCCCTAATTCGATTGTCTTTGACAAAGTTTTTTGTAAACAGCAATGTCTGAACTTCACTGTATGGAGATAAACCTAAATTTACAACATACACTCCACGATTTGAGTCGAAGTAATTATTTTCTACAGAGAGTGACACAGGCAAGGTTTCAAATTCTTCTAAAAGTCCATTTTTCACAAGAATACAGCCATACAATTGGTCTTTAAATCTGTTGAATTCAATTTTCCCATATAAATTCAATGCTGGTTGTATCTTTATTCCAAGTTTTTCATTGTGCATAAATGTATTATGCCCAATTTGCAAATGGAGTACTCCAGCGTTTGATCTCCAACATGATGAAATCTCAATATCTGTTTCCCTACTATCATTAAACCAATTTCCAGAGATATTCACAAAAGAATTACGACAGAAATTACCCACAATGACACCCATTTCATAATTTTTGAAAATCTCAGAATAAGAAATTACAGTAGACTGATTGAGTTCTAAATATGGGTCATGAATACTGTCATTAAACCACACTGCAACTCCATATCCTTTGTTTGATGATAAAGATGTCCTTGTGATGTTGCGATTTCCTCCGGTGTAGGTGATATTAATTCCATCTCCATTATTGAATGCAATACGACTATCAGACAACATTAAGATCTCCTGCTCCATGAATTAGGTTTATACCAGCCACATGATTATTTGATATTGAGCTTTGATGAATATTAGGTGGCTGCGAATATTTTCCACTGTCACACCTCTTCCATTGTTATCAGATACTGAGGAACTTGTGATATTCAGATCATATGTTTTATCTGGAAACCCAACAAATGTAATTACTGCTAAAATATCTACAATATATTTATTACAAACATTTCAAGTGTATCACATACGTAACCAGAGGTTATCTTGAAATAACCAAAGAGCTGTACTTGAGGTTTTGCCACAAAGCGTATAAACACATTATTGCGACTGCTTCTTACACTCTGTGGCTTAGTTCCATTACGAAAGTTAATTTTTGTCAAAATTGGCTCATTTGTACTTATTCCATCATAAATTTCTAAGGCACCAGTATCATTTTGATCAGTTGTCATGGAAATAAAATGAACAGTGATAACTTGGTCATTTTGTGTGAAGAAAGACTGGAAAATCAAACAGAATCCTCAGAACAAAATTCACTTGCTTTTCAAAACGTACATATTACCAAAAATAGTGACACACATCTGATTTTAAATCTCAAAATAAATTACCTGAGAACAGTCTTTCTCATAACGTTTCAGTCTATCTTGTTCAACTGTTAAAAACAAAGGATATGACTGTCTTCCAGTTGTTGGAATTGTGCAGAAATCAAAGAGATCTTTCCTGTTCAGTCTTTCTTCAATTCGCTCATCATGATGAACATATTTCACACCATCTCCACCATTTTCTGTGATGGTACAACCATCAAGGTAGGCCATTCCTGAGGAACTATTCATGTACACACCATAACCTGTAAGCACCAATTTCACATTTACAAAACCATTTTACAATGAAACTGTCTTCCATGCACAGCTGAAATGCAAACAAACCTCTATTGTTTTTGAATGTGCAGTTATTAAAGATTATAGGAGCATTTGGTATTGAAACATTCATTCCATTGTAGGCTGAATGTAAAATTGAGGAATTTATCATCTGAGGAGGCACTCCATCAACTTGTATTGCTGACACAGCAGCATAATTCCGACCTGAACCAGCAAATCTGAAATTACAACTTTTGTAGAACTTTGACAAAGTACATTCAATATTAAAAGTTACATTCTAAGGATCATTACATACCTGATTTCAGTATTGACTAGTTCTGACAGAGATCTTTCAATATAGGTATTATGTTGAATTATAATACGATTTGATTTGGCATTCTCAAAATTTATTCCACGCCAATGTTTCACAATCTTAAGCGAAGACACATGCTTTGGAAGACACTGAATGCCAATGTCTGGATGGTAATCTAGAAACATCCACAATATTTGAAAGAGCCATTGATATACTAAATTGGTAATATTTCAAAGGTTGTCAACAACTTTGATTCAGTGAAAAGCAAAATCAATTAATGTAGGTCTATGACAACATACCACAAACACCAGAGCCCATTTGTTTACTGTTCCAATCACACTCATGCAAAGTACTTTCTGTTCCTCTGCACTTTGGTTCTTCCAACAATACACGAGGATCATGCCCAGGTACTCTATCAAGCCAATTCCACCATTCTCCTCCTTGAAATCCAAGGTGTCGACACACTACATCTATATCAGCATGAGTCCAACTGAAATTTTTAAAAATGGTAATTTACAAAACCAGCAAGTAAAGAAGATGAAAAATATTTTCAATTCATTACACTGATCATTGTTGAAAAAAATAATATGAAGGGTTGTGACAAAATTTGTAAAACAAAGTTTGCTGACTTTTCCTCACTTTTCCACACCATCAACATCAATTTTTTCTTACTAAATTAAAATAAATTCCCAGAGAGCTGAAACACTTCTGTATAGAGTGGCAATGATTTTTTAAGAAAGTAACAGATTTAAATCAACAAACATTTTTCTTACTTTCCATTAAAATTTTCTCGCATTGTGTCTTTCTTACGGCCTACCCTAATCATAAATAACTAGTGTTTCCTTGTGAAAACTCTCGCATACTATACCACACCCTCTTCCTTATTTTTCTATTTCCATATTAAGCCTATAATATATATTTTTCTTCAAGACCCTCCATCACTTGTTCTATATGTCACCTTGTAACTGATAACAATACAATACACCCTTGTCAATACTAACACTTCTTATTTAACTTTATTATAGAACAAAGAGGTGCACCCGTGTAATTCAATCTCATAGAATATCAAGTAATTAGTAATTTCACATATAGTTGCAAATTCTACAGGCTCTGAATAGGTGGGGTCAAATCGAGAAGCATTGAACCAGCAAAAATGTAATAGAATGGTCAAGAAGATCTCATCCTGTAGATAACATTGTGAGGAACATTTCTTTGAGACCTTTAGCCTCAAAATTTTAGTTTTTAAGACCCTAGAACGCTTTGTTTAAAAGTTATTTAATGATGTGGATTCAAAAATCCTGACGTGTGTTGCGGGTTGCATTTTGCATGAATATTTAGATGTGTTTTTTAAACAAATCCTTTATATTTTTAAAGTCAAAGTGCAATTTGTCACATCTCCTTGAAATTCTCTTTCTTTAGATATCACATTTATAAAGATTGGTTGCATGTCAGAGCCGCAAAGGGAAGGTATAGTACTGAAATAATATAGGAAATGATTAAATGCACAAATTAAATAAATAATTACCAAAACCACTGTTTCTAAGTTCATAAACAGTGAAAACATTTATGTGTATCTTTGGTGAATATGTTTACTGAATTAATTCATAACATTTGAACTATAAATGTGTAATATTCTTCAATATTATAAATATATCAATTTCCTCACTAATTAATAAAAAATGAAGAAATTAAACACATATGTAATGTGTGTAACATTGACTACAATGATTTGTCTTAAATTTCCACTGCATACTAGAACTGCAGTTACATAATGTGTACTGACTTATTTGAAGTGTGCATCTGGAATTTGTATTTATCACTTTAATCACTTATGTACTTCTTCAATGGTATGCTTTGAATCATATCATTTGAACTAAAATATAATATGCTCATTTCAGTAGCAGTTTGCCAGATAAAGATGCCAATCCACCATTTTTTAGCATGCTTTATATCTCAGGTTTCATTTCAGGAAATCATTTTGGTTTCCTTATTTGCACAAATCATTTTCAATTTCTTGCTTTTGAAATGCTTGCATCCTTATTTCTCTTACTTGCACCGAACCCTTCACCTTGGCTGGGCCACATGGAAAATTGGTAGAAATTTAAATTAATTATGCAATGATGCAATGTAATTAAACAACCAAATGAAACCAGGAACACTGTGATAAACTGCAAATATAAAGAGATTTTAAAATATAGAAACATTTTGTACAGGACCATTTCTGTAATTTCATTGAGTGACCTACAATGTTGGTGAGAAATCTATCAAGTAAATTTTTATTGATGTATTTGAAATTCGGTACTACATACTATGAACAATACCATAACACTTCACCTACTTTTATGACCATGCGCTGCCACTTGCTTATTGCTATAATCTCTACTACCAGGAATTGCACTCATTTTTTCATTTTAAACTCAAGCTATGAAGGTGTCACAATCATTAAATCGATGAAAGATTAGCATAACGTGAATTATAAAGATATTGGACAAGATGTGCTAGTTTTACACTAAATCAACCCACAAGACTATACATTCATTTAAAATATTACTGTAGAATATTTATTTTTGGCCATTGACTATACTTCTAGTAGTCATTAAATCAAGTTTGGGACTTGGTCTGGTGATCTTGCATGCAGGGCACCTGCGCACTTGGGTTTTAATCACAGCAGTTATCAGATCTGCGAATCTTTGATTGATTGACTGACCAACAGATTGATTGACGATTCCGGGCGTGTCAACTGCTAAGATCATTGGCCCCCGTAAACTTCCCCCGCTAGATGGCGAGATCCGGCGCCGATAGCGGGGACTGCTTAATTCTAACCCTTGGAGAGTAACAAAGTTAGTCATGTAAACTGAAGATTATATTTTTTGTCCTGAGTAGTACTGCCTCAATCATTTTTTTAATTTATCAAGTAGAATCCCTAATTGAATAACACACATTTAGCAGCATATATCCGCAGTTTTTTGTTTTACAGCGAATTTATTGCAATGCTACATAGTAAGATTTAACGCTAGATCTTCCGGAGGTGTCTTCGGCGCCACAGGGAATTAATTTCTTGGTATATTTTTTTCGATTTTTCCTTTTCATAATTACTTTTAACATGAAAATTACTGATACAAATTTTTGGAACGCTTCAACAATAATAGCCCATACCACCGAGCACTTTAAGATTTTTAGTATACTTAAAGGATTCTTATTTTTTTGAAGTGGTAATCAAGACTATGGGTTCTATGTGTGTAAAAGTGAAAGTGAATTCAATAATGTTATCTCAAACTACAGTTGACCATTTTTTCATTCACATGTAATATTTTTCAATAAATAAGTTCGGACGACATTAGGTCTGTACAGCCTTGATTCCCCACAGAGGGTGGCAAATGGTTGAGTATAGATCTATATATACACATACATATTCGTATAACTTGGAATATTGTATACAATATAATTATACTATTGTATATGTATATAGCTCGAAATTCCGCATTTTCAGAACCGCCCAAACGGAATTTTCTCGAAATGGGCTCCAGATTTTTTTCTTTAATTTTTTGCACGGATAGTGAGAGCTAACTGGACTGAATAACACGACATAAATGCCACTTTCATGTATTTTGTTTTTTTCTTAAACAAAAGTTTTTTGTTTTTTTGAAATATCTCTCATGTCGTCAATATTTACATTACGGGCATTTCTTATACGCATCATACATCGCATTTGTGATTCTAATTACCTCAAATATTTTTTTGATAATAATTGTTCGCCACGTGATGCAAGGAAATGTGCCGGCTGCATCTTAGACGGCCCTTTTGACCTTGAATGACGGCATGTTATCTTAAGCATTTCCTTCCTCGAGCATCTAACTTGCAGTGACGCATCAGAAGCGAGCTTTGTTTTCCGCTGTCATGATATTCATGCTCAGTATTGGATCTCCCGAGAGTCCCCAGTCGAGAGTAAATCCACTTCCTACGTTATGTATCACTTCTCACTAGCTCATTCCTTTTATATAAAAAAGGTTAAAAAAGGTTCGAAATCAGTGATCTCCAGAACCCCATATGTATATTTTTTATACATTTTTGTTCATTTTTAAATGAATCGATCCGTCATTTTGAACCCGACATTTTGAATTTGGAAATTTCATTATGATATTCAAATTCAGCGACCTTAAAAATACATTCATACCCATTTTTACGCCAATCCACTCGCATATGCAATTATGACTAGGTTTTAGGCCCGATTGAAGCAGTGTGCGGCGGAGCGCCGCGGTTGAACCTCCAGTAAAAGCTACATGAACAGCCTAGCAGGACGTTGTGGAGGTTCGATAGCAAGTGCGAAAGGCACCCTCAGCTCCTTCGTGAGATCAGCCGAAATTCTCGAAAAATACTGGTTGTTAAGTCTGGCTACTGATGCCGGATAAATCGTTACAACATTCTCTACACATTTCCCAGTTGATGTGGTCGTACTCAGCATTTCTTTTCTAATTTCCCGTGATCAGTTCAAACTTTATTCCCAACTCGATTTAAATTAAATCATCTAGAAGTTACGATTAGGCTATAGTGCTGTCCATTTTTTTCTTTCAATTCATTAATGTTATAATTTTTATTATGAAACAGACCTCGGGTAAGTGGATTCTCGGATAATCGAATCCCGGTTATTGGAGTTTCCACACAGTTTATTACACGTAAGCGAAAATATGTTTTCAAATTTTGCCAACAACGCGCGTTGTTTTCTTTTGTTCATTATTCTACTAGATATGATAAAAACATGGATTTTGACTACACTACGAGTTAGAGGATTTTTTTCTAAATCCAGCAACAGAATTTATCAACTTTTTCTTTACTAGTCCCCAACGATCAGAATTTTTCTGGCGAAAATTCGACGTTTTTCGGCACACGATAACATAACTTTCTCTTCTTACGAAGTATTCGCAAGGCGAAAAAGTAAAAAAGAGGAGGGTAGGGATCAAACTGCTCAAGAAATTGTCTGTCTTGAACCTCCCTCTCCCATTTCCATAAAAAGTCGAAGAACTTTCTTGGTTTGGGGATAATTGTAATCAATTAACAAACTTTAGAAAACAATAATGTAATACATGCAGTGACGGAGCCGGGGGGGAGGGCACGGGGACCATGCCCCCCTCCCAAGCCTACGGTTTTCGTTTATCTCCCTTTACATAAAAAATATTTTAAATATGTATTTATATTAAAATGATGTCATTATTTAAACAATAATATTGTGTATTATCATATATAGATTACAAAATAATATACAATATAATAAATATATTTATTATTTAACAAAACTCTATGATGACCCCCCAAAATGATCACCTGGATCCGCCTCTGAGAACATCTTACAACATACACCGGTGTTTGTGAAAATTGCAGCACCCAGAAGGAATAGTCGTAATCACTTAAAAATCTGTGCGTGTGTAGAACAGTGCATCCATAAGAAGTGATTAAATTTGCATAGAGGTATCGTGCACGTTGGCCTAGCAGCGCCTTCCTTTGTGTGACAGATCAGGTCAGTATTACGCCAGACTCGGTCGGTGTACAGCCGTCAAATGACGTGAAAACGTACAAGCAAGTGACGGTATGCCTCGTTGACGTCAAAGGGATCAAGAACAACATCGGAGTGAGCTCGAACGGGGCAAAATCATCGATCTCCGGGGAACGAGTTTGTCGTATCGTGACATTGCGGCTCGAACTGGGCGCCCTGCTACGACAGTGATGCGTGGAGCAAGTGGATAGAGGAGGGTCGTCCTCAGCGACGAGCGGGTACTGGACCGCACAATATGACCTCAGCACGAGATGACCGCCATCTTGCCCGCATGGCCGTAACCGTCAGAACGGAGTTGTCCACAGTGTTGGCTCGACTTTGGAGCACTGTAACGGGTGTGGTCATGTCTATGTCGACGGTTCGACGCCGTCTGCTGAGGGCTGGACTGGTGGCACGCATACCACTACGTCGGATTCCGCTGACCAGAAACCACCAACGTCTCGGACAGCAATGGGCACGTGAACGTGTTCACTGGTGTGCTGAGTGGCAAAATGGAGTGTTTTCGGATGAGTTCCGCTTCAATTTGTGCTACAGCGATGGCCGCATGTGATGGTTTGGGGCCGCATGTGATGGTTTGGCTACAAGGTGTGATCTCGCCTCATACGTATGGAGGGCAATTTGATCAGCAACCGCTACATTAGGTGGTTTTTAGAGCCCGATATATAGCCTCTCCTGCTAACAGCTCCGCATGCCATATTTCATCAAGTCAGGGCCCGGCCGCATATGGCAAGGAATGTGCAAGCTTTCTGCGAAGAACGACGGGTACTGCTTCCCTGGCCTATACGTTCGCCTGACATGTCGCCCATCGAACATGTCTGGGATATGATCGGTCGGCAACTTGTTCGTTCTGGTCCTCCTGCAGCCATTGTCGAGGTTTTGTGGTCACGCATAGAAACCGCGTGGCAGTGAGTTCCCCACTAGCATATCCAGGCTCTCTTTGAATCTATACCACGACGTCTATACTCGTTTTCACGTTAAGAAGGCACAATGGGCTCTTATGGACAATGTTATTCTTACGGAAGAATTTCGTGCACTGTTGCCAAATCGATTGTTACAAAATTAAGTTGAAAAAATATAGTCTTGTAGAGAAAATTACGAGGAACACGATGGTAATCATGAAAATTGTGTCACTCGGTTCCTTTTTAAATAAAATAATGAAAACCTTGGATTTCTGCGGAACTAACCTTCTTAACACTTATTTATTCGAACCGTTGAAACACATCCAAATATTGGTGGAAGTATTTTGCAAAAAATCGATACAATACTTCGTTTACCTCTACTGGAGTCAAGGCTTTCATTTTATCAATACGTCGAAATGTGTGCTTTTAAAAAAATGAATTATCAACGAAAATGTGTAAATTTTTAATTTGTACATTAGAATATATCGTCGCTGCCATATTTTCGTTCTTGAAGTCCAATTAAAAACTTCCAGCGACAAAGTTTTTGGAAAAATAATGAAGTTATTTTCTATTATCACACGAAGGTCTTTGGATGCATTACTTCTGCGTATTTGCAGTTTGTTTTGAAGTCGAGCCGGGCCGTGGCGGTGGTTGGGCGCGACGTGAGGCGACGACGTAAATATCGATGGGCGACGCCGCGACGCGACGAAATACAAGGCATAGAGGCGGAATTTTCTGACCTGTAGGACTGAAAGGAAGGGTCTGTTTATTTGACGTCAGCAGGGGAAGGGACACCAAAACAATACCCGAATAATCACGTTAAGTTGTTTCGTAAGTTTCATCTTGTTAGATGTTCTGGTCAGTCGATCTTTGCTGGTGGATGCGAGTGGAAGTTGTGAATGTGCAATGGTGTAGAAAAGTAGATAAATAATATAGTCTGTGATCAATTGTGAAGTGTTTTAATATTAAGAGATAAAAATGGATCGGAGGAAAAAGGGCGAAAGAATGAAAAGTGGTAAAAGAAAAACAATTTTAAAAGTATTCGAGTAATTAAAAAAAATCATCCAAAGCGCAGTCAATCTTTCGTTGTGAATGAACTTTTCAAAGCAACAGGCATTAGCAGGCGTTCGTTCTATAGTATAAAAAAGGAAAATGAGAAAGGAGAAATAACAACCCCGAAAAAAAAAAACAAGGGTTACTGGACTGAAGTATAGAACAAGTAGGGAAGTGAAGTATGATGATTTTGTACGCAGCGCGATACATCGCAAATTCCTCGCATTTCTTTTTAAAAATGTCCCTGGAACAATCGAATGTGTAATGAAAGATGTTAATGATAATAAAGATTAACCAAACTTCAAATATACTACTTTTTTTCGCCTATTGAAAGAAATGGGTATTGAATTTGAAAAGCGAGGAAAAAGGCTCTACTGATAGAAAGAAATGACATAATATTCTGGCGACATTCATACTTACGAAAAATGCGACAGTATAGAAATGAGGAAAGGAATATAGTGTATATAGATGAAAGTTGGATAAATGTTGGACATTCTGCATCGAAAGTTTGGAAGGACAAAACTGTAAAAACACCGAAGGATGCATTTCTGGCTGGACTGTCCACAGGTCTTAAGGGTCCTACAGCTCGGGGACCGCGATTTGTATTGTTACACGCCGGTGGCAAGATGGGATTTATATAGGGAGCGAAACATGTTTTCTTGGCGAAGAAGAATTTTGGTGGCTATCATGACGAAATGGATAGTGTTAGATTTGAACGGTGGTTCAAAGAACAATTATTACCTAACATAGAGCCAGGAAGAGCCATTGTTATGGACAATGCGCCCTACCATTGCAGAAAAAAAGAAGCAATTCCCAGCTCCAATTCTCGTAAGGAAGAAATTAAGAATTGGCTGACATCGAAAAACATTGTATTTGCAGAAGATTCTCTCAAAAGAGAATTGCTCGATGTCGTGCATTCTGTGCGCGGACAATTCAGTAATAATGTGGACTTAATTGCACAGGAGTATGGAGCAACTGGTTGCAGATTACCTCCATATCATTGTGAATCTAACCCAACTGAATTGGGGTGGAGTCAGGTGAAAGGGCATGTTGCTCGAAATAACACTAATTTTAAGGTCAAAGAAGTGGAGATTTTGATTCATAAAGCATTTGAATCAGTCTCCCAGGAACAGTGGATGAATTACTGTAGGCATGTTCAAGAGGTTGAAAATAATATGTGGCAAGCAGATGAACTTCAGAATGACATCCAATCTCTAATCATTCGGTTGACAAACAGTTCTTCCAGCAATGATGACGAGAATTCTGCTGGTGATATAGCAGTGAAGAGACATCCGTAGCCTCGATGGAGGGTATCGAACCATTATCCAATTAAGGTAAGAGCAACTCTCTGAAATAAATGTAAAATGGGTGGCTTATTGCCACCGGTTAAATTAATTAACCAATATTTGACGGCGCAATCAACAATTGAGGAATATTTTTCATTTTAAAAGGGTCCCTGTGTATTAGATATGTCTGCTAATAATAATTACTAATATAATATTATTATTATTATTATTAATAACAATAATAAGCTGGTGCCGTGGCGCAGACGGTTGCAGCAGCCGTCGTCTGCACCGAGGAAGCTGGAGATCCGAGTTCTACGTACGCGTGATTGTATTTATGATTGTCCCTTCTCCCCTCATCATCATCTTATCACCTCGTAATTCACACTTCAAGGCGTAGCGAGGGATACAGCTGAAAAGCTGATTCTCAAAATTACACACGTTAATCGTGTAGCTTGGTCAGGAATGGCCGTCGTCAATAATAATAATAATGTACCATGAGCGACCAAACCTTTTATTTAGTAGAAACATTCATTACAACATTACAAATAATGCCAGCCGTGATTTTGACGCTTCTTGAGCGAGCGAGTAAGGCAGCGTGACGTTTTGGCAACAACGCGCGGATTCTCCGTAAGACACACAGTGCCTTCTGAACGTGAAAAGAGGTATAGAGGCTCTAGTGGCAGCGCGTGGCAGCTTCACTCCGTACTAAATACTTGAGGTCAAAATGCAGGTACAGTTCTGTAATTCTTATCATGTAAACGATTATAACAATTATGTTCAATGCGATGTAAACAATTATGTTTAATGGACTCAGAAATGCAGAATAAAGCTCAATCATAATAAGTGTCAAGCAAAGATATTCACATTACGCCAACCGAAAAATCCCCCTGAACTTAATATCAATGGAAACCGCATCCCGTGAACTTTTTAACCAGTGAAGTACCTAGGAGTATTATTTGACAAAAGATTAACGTGGAAACCCCATATCCAAGCAACTGCAAATAAAGCTTTGGTCAAAACTTCGAAAATGTATCCTTTAATTAACTCTAGATCTCCCACTAGTATCGAAAGCCGAATATTACTGTACAAATCAATTATTCAACCCACTCTAACCTACACATGTCCAGTATGGGGTGGCACAGCACACAGTAACCTTCAAAAGTTAGTTGCGTTCCAAAATAAGTTCCTAAGAAAGACCCTCAAGGCCCTCAAATTCCAAATTCCCAAATTCATCGCGAGCTAAATATATTGCCATTAAACGAACACATGAACAAAATAGCTGATCATTTCTTTCAAAATCTTTACTCTTCCCCCTGTTCCACAATATTTAATCTGGGTCGCTTTGCTTCAAGGCCCCGTATTAAATCAAGATTCCCCAAGGATACACTGAGGCCACCGTAACTTATGTTTCTACACCTTACCTAGCACTACCTAAATTTCAACGTGACACCTCAAACCTGAACCTTGAAGCCTGAATCAAATCATCGAACCTTAGACCGTTTTCACGAGTAGGAATGAATACTCATTTGCTATGGATTGCCACATCCAAAACGTTATAATATAAATGTACTGTTGTCAAACCTCTCGAGAGACAGAAATGTCGAACGAGAAGAATAAATTTTTTAAAAAATTCTTATCATTTGTATATTGCGATATTCCTTATCTGTGGAATAAATTTCATTGTAATAGTATGTCTCCTTGTTGGTGTTGCAATTTTCATAAACACCAGTGTACATACCGGGAGAGATGGCTCAGTGCATCAACCTGATGTCACTGCAGTCCCTCTGACCGGGAGGTCCTAGGTTCGAGTCCCGACGGCGGCAGGATTTTCGACACTAGCTTGTCAGCTAGGTCGAATTCAGTCGCTGTCTAGAGGAGAATTCTAGCGGCCGGCTGCTTTGATCGTAGTTTTCCGTGGTTTCTCCGATCAACACCAGGCGAATGCCGGAGCAGTACCCTAACAAACGGGCCACGGACCGCGCGCGATCTTTCCTTCCTCTTCCTTGTCCTATCCTCTCCTCTTACACACACACTTACACCTAACATGCACTACACTACCACACATGCCGGGAGCTTACAGCTTGTCCCGGCTGGGGCGGTGCCCCGCTGGTGGGAGATGCCTGGTTGAGGGGAAACCCCACTAGTCGACGGTAGGTCGACCCCAGATCTCGCCATCCAGCGGGGAAAAAGATAATCGCCACCTCCCGAGAAAAACACGCACTACACTTACGGGACTAATGACCAAAGTAGTTGACGCGCCCGGAAACACGAATCAATCAATCAACCAGTGTACATATGAAATAATCTAAATGTAATTTACTCACTTTCTCGAATTGGTACATACTGATCTCCAGTTACCAAGATGATATACTTGCAAACGACCAGTCAAAATATTGGGACCATCAATGAGTCGCACTGGTGGTATATCCTGTGTTATCTCAGGTTCAAGACTGCTCGTGAAAATTACAGGAGCTTCAGGAATACCCTAGAAAAGAAAAATATTCTTAGGATTACACTTTTTACAATACAATTTCATTTATAAATAAGACATATTTTTTAAGAATGAGTTAAAACACATTTTCAAAAGTTCATTAAATATCACTGTAATTTCATAACATACGCTGGATTTTCAGTAAAAGTGACAGCTGCAGCTGAGTTTCACATCGTGAAAAATGATCTTGTCTATTATTTGTAAAAATGAATCCTAACAATTTTACGAAACATTTTCTTGAGTGGCAGTATTTTAGTTATTTTTCAACGTCGTATTCACGTAAGCTCATTTTTAATCAAATAGCGGGTATCCCACATGTTTTTCTACATGTACGCTGTTTGTTTTGATTCCTTTAAAATTTCGAAATTACAGAAAATATTCTGCAATCTTATTCCGAATAATAACTTTGAGGAACAATTAACAAGTGCCAAGTAACAAGTGGCTTGAAGCATTAATTAGTTGGTTCCTAACAAACTCTCGTTGTAGAACGAAGTACGAAACCTGGAAGTACGGTATTTCCTTCAGACCATTTCAGAGGTGCAGTTGTTGCACCAGTCGTTTCAAATACAAGAACACTAATTACGGCCTGTAAAGATATATTTTTCCGTAAAACATTGGCAATTTTTAAACCATAGGAGTATGAAATATGTTTTTCTACCGAAAATTCGCAGTTTTCCGGCGCACGATTACATAACTTCCTCTTATACGAAGTAATTCGTAAGGCAAGAAAGTAACTAGTGGTGCAAAAGAATGGCACAGACCTTCTCGTACTATTTTTCTATTTCCTTTGGTCTCGGCTAGCTCTTCGGACTTGCCACATACGCTTGCCAGCTGCCATCTATCGTCGACCAACGTACATTTTTGGACATTTGCTTGATTTTTCGGTTTCCTAATAGTAGAACGAAAATATTATTTTAAGCATATTAAAGCACAGTAAAACCTCGTCCTAAATGGCAATTTTTTTCAAACATTTGGAGCCGTTTTTAAGAAAATGGCATTTAAGCGCTACTGCAAATGCGAAATTTGAAGCTCTTTTTCACAGAAAATTTTTGAGTTTTCGAAAAACGTCATTGGAAGTCTTTGAAGTACTTTAACTTGCAAATATAATAGTGTTTACAAATTGCTGGAAATGTGCATTATTAGCGGGGTGAGAGATCTTTTAGAAAAATTAATTTGTGAATTTTTTAAAAAAAACTGAAAAATAACCCCAAATGAACTTTTCTGTCATATTAAAGAGTGAAATTAACACTAACCGTTCGAAAAGTGAAGAGAAAAAATTTGGAGCCATTTATGAGAAAATAAATGGCTTTGGAGCGTTTCTGAAAATGCGGAATTTTGAGCTAGTTTTCACAGAAAACGGTTGAGTTTTCGAGAAACTTTATATGACATTATTTAAAGCACATGTACTCATAAATTAATTAATGTGAACAAATCGTTGCTAATATAAATATTAATGACATGAGAGACAAGTCAAACAATTACATTTTTGTAATTAAAAAACAACAACAAAAGAATAGAGATAAATTGATGTTTATGACACCTCACGGAGCACATTTAGCACTATCCCAATCAAACGTTTGAAGAAAAACTTTGGAGCTGTTTTTGAGAAAATGCTGTTTCTGTTATTTTTTAAAATTACACTTATTGCTCGCAACAACTAAAATTTTCAAAAAAACATGAACATGACCTTAATGAAAGAACTCACTATGGAGAACACATTTTATTTGAAGGAAAAATCTGTCTTCAATGATGTAGTTGTTTGAAAAAATTCCAACTTTCGCAATTTTCGAAAATTCGGAGTTAACCGTGAAAATCGGACCTATGCCTCCTTGATAAGTGTAATTTACTGAATTCTTACATAAAATTTACAGAAAAAAATTTGAGCTCTTTTTGAAAAATTTTTCAAAATGTCCGGGGGGCATCATGTATAGCATCTCCAAATTTTGAAGAAAGATGTTCAAAATCGCAGCACCTCGAGTCGAGCCAGACCGACCGGAGAATATCAATTTTGGGAAAAAAATTGTGTATGGTTTAGGCGGTAGTCGTGTTCGCGGTCGGGAAAGGCGGTCGGGAAAGGCGGTCGGGAAAGGCGGTCGGGAAAGGCGGTCGGGAAAGGCGGTCGGGAAAGGCGGTCGGGAAAGGCGGTCGGGAAAGGCGGTCGGGAAAGACGGTCGGGAAAGACGGTCGGGAAAGACGGTCGGGAAAGACGGTCGGGAAAGACGGTCGGGAAAGACGGTCGGGAAAGACGGTCGGGAAAGACGGTCGGGAAAGACGGTCGGGAAAGACGGTCGGGAAAGACGGTCGGGAAAGACGGTCGGGAAAGACGGTCGGGAAAGACGGTCGGGAAAGACGGTCGGGAAAGACGGTCGGGAAAGACGGTCGGGAAAGACGGTCGGGAAAGACGGTCGGGAAAGACGGTCGGGAAAGACGGTCGGGAAAGACGGTCGGGATAGACGGTCGGGAAAGACGGTCGGGATAGACGGTCGGGATAGACGGTCGGGAAAGACGGTCGGGAAAGACGGTCGGGAAAGACGGTCGGGAAAGACGGTCGGGAAAGACGGTCGGGAAAGACGGTCGGGAAAGACGGTCGGGAAAGACGGTCGGGAAAGACGGTCGGGAAAGACGGTCGGGAAAGACGGTCGGGAAAGACGGTCGGGAAAGACGGTCGGGAAAGACGGTCGGGA
The DNA here is from genome assembly GCA_031308135.1 of Acheta domesticus. Taxonomy (NCBI): domain Eukaryota; kingdom Metazoa; phylum Arthropoda; class Insecta; order Orthoptera; family Gryllidae; genus Acheta; species Acheta domesticus. Next base: position 181,331,618 of record JAHLJT010008446.1, read on the forward strand.
AAGACGGTCGGGAAAGACGGTCGGGAAAGACGGTCGGGAAAGACGGTCGGGAAAGACGGTCGGGAAAGACGGTCGGGAAAGACGGTCGGGCAGACGTTTTGGAAAAAAACAACACTTTTTCGATATCAGCGGACTCCAAAACGTGTATTTCCGTTGAAATCTGAAAATCGATTCTCCGCAGCATTACATAACTTTCTCTACACTACGTATATACTCCGTATTGTATATGTATACTCCAGCGCGTGAGGTATTGGCTTCACGATGGAATATCTCATCCTATGTAATGTTTCTCCGTCGTGCCGCCAAGAGTCGCATGATCGCGGCTGTATCGAACAGTGCTGGCGATCATGCAACTCTTAGCGGCACGAACGAGAACGTCGCAAAATATCGTGAGATATTCCATCGTGAAGACAAGACTCCATGCGTCAAGAAATAAAAACCCAAGTATAACTTCAAGTACAAATAATGCGAAAAATAGTCGTTTAAAAAAATGTACACGACTTTTTTAGATGTGATTTTTAAGAACAAATTTCATTTACAGCAAAAATCTCAATATTCAGAAGATACAGAGTTCACTGGAAACGGGACTACCACCACTTTTTTGTCGTTCTTAAATACATATGAACCTAGCCCAGTGGTTCAGTGCGTAGCGCGCTGACTTGGCAGTCGGGAGGTCCCGGTTCGATACACGTGCCGGCCATCCTGCCAGGGGATTTTCGTGGTTTCCCTGAAACGTAAGGCGAAATGCCGGGATGGTTCAAAACTGTCATTGTCATCTCCCACCATCATCCTTGTCCTTTCACTCATCACCGCATAACTTGATTCAGTACCATCAGGGAAAGCAATGGGAAACTACCCTAATCCCAAGAAAATCCATCATGTTAATATTGTGGAGCCATCTAGATGGGTCACCTAACTTCTAAGTAAGAACAGGACCAAAGATGAAGAATACATACGAGGATAAAAATTGAGAAAATTATTGTTTAAAAGTTGTATAAGTTGGACGCAAATAACGCAAAAACTGATATTTTCGAAAATTTGTACATAATGTTATTTGAAGATGCGTTTGAACAAGAAATTTGATTGAAGTAAAAATCCTTTCCTTAATTTTGTAGTTATAGGAAGAAGACGAAAAACATTTTGAACTTTTGCAATTTCAAAAAATTAAAAATTTTAAACAATAATGAGACATACACCTTCCTTTTAAGCGTCCTTTACATTATCCGAGGGCAAAGTTCAACAAAAAATTTGGAACCAATTTTGAGAACGTTTTGAAAATGTAACTGAGGCTTCATGTAAAGTACCTCCAACAAATCAAAATTTCCGTTTCAAACTTGCAGGGCCTTAAGTTTCTTCAAATCGATCGGGGAATATCAAGACAAGAAAAAATTGTCTGAACGATTTAGGCCCTAGCACTGACCACAGGCAGAGGGACACAGGTTATGCCGTCCATCGATTTTTCGGTACTGACTACACGTATTAGATAAGTAATTTACTACATATAAAAACAAGATGTATCTACTTTTCGTAACCAGGGCCCGGCAATATGATTTTTTTACCGAAAAATAGCCGTTTTCCTGCGCAAGATTACAATACTTTCCCTGCTTACGAAGGAACGCGAGAAAGTAAAATCTCATTTGGAGGATATTACGAAATAGTTGGGTAATATGCAATATGAGCTAAGAATGAAGACAATGATCACAACTTTACAAAAAACCGGAAAAATCAAAATATAGAATGTATCCCGATGATCAGCTAATATTAAGTTCATTAGCACGAATCAAAAATATTAGGACCCGCCTCCGATCTAGCATGATCAAGATAATACAAAATAATAACCATTCCATATTGGGCATTTCGTGTTTCCAAGTGCGTCATTAATACCGTGGGCGTAGTGGGTGTTATAGCCGGAAGATGGTAGTGTTCCCCCAACTGGGACGGGAGATCCCACGCCGACCTACACTTCGGGTTACGGGGTTTTCCCCTCCAGGTATCCCCTCCAGAGGGGGCGTCGCCCCAGTCAGGACAAGCTCTGGTCTCCCGACGTATGTAGTAGCGTAGTGCATAAGTGTTTGTGTGTGTGTATGTATGTGAAATGGGATTGTAGAGAGGTACTCCGTTTGTTAATATACATTTGCTCCGGATAAGTATTCCATATTTCTCCTCCTAAAAATACCCTTTAATTAGCATAATGGGTTGCAAGCTAACAAAAACAGCACTACCTGACAAAAAGTATTTGGGTGTGCTTTATGCTTACTTTCAATGGAAAAAGATCACTTCTACTGTTTTCTGAGCAGCAACTTATCTACTGAAATGTTTTAAACTCGGAAAACACATCTTAATTTTTACAACAGGCTGTGAGAGGTACTCTCCGACTCTTCTGACGAAGTTTATGATAATGCTGCTAGGACGGAACCACTTTACCAAATGGAAATCTTACTATTAAATATTTCCTGACTATTCCGTAATAACAGAAGGTCCTGAACATAAAATTAATCAGCGAGTTCCATCTTTACCGAATCGACTTAACTTTACAGAAAATACTTCCCATTGTAAATGATATAATGAAAATTTACCGCTTTCAAATGAAATCTCCTTTAATGAGAGAAAACGTATAATTTCCAGTTGACCAGAGACGGCCTGACATCCCCGTGCACACTACGCTCCATCCGCAGTGGCAGATTCTCGGGGGCAGGGAGAGTGATTGGGGAAATGACTTTCCCTTTCTCGGCGCTCCCGCCCTGCCCCGGCTGAAGGAGCCGCGTGCGCTGGAGCGGGCTCGGCGGGTGAGCGAGGCTCCGTGCGGCCGGCGCGGCCTCCAGCGCCGCGGGCGAGGTGGACAGCCCCGCGCGGCGAGGCACAGCGCGAGGCACGGCGCGGCGCGGCGCGCGCGGCTTCCGGACGCACGCAACCGGACAAGGGGACGCGCTCACGCACGACGAGGTATGCCTCACTCCCCCACGCCTACAAAAACCGCCGCGCTCCCAATCGTTATTTCACATCACGCGCGCCACCCGCGCCGTCCGCAGCACTGGGCTCGTTGCTCACAACTTGCCGCGCCGGCTGAGACAGCTCAGGGCCAGCGTCTCTACCCGGGAAGCCCTGGGGCAGGATGGATTTTGACTACACCACGAGATAGAGGATTTTTTTCTAAATTTAGCAACAGGTTTGATCCACTTTTTCGTTAGCAGACCCCCAGCTATAAGCGTTTTTCTGTCGAAAATTCGCCGTTTTCCGACGCACGATTACGTGACTTTCTCTTCTTACGAAGTATTCGTAAGGCGAGAAAGTAAAACAACGAGACCTATATTTTTTCAAACCATCTGAATATCGTTTATTAATAGGAAGAAAATGAAGTTGCGGGGAAATCAAAACGCCCTCTCCCAAACAAAAGATGATTTTTGTGTAACAAGATTACGTAAAAGCGGAAACATGTTGGGAAACCAGTCGGAAGCTTAGAGTTGGTCCCGGCTCGAGGGTCAGGTGGGGAAACAGGGAGGAGATACCTGGCGGGTAAGGCCCCGTAATCCAACGTGCAGGGGGCTGGTTATCGCATTCTAGCCGGGAAGGAACATCGTCATCGCCCGGGATATAGCATGAACGACATTGAGACTAATAACCATAGCAGTTGACGCGGCCAAAAACATAAAATAATCATTGCTTCAAGAAAGGTTCCATTAATTATAGACAATCAGATCATGTGATAATAAAATATATTTAATACACATGATCACATGATCTGATTGTCTATAATTAATGGAACCTTTCTTGATGCAATGAAGAATAGAAAATCAATAAAAACGTATTGATACATAAAATAATCCCCCCCCAATATCTATGATACCCAAAGCGTGGATTCTGACTACACAACATATTAGAAGTAATTTACTAAAAGTAGGAGCAAGATTTACACAATTTTTGGGTATTGCAGCGTCCAATTGGACGACCCTGTCCTCCTCTCCTTCCAGCTCGAAACAATTTTTAAACATTTAAGTTTTTAGAACAGATTTAATTTTTTTCAAACATCCTATCATATTGTACTTCTCCAGTGTCAAAGTTTTGCAATTTTCGAAAGTTCAGGGAAAAACGAGACTGCCAAAACGAGACCTTTACCATTTTTTAAAGCGTTTAATGCTCTATCCGAGAAAAACATTTGAAACAAATTTCCGAAGAAATAATTGTTAAACATTTCCTAAATTTCACAAAAAATTATGTGAAAAAGCATATTTTCGAAAAACTGTACACGAGTTTATTTAAAAATGTCTTCTAACAACTGATTTTTATGAAGGAGGAAAATCAATACCTTTAATATTGTAGGAAGACGTCAAAAAATGTTTCAAGTTTTAAACTTTTCGGAAATTCCGACGTTTCAATGAAAATGAGGCCTTCGCCAATTTTGAAGTCATTGGCGGTTTCTGAAGGAAGAGTTCAATCAAAAAATTTTACGCCGTTTTGGAGAAAATTTCAATAATGTTAAGGTTTAACGTAAAGTAACTTGAAAACCAAACTATCCGTTTCGAAACTATCGTTACAGGGCCTCGAGATTGTCCAGATCGATCAAGGAATATCAATTTTACAGATAATCGTTTGAACGGTTTATGCACTAAAGTTGACGGACTGACTGACGGTCGTTTTGGACAACGAAGTGCGACATCAATTGCAATAACTGAAGAATGATAATTTATTTAGAATGTATTTTCGTATTGACACAACCGATGAGTTGAATTAATTAATTTTTAATTAATAAACACTAAAAGAGAAGCAAAATAAAATGAAGCAATAAAACAATTCCAGATTTCAACGGAAGAGAAACGGGTGCTATGTCGTATAGTTATACGTACTGAAGGGAAAGAAAGGGAGGAAATTATTGCCAAACGCAGAAGAGATTTGCAATTATGTAAAATTGAGGTAATAAATTGTTTATAACCAATACAAATTCTGACAACTGAGTCACAATTGTCTTCACAGACAATTTGACAAAACGTTTACCTGGACAAAATAGTATATACGGGGAAAACTGGTCGCTGGCAGTCATTTTTGCCAAGTGGACAGAGTTCTCTTTTACTTTCCCGTATTTATATCTACACTTCATGGTGAACATACTCTACCAACGCTTTATCGTAAAGGATATTTAACACACGGGATAAAATATTCTTGTAATAAGAAGTGTCCCATTTCCCAATATAAGAGAAATTTCGTATTCCAATAAAACGGACGAGATATTGCGACATTACGATGAGAGGGAACAACTCATTAACATGGATGAACAAAAGTAATAATGGGCTTTTCGTGAATTCAGAGGAAGAAGGCACATCGAATGCATTCGTGTTTGGTGGACGTTCCATTCGGAAGTAGTTTTTTCGTAGTTTCTACTACAGCTGCTATTCGCAGAATTTTCCTCACCCTTTGACGTGGGCAGGCGCAGCAAAAGTCTTATTATGCTATTTCCTCCTGTCCTCGTTCATTCACAACTACCGCCGCTAGTTAACACGAGTTAACCTCCCGTATTAACCTTTGGGCAGAAGTCGTTGCAAGGCAAGACCTCACAAGTGACCTCTCTCTCTCTCTCTTTCTTTCATCCGAGCAACCTAACATTTTTTGTTCGCAGCCTTTACAGGAGTGGCCCAGTGCTCATAATCACAGGCACATGGAAATATTTTCCCTTAATGCCGTATGCATGTTCCATCACCATCACCACGGATGACAAACGCATCAACTTCCAACATTAATAAACTAAAAATTGTACAAAACAGATTTCTCAGATTAGCAACAAATGCCCCGTAGATCATTTCAAAAGCACACCTTCGAAAGAATGAAATATATCACCAATCATCAAACATATCGGCTTCCTCTCTAATAATTTTTACTCTAATCTAAATGCGTTAAACCAAGCAGTCCACTACAACCTAGCCTCATTAATTGACTTCACAACACGAATTAAAAACAGATTCCCTTTAAAAGCCCTCTTGAACAATTTTTTCAGTAATTTTTAATAGTACGGACTCCTACCTTCCTATGTAGTGAAGATACAATTAGTATAATAAATTACACTGAAAACCATCACAATATTAAGACACTAGTGAAGCGACAAAAGCACAAACTTTCTCGCATCATTTTTAACGACGCCGCAATATTATACTATTGCATGAACCAGAAAAAGTGTTTTCAAACAGCAATTTTTTTTCGCGCCGAGACTAGAACTCAGGTACATCCAGTTAACTCGCCGTGCGCTTTACCGCTGCATCACGCAGCCGCTCTCACGTACTCACTAGAGCAGACGCCTAAAGTTTAAATGTCTCACCTATTATTTCTAACACTCAATTTGCGAAAATTCAGAGAGTTCACAAAAAAATTAGACCCGCGCCATTCTTTCTAGTGGCCCTTTTTCTATCTACGGTAGGGCCTGAAAAAATCATGATTAAAAAAAAATTAATCTGATTCTTTTAAATCTGATAAAAATCAGATTTTTTTATTTAAATAAGTTTTTAAATTGCATGAGATGTTTTCAATTTAAACTAAAATCGTTAAGTGATTTATTTATCCTTAATTACTGTAAAAGCAGAAAAAGTTTATTAAATCGTCAGTTTTTAAATGTATCATTAAATTATTGTAATTTTTATTTTAAGAACAAGATACTATATATTTGAGGGGTCCGGCGCAATACCGCCCTAACCCACAAAATCTTTAAATTTGAGTTAATTATAGTTTCGTGCTCTTGAAACATTTCTCAAAGCGTCCTCATTACCGAATAAACTTGTGGCACTGTCTATTAGCATGGTTTAGAAAAAAGGCATTCTTCGTTCAAAGAAATTTTACCATTTTTTGTGCAATACCACCCTAATCAAAAACACTTATTGTTGAAAACAATTGAATTCACAGAAGAACTTATAACAATATTAGACAGTTTTTGAAATATTAAATTCTATTTAATAGTTGTCCTGTTATTGAAAATATACGGGGTGTAATGGTTGTTACTTGCGCAGTATCCCATCTTCCCTTTAACAGTCAGTGGGATTCCCACTTAATGCCTCAGTATGCTTCCCACTTAATATAGAATTTTGTCAATATAAACAAAGAAAAATGTTATTAAAACTAAAAAGATTATCTACTGTTTTCATTAGTTTTAACAACATTAAGTTTGTTCTTTAAATTCATTATCTTAAGATTAACTTTAAGTGACTTTAGCAAAAATTTTAATACAAATCTAGAATTATGGACACCGTTGAAGCTTCAAACGCGTTTTTCTCGAGCGGTTAAGCGGTTTATAAGTTAAGCTGCTAAACTACTTTTATCTACAGACAATTACATGCTGGATACAAACTAGTTGATCATTTAAGTGTATTAGTATGTATTTCTACTACAAATCTTTAATTGTTCTTCGTTTAATAAGTTTGTTCATTTTATTAATGTTCAATGATTCTTGACCCGTGGTAATAATGATTGTGAGGGTCATGAATTTAGGTCAACTTAGTAATAAGACGTCTTATTACTAAGTTGACCTAAACTCATGAACCTCACAATCTTCATTTTATTGTATATTATATTGTATTTTATTTTTTCAAAATTGTTCAATTATGTGAAAACGTTTATAAGAAATATAATATACTCTTTATATCAACTTTGTAATTGAGTTGTCTTTTTATCTAAGAAATGTTTATTTTACAAATAAATAAAATAGAAATATATTTTCATATATTACAAATAATAAATATTGATTTAAATTATTTATTTTTAAATAATTTGATTTAAATCAATGATTTAAGTAATAACAGCTTTAGTCTGGGAAATAAAGAAATTGCATACTCGTATTCACGAACGGTGAGGCGGCTGGTCAAAATTACTGAAAAACACAATGGCAAGAAATCAAGAAATCATGAAATTGATACAATATTTTCACTTATATTTTTGCTTTTATTCAATCGGCCGCTAAGTTGTCTTTCACAAGCTTACCCGAAATTGAGATAATCCTGAACACATGTATGTCAACTTTTTTGTGCGGTATATTTATTGGACATGGCAAGGCACGCCAAAATGTAATTGCAGCTGCAACATGAAATTACGATGGACTGAGAATGAGGAAATTATATCCATTTGAATGTAGTTTCTCGTTTCCCAATTCAAGATTTGCCTCTTGCTTCTTTCATTGAATACCACAGTTTTACTGCCTTACATCTTCGCACGTAACTTTAAGGTCATTCTTTAAACCAGGGCTGCCCAACTTAGATGGGTTTATGGGCCACACATTAAATTCTAGTTATGCCGCGGGCCTCACCGTAATTTAAGATGGCTTTTACCCTAACTACTGAGATTATACTGAAACAAATATATATTAGATACACCTTTTATTCAACATACTTAATATTAATTTAAATACAACGAGAAATATATCATTAAATAAAAATAAGATGAATTGTGCAATTGTATTGTATTTGGTTGGTATAATCAAATTTTTCAAAGCCGTCGCGGGCCGCACAAAAAGATCCGGCGGGCTGCATGCGGCCCACGGGCTGCCATTTGGAAAGCCCTGCTTTAGACAAATAGATGAATATTTTAAAAACAGTCTTAATGTTGTGTTCCGCAAATAAATACAATCTAGATTACTAATCAATCACAATTAAATTCAAATAAGTTTTCTGGAGCCCTCACATACCTTCGGCATTCAATCAATTTTATTTCTTCTATCACGTCACAAAAACTCCATTATTACACAAGTTCATCGCAAATCAAAGTAAATTTCTCAAATGAGGACCAATTGCCGAATTAAGGTTGCTATCTTTCACGCTATTTGTATCCCGTACTCATAGAAAGGTCGGAGAACACACGAAGGTAGCGTTTGTAGCTTTCTTGTCGTCATTGATCGCCCGCCCACGCTAACAATGGCTCAAGCGAAAGCGGTCGCACGGTATGTTCTCACGGGGCTGCACTACAGGAATAGTCGACCATTTTGGTTGGAACGTAGGCTCTTATTAACGAACAGCATGAGCGTATGGGATGTTCATCATATATATTTCCGGCAAAGGGATACAATTGTGGGAAAACTATAGCACTTACAAGGGTGAGAAATGTCTCAATCAATTAGTTTTTAATTCAAGATTCAGAAAAATATAAGAAATTCAATTGTTTGCCTCGATCTAGCGTAACTTTCATATCTTATAAGAAATAATAGAGGCAAGTACCCAAACCCGGGCCCTGTTCCTAATGCGACCCCCTTGATTGCTGCTCTGTAAAGTGCTGATGCCTATTGGAAACGCATTAAAATTTCAGGTTCTTTGCAAGTCAGTAGCCCTGTCAAGCGGTAGTGTCTTCATTTTCACTTGTTGCGGGACAGTCTGACAATAATGCGAAGAGTAGTGAAAAGCAATTTTTTTTCAAGTGCTTATTCTCAGTTGCCTGATTTCGATACTTCGGTGAGTTTTCTAACAATTACATTACTTTGAAGGGGACATTAGAAGCTATTGATGCAGCGTAATTCATTTTCTTTTTTTTACTTGCCTTGTAAAAATGTTACTGGCCTCTGGAATACGAACACGCTGGTGCCTAAGCCGAGCCCCGAAAGGTTCTTAATACGGGCCCTCAATTTTCGTCTTGTAGAATACACACAAGGTTTTTGGCATTCCTTATACCTTCGGAGGCTAATAAAAAGCAAGAGTCTTCTCTGAAGCCGATCAGCTCGAGAGAATATGGAAAAAGAAAAAGGTCAAGAGACAATTTCAGAATTTAATCCCAGACAAGTAAAAAAGAGAGATTTAAGAGAATTCTTAAGTTAAACAAAAAGCAAAAATTAATATCCCACCTCCAGCGAGAAATCGAACGCTGGCTCTTCCGAATTGGAGGTTCTACCAGAGATATCTTTCCTGCCCGGTTAAGAAGGTGCAGAGTGCATGTTTTGCAGAGTAAAATTTTCAGAGGGCTGTAGGAAAACTATGGGTGATGTGCCTAATGAGTTCACTCTGGGATCATGTAGAATGTGCGGGGACGGAAAAATGGTATTATATGATTTTTGTCCCACTTGAATATAGTCTATGTGCAAGACAGAATCGTACGAGTATAAGACAACTTCTTATGTATAAGATGTTATACTTATATTTTGTAAAATTATACTCAATACTGCCTATTTGCAGTTATTTCGTTTATTTTTACCCATTTTTTTAAAAACTTTGCGGGATGGGGCTCACATTAGGAAACCTTTTTTAAAATTCCACAAAATGTAATGTTTACGAAAACAAATGTATTCTTAAACTACTTGGCCAATAATTTTAAGTATAATGCAACATTTGTGTAACTAAGTAAGGTATGCATTGCATATATTTTGATTTAATTGTGCAGAAAATTGCATTTAAAAATACACGAAAACAAAATGAGGGCCCGAGTTTGAGTACTCTCCTCCTCGTATAGGCGGCTCCACACATTCGGCGTTCGCCGAGCAGCGAACTACTACTCGCCCAATTCCGAACAGCTGATACGTTCGGCGACTGTTCGCTTCCTTTGATGTGTCCAAAAGACCGGCACACGGTGGGTCGAGCACACGGTGGGTGGGGCGGCTTAAAAGAACGGCTTAGGTCTGATTTTCTTTGAACTCTGAATTTCCGAAAATTGTAAAGTTAAAAATAATGCGAAAAAGAATATGCTGTTTTAGCACTTGTTAAAATAATGATTACTCAAGTTATTTTTAAATTCCACTCCAGATATTCTTAAATCTATAGCATGAACTAATAAATCAATATCGTCTGGAATTATGAAAATCGTATTGAAATCCACTCAATGGTTCTCATGTATTTCTAGCGAACAAACAGAAAACTGACGCGAAGGAGAAATTGCTTTTAGACTGAAGTACTACAGATTGTCACCCTAACTGCTAAATACATTTTTCGTCCGAAATTTTAAGCCGCAGCGGTTACCGTTTACATCGCATGTGACATGTGACTCAGGGCTGCCAGCTGGACATCCCTGCTTTAAGCCACAGAGATCACTAGAAAGCCAAATGCAACAGGAGGAAAGAGCACTGCTACTTATGAGTTATCATTACTTTTACGGAGGTATAAATTAAAAGGACGTAACTCTAATCATTCACGCAAGATAAGCAAAATTACCATGCTGAGCAGTCTTCCTTAAATGCGTACTCTGACAAAAAGAATCCGCCGACGGAGCAAAACATGATCGTGTAATCATCCTTGCAAACGCTTCGCACACGTAATTTTCATGTCAGCATTATTACATGACAACACATTTTGTCATACTGCTAATGAAACAGTATTGCTAACAATATCCTTCTAGCTCCTGTTCTTTGTAACATTTTACAATTGAAGTCGCAAGTTTCTCTTTCCCGTCGACTTTCCCTTGATCATTCAAAGCATTCTTGCAACATCTGTATATATGTTTGTAATATGCAACACATAAAGAGCACGAGGCAGTAAGAAGATAATCCACATCACGCCTCTCGCTGTTTTTAAATGTTAATATCTCGTTTTTGGTGGAGTGGATCATCTCTTACTTTGTTGTTACTATGTATGTCTTGTTCATATTTACGAAGAGCGTGGAGCAGTAACAAGATGCGACACACTTCGATCAAAATCGATATACTATAAACGTTTACAAACAGTGAGAGGCAAATGTGGCTTATCTTGTTACTTCCCCAAGTCCTTCGTATCTAGCACAATTGGGGGCATAATTTCTAGTTTCTTTCAAAGGACACAAACCCATATACTGCGAATCGTATTAATCTCACAAACAGAGGATACGACTTCTTTTTTGGGTTCGTTTTCGATCAATTATGGCAATTCATTTTTATTGCAATATTTCTCGAGATGTTCTCCAATTTTCTTTGGATTTAAAAAAAATTGTTCAGAGAACTCAATTATTTCCTTTATAACGTTATATAATTGCAAAGACACAAGAACCTATTAGCTATTGTTAGTCCTATTGGTGTACATGCAATTGCTCTTAAGGGCAATCAGTTCAAAATAATCTACAATTATTCCAACAGCAGTGTTAATTAAAAGAACGATCTCAGCCGAGTTATGATCACAGAATTTATTATTACTGATTACGTACTGAAATCAATTTTCTCTCGCTCTATTTCATTTCATATTCCCAGAGTTATTAAAGGAATGTAATTTGCGATTGACGATGCAAATCGGTATAAAAATGTATGCAAATTACTCGCCTGATAATACAGTTTTTGGTCAAGTACCATAATTTCTTTGACCTGAATAAAAGTAATTTCCAAATGAACTTCAACTGTGAAAGTAAATTTATTCATCTTTGTGGTCTGAAGTCGACCACGAAAAGTGGATGTCCGGTAGACAGTTGAAGTGTATGCAAATTGGGGCAAAATCTGCATTTGCCATTCTATTGTTAATTGTGAATCAGGGGAAGTTCATATTATGCTTGTTTCCGATGACACCGGGTTTACTGCAGAGAAACTATATTCCAAAGGTCGAACACCATTACCAGAGAACGTACATGATTAGTACAGTTGCCATTGAACGAATAGTTTGTAAATTTATGATTCGTTTTTAATCAGGTATAGCACATTCTGGCGCGTACATTTAGAAAAAACGTAAGACGCTTTCCTTACGAGGAAGGGGCATACGCAAACAAACCTAAGAAAAAATTGAAAGGTGGTTTTATCAGTAAGCCCATAACATAAAATTTTATTATACAGTTCTGTTCAATTAATTTTTATTTGTCCAACTCGCTAACTGCCTGGAAAAAATCTTATGTCTAGGGATGAAACATGAATTGCTTCGAGGCTTGTGAAAGAACAAAGAAATGTTAACATTTTAATAACATGGAAATAATTTTACGTTATTTAATCCATATTTAAATAAAAGGGAATGTGCGAATGTGTATCGCACAGAGACGCAAAAACCATTCGCCCGATTTCGCTGAAATTTTCACACTTCGCTCTTTTTAGTAATGGAAGTGTTAAAGAGTTAATGACGGCTCAAGAACCCCCGAACTCCACGGAACCCGCCGCACAGTCCAGGATTAAGGCGTCTTCACTTGCATACATGTATTCTACCTCCGCGATTGTGAAATACCGACCGGAATTTACTTGCATCTCGGACAAGTAAATGAAATTTCTCCAAGATAGTGTCATAGCGAACGCATGCCCAAATTTGAGGTACAACGTCTCAACAATAGGATACTTGACAACCATGTCCAAACCAGGACATAGAACAAATCCATACTTGCGAGAAATTATTTCATCTATTAGAAATTTTTGAACAGCGTAGAATACAACGTGATTAACAATTATGTGACGAGTAGTATGCAAGTGTAATACACTGCAATAGCGAAGCATTCCCGGGTCCCACTAGTAATCTATAAGGCATTGTTAATATTCTACTAACACGAAAAGAATTTTGTAGATGCCTAGGACGCACATTTTATGGGGGTCACTTTTCACTGAATTGAGGTCAACACCAATTCGTTGGTCAGCTTTTCGTGTAATGTAAATTCAGTTTCTATCGACGGCCCCACGAGCATTTGGACGGGTGGACAGACGGTGCGGTGCGGAAGATACCGCCCGAAATGTTCCGTTGGAAGAGCGCGCCGCGCTGTGCCTTGCCACCTCCAGGAAGCAGCGCGTGCGAGCCACTGCGCCGGCCAGCTGCATCGGTGCCACGCGGGGCGAGGTGCTGCGAGGCGCGGCGGACGCGGCGGCGGGAAAGGGGGCGGGGCAAGGGGCTCAGCCGAAGGGGCTAGGAGCGGCGGACGGAGACGCACGAAGAGCAGGAGAAGGAGCGAAGAAGAGCGGGGCGGGGCGGAGAGGCGCGGAACGAAGCGGAGGCGGTGACGGCTGTGGCGGCGACGGTGCGGCGGTGCGGCGGTGCCGCGAGGTGACTGACTGCTGGGCACCGGAGCGCGGAGGCGCCGGGCCGCCAAGCGCGTCCAGCCCGTTACCAACGCGCCCGCCACGCCGCCACGCCGCTCCGCTCCGCATCGCACGCCCCGGCCCCCGCCCACGCCCACGCCACGCCCGAAGCACAGTGGCCGAAAACCCCACTCCGAACCAGGCACTTCTTGCAGACTTTCGCATTGACGGATTTCACATTCCCATGCTTGGATGGCAAACGTCAAGGAACCAATCGAACGCTCAACGAAACGTCCAAGGAGAGTACATACTCGGATCATTCCAACAGCCTTAAAATAAACACCACAGTTGTAATACTCCATAGGAGGCACTAATGTCACTGGAAATAAAACGCGCATGACTTCAGAGACTGGACCTCGCCGATAAAGTATTATAATGTAATAATTAAACTAAATTAAATGCATTTAATTATATAGGCTTCTATTAACAATCAATTAATTCTAAATGTCTACTTCAATCTCGGTAAGATCTTGGGAGTTCCTGCCGGCAGAGAGAGAGAGAAAGAGAGAGAAGGATAGAAAGTGAGTGTGAAAAGTATATGGAAATGAGCCAAATACAGAGTCGTCTACATATAACATGAGTTCCTTTACTTCGATTATGACCGAAGTTACTGCTACAACGAATGTATTTACATTTCCAATTCAGTATTCATTCATCGTGTACCTACACCATACTATATTTTATTCCTTAGAACTGATGGGAATGCATTCATCTTACGTTCGTACTGTATTTCAATAGATGTTCAATAAGATCAACATGTCTAGTACTTTCTTCCAATTTCTAAGCATACCAAACATAAGGAACTCTAGATCACTGCAAAACAGAACAGTGACTTGTATAAAAAACCATTACAACTTAAGCCTCGGGACATGACATTGATATTGATATTGTTAATGCTGTAGTGGAAACATTGGAATAAAACGGAAGAAAACTGAAAAAAGAAATTGAAGAACGCTTCAGAAAAGAGGAAAGGTCTTAAGGTAAGTTGCGGTATGAGGGAAGGTGCTTAGTCGGACAAATTGTTGTATACATTCACAATAGTGAAGAAGTCAACACAAATAAGTAAGTAGATATAAATGCAATCGAAATTTCTTTCTCCAAAAAATTGAGTACTCTAATTAAAACTGCCATTTTGTGGTGAAATAACCTCTTAAGACAGTGCGATAAAGAGAACAAATGAATAGTGGAGCGTAGATTATGATTCCATGCATTTAATTTTGTTAATCATATATTCGTATGTAATTAAAGATTATTCACAATTACTCCCTCTGTAGCAACTTAAATATAAAATGTATAAACATTTTATAAAATTCTTTTGAAGTTCTTCGAAAACCTGGGGTTCTTGTAATTATATAATCTCAGGGGAGGTATTTGATCTGCAGAAAAATCTGACGTTCAGGGGTGCTTACCAATAAATTTCAATGCATTCATCGTGCAAGAAATACTAAGGTTGAATGAATGATCCACTACTGAAAAATACAGAAATTGTAAAATCTATTCTCATATATTTTATTACGATAATAATTTCCCCAACATTAATTCCTGAATTTCCTTAGCAATAAATAAGAAAAGGCCTTAATAAAAAAAATACCAACAAAGTTTGCATCGACATGATTCTTAGAATCATTAAATATAAATTTTACACAAAAAGAATCCAGTTAGCAAACATTTCTAAAAAGATCAATATTTTCGTTACTTATTAACTCTTCTCTTCACCATCTATAAAATTGCCTTGTATTCTAGTGCCATCCAACATCAATTCACAATAATTTAAATTAATACTTCTTAAATTGGAATATTGTTCACTGAAATGTGGTACTCCTGTATGACACGGTAATTCAACGTATAGTTCTAGCAAGTCACGTCATAATCATCAATTTCATCCGAAACTGACCCGACCCTCACGTTCTATTTCCTCCTGATTAATCAGATTGCACAGGAAAAATAAAGGCAAATTAAGTAAAAAGAAATGTGAGACTTTCTCATCTTCAGTTATTTTCTGCAAAAATGATTGTTCTTAAGAGTTTCGAACTGAATGACAGAAAAACAATTCAAATGAGCATTTAAAGTCAATATTTAGCAGCATTTAAAGTCAAAGTCTATTTATATTACTTAAATGTATATTTGACCGTCAGAGCTGTGATGAAGAAACAATTCTCCAAAACGACTTCTGCGTGCTATCCATGACGACTACTGAAAAAACTGACAAGTCTAAGAACATTGCTTTTATTTATTCATGAAATATGAATTATAAAGTATCTGAAGATGAGACTATATCCAAGATCTCGAAACATTTAGAATAAGTACATGAAAGTTTAATAAACCAAGAACTATGATAATCATAATTAACCATTTTCTATGTTTTTAAATATATTTTATTAATTTAACATCCAAAGAAAAAATA
Source organism: Acheta domesticus (assembly GCA_031308135.1). Classification (NCBI taxonomy): domain Eukaryota; kingdom Metazoa; phylum Arthropoda; class Insecta; order Orthoptera; family Gryllidae; genus Acheta; species Acheta domesticus. Next base: position 181,347,901 of record JAHLJT010008446.1, read on the forward strand.
ATATTTATGGTGGTAATCAATTAAAAATTGGACTATTCTGAATATTATTCAAAGTGCATTTATGAGTACAACATACTTAATTCCAGATTGTATGCAACACTACTCGTAAGTAATTAGAGATAAGTTGTTATTGTCGAATCAAATACCACATCGCTAGGCAAAGAGCAAATAGTACCAAGTGGTTGAAGCCTCCTGTCCGCGCAGAATACAAGCATGGCCCACTGAGCGCCAGTGCTCGCCGGGCGCACCGGAGTCTCGCTGCCGTGCAAAATGGGCATCCCATCCCGACCACCATACCGCACCGCCAGCGCTTTCACTGCGACTTCGCACGACGCCCGACCTCAAAGCCTCCCGGACCAAGTCAAGGGGCCGAGTGCGAGTATTCGCCGAGACATGTGAAACTGTGTGTCCCTCATTTTAACAGATTTTTTAAAATCTAGGTTTGAATTCTTTAAAAATTCTACGTCATAAAATGAATTTTAAAATTCCTTAATAGATACACATATACCATCGTTTCTAATTTACCTGTCTTGCAATTTAAGAACTTTAAAACAACAGGGCACGAATACCATTGTTAACCAAATTCACAAATTATATGGCATTAACAAATTAGAAATTTTAACGAATGAAATCCACTTTATTGATTCTGATAAATTAGTCATAATCCATCAACATTCAAGGGATTGTTGCTTCTTCTGGGGATGATTAATACAAAAGGATTGTAATGTATTTGCTCTTGATTTTTGGGAGTGCCTTCCCATGGGCCTTGCCAAACCTACAATTGTTTTACCATTCCTTTTTATATCCAGCGGGACTCAACACTGAAAACAGGGGCGACGGCACACCGAGGATTTCCGCTTGCATCACCATCCACATACGAGTACAATACAGGTCTGACGTCCTGAATGGAGTTTTCGTTGCGGTTTCCGTTATTTATTCCCGCCAAATGCGAGGTCCATCAAGTACACTGCTCGTAGGGAGTCTCATTCCGTATGGATCGTCAAAGTAGTCGATACATTTCATCACGACAGTAATTATTAATGGACTTGCTTTATTATCGTACAAGTAAAATTACGTAATACTCACATTTGTAAAAGTAATATTCCGTTTTCTCAAAGTTTATTAATATCGTTTGAGAGGTGTGAAGGCAAATAAATCTTATATCTTAACTACGATTCGCTTTAAATATTACTCTGATCATTACTATTAAATATTTCTTTTCGCATTTATTGTTTAAGGGGAATCCATAAGCACACATTGCTACAACAAGGAACTGGTGCCTCGATGGCTTTGGGCAAGGCTCTTACTAACGTCATACGAGAAAAAACTCTGTAAATAAATAGAAAACTGTCAAAAAAGTTTCTTATAACCTCATCACTACGTATTTACCGAATTGGTTTAAAAGGTAATTTGAAAAAGATTAGACTGTGATTCCCGTCTCATATTTTAATCGTCTCCCACATTCACAAATTTTAACTAAAATTCTTTTGTTTTCAGGAAGGGGAGTCCTCACACTCCTGCTACTTTTGTTCCTCTAGGCTGTATGTAATCAAAATGTAAGATACTTTTATCATACGTAAAATACTGCTTCACAGTATATTTGGACTGACAGAGACTAAAAAGAAGTTGTTTACTGTCTTTTCCCAAGATAGTGACACACACGATCCGTTTTAAATCACGTGCCATATAACATTGCATTAGCGTATTACGTTAGAAACACATAGTTTATTTTAGCCACAATATTATATTCAATGTTTCATTTCTTATCGCATCACTTGTTTATTCAATCTTATAACGCTTTAACATAAAATAAGATCGTGATAAATATAAGCGATATATTTGTTGTTATGTAACAACGTGAAGAAAATACGGCAGGGTCATGAAGGGAACAACTCTGACCATAAACGGTGCGGTAATCGGGATTTGAAGTCGAAAATAAACAATCGTTGAAATACAAGTCAAAATGCTGCAATGCAAAACGCTAGAAACGGCACTCCATTATCTAATCTTTTAATTTGAAGCCAACTCAAGCTTTTCGAATGTGACGTTTGAAGTGCGACAAACAACTTTTCTTTTCTAATATATTCTTATCATTGCAACCAAATGTGAATTTCTGATAGTTCAACGCTTGGCAACGGGTCTACCATTCTAATTTTCGGGAGTAAATTACAGCACCCAATTAGGTGATTAGCGATGCCATAAATCATGTTGCCAAATTGCTTTTAATGTATATTACTAATTTCCGAAAGAAACAGAAGTAATTATGCAGCATCCGTCCGTGTGAGAGGTGTCTGTATTTTCGTTTGATCCCACAAAACTCGGGAAAGACAAAGTAATCTTCCTGACTAGTATCACATGCGAGCAGAAATTGAGAGAAAACTATCCAGCCTTTGGCCATGTGAAACGTGTCGATGGTTTCGTTAGATACCCAGGATCTCAGCCAAAACAATGAAACAGTTTAGATTTTCACTGAAACATGCAAATAAATGAAATATCGTCCAGGATACTGCGCGGCGCTCGGCTAGGCTGATGTGGCTGGGAGGTTGCAGCTCACTGCACTGCTTAGCTATGTTATATTTATATTACTTATTTCATATGCACGCAAAAATCGAGATAAAGTTAAGTAGCCTATGGCCCTTTGGAGATGTATCTATGGTTACGTTACTCATGAAATCCAAAAATTATGAAACAGTTTCGATTTTCAATAAGAATGATAAATTTGATGTTATTTCGCTATGTCATTTGATGTTGTTATGCTAATTTCACGTGAAAGCAAGGCTCCGAACATGAGCCCAGCCCAATTAAATATTTACTATTAACATGATGCAATATTAAATACAAACTTGATGATATTCTTGTTACTATGTAAATAACTTTTCACTGTATAAATATTATACTATGTTATTGCTATATTAGTGACGGCCGTTTTTGTTAAAATACTTAATGTATTGTAGTGTTCTACGCGAGTATTTTACTTATAGTTTCTCAGAAGTGATATAGCTTTTCGGAAAACCATTTTGTGTGTTTTGTTGGGCAGCATTTTTGTTGAAGCTGACCACTAGTGTTTGTAGATTTGCCTATTTGCAGGCTGACACTACGAACATTTCGTTGTCAGCCGAGAGAAAGTATTTACATTCCTTTATTTTTCTATGGCGTTTCTTGCACATACCTCGAGGCCTGATGGTTTTTCAATAGCCAAACGCTATAGTGAGGATAATAGAGGCGAATTTCATTGTCGCGGTCTGAAATACCTATGTTCTTAGTTATTTATTCTCGTCCTGTAACCTCATTGCGAGTATATTTTGAACTCCCCCTTCCCAGTTCCTCCTACTTGCTGGGTAAGTAATCGATTTTCTGCTATTTTTGTACACCTACACAATTCATATTCGCATTTTCCAGCTGCTTAAGAGAAATTCAATACTTAATTTCAGGAAAGCAGTTTGCAACGGCGGTGAACTACAGCAGCCAATTAATCCTTTTTACTTTCTCGCCTACTACACACTTTCATAGTAAAAGGAAACTACTGTAGTACTGCCGACCGTGTGTTCGTCTGTTCATCTGCGGATTACACCAGTGGTAAAACCGTTAACACCATTTTCTCCAAAATTGATATTCTCCGATGGATCTGCATCAGGCTCGTAGAATTTCAAACGGATACTTTGATCGGGGGGGAGGGGGGTACTTTACAGTAAGCCTAAACGATATTTGAAAATTTTTCTCAAAAACTACTTAAATTTTTTTCTTTAATTTTATTTCTCGCATAGAGAACAATGCGTTAATAAGATTGGTGTAGGCCCGATTTTCGATAAATCCTTTGAATCTTCTAAAATTATAATAGTTTAATTTTTTTGAGCGACTGCCTTCATTTACAACTTTTGAAGATGAAGAATTGATTTTTTTTCTTAATGCAATCTGATCTTCAAAATTACATCTTAGTGAAATTCACGTAATTTTGCGCGAAATAAAGGCAATTTTAAAGAAATACTACGTAAACAAGATTTTCTCGAAACCTGTTCTAAAAATTAGTTCTTTAAATAATTTCAAATAAAATCACGGAGTTTCCGAAAAATGCAAATGTAAATGTTAACCTTGCATTTAAAGCATCGGGAAGTAGCATTAAATTATTACGTAACAGTTACAAATAATGCGAGAAAGTACTTGATGGACTCTATTATGAATACAATTCAGGAAATATCTTTTGTAACAAACATGACAACATGTACAGTTGCACGTTATCACTGATACCACGAATATCATATAACATTCCAATTTAGTTTTGTAGTCATTCATTTATTTAACCATTAACATTTCAAATGATAAAGCGATAAATCTTCAAGCAATGGAGAGATACAGCGCATTCCACCCATATACTATGGAACGTGGATAGCTATGTATATCCTACTTGAATAGTTGCACTGTAATGATAGTACTACTGTATTAACTACGGCTCATTGAACTGAATATCCGGAGCACTATGGATCTTACTGGTAATTGCTTTGCGCCGAAAACACGCGAGATACAGAACACTGTAAAAAAACAAGGCATTCGCACACAAAAATTTATTTCAACATAAGCGAAAGTTGGCAGACTGCAGTAAAGAACGAAAAAGCAGACGGAAGGCGATGAAGCGATCTATGCGCCTTACTCATATCCAGGTCACGGGGTGTTGGCTTCGAGGAGCGCGAATCGGCTACATGAGTCAGCTTTGCAACGGAGGGTTTCCTCATTCGTTCCAGAAGAACACTTATCTAGCGCTTCTCATATCCAGTAACATTTTCTCGCCTATATTCCCAGTGTACTTCGCAACATTCACAAGCACATCTGCATAAAATAGAACAACGGTACAACAAATGGCGTGTAACAAGAAATGCAACTAAATACCAATATATTTCTTATCATTAAGAAGAAAACAGTGCCCAAAAATCGGTATCAATAACTGAGAACCCCCAGAGGCTACAACTCTCAAATATGTTGCACACTGACAACCTTTTGACACGGAAAACTCACATAAATATAGAAAACGAAACGTTCTACTGAATGAACACTGTCATGGCACCTCACCCGAATGTCGCAGCTCTCTCTTTACAGCGAAGTGCCGCTCTACAAAATAGTCATAAAACCTACTTGGACAAACGGTATAAAATAGGCTATCACTGAATCAATCATAGAAATTATTAGCAGATACGAAACCAAAACCTTCAGACAGTTATGCAGACCACGATGGTTCGTTCCTAACAAAACAATTTATAAAGATAACATTTCACTCATAGTTGAAATCATCACAAAAAGTCAAGACTATTTGATGAAATAACGTGAAAATTAAAACCACCTATCAATCACTTTTCAGACGGTAAATGTTTTCACTTAACACTAGTGATCACATTTAGCTTCAGACTGGCACGTAAACATATCTTGGAACTGCTAAACAGCTGCTGTAATCACTAAATACGTAATCACTATGTCTATGAGAATGTTAAATGTCATTTAAAATCACTTACTAAAAGTTCTACAAGAGCAGATCGTAAATTCTACGGATATGAATAAAACAATATTAATTCAAATGTCTGTCTCTGTTTCTTTCAAGCCTCATGCGATGCAGCGTCAAATATTTACCAACTATTCGTTTTATATCAATGTTCCGCTGATACGGTGTTAAGGTACAAAGGTATTACAAGAAATACTGATATATTAACATCATCTCCTATCACCAAACCAATGATCCCTGATTTAGCTCCGTGATACACTCTATCAGCTTTCGAATATACATGGTGTCATGTTTTGTGAGAATCAGATATCATACAATAGTGTACGATTTTCCAATTGGAAATATACAGAATATTAATGGAATACAATCTGTGACTAAAGTATTCTCCTTTTCACAATAAAAAGTAAAGTTGAGCCAAAAAATGTACAGATCAGCAGAAGGAAATTTGACTTTTTTGTTATTTCCCCCGCCATTGCTCATTGTGGGTAAGTTTTCGCATCACAGATTTCGGCTTCGGTGCCAAGAAGGGTTGGAACTAAAAGTCCTGGAAGGTATTTATGTTTGAAAAGTATCTCAATTATTTAACGAGGTTGGTGCCTTTTGCGATAACTTAATATTTAGTGCATGTATAAAACACATTATGAATAAAATCAGAGTAAACAGGCAGGAAGAGAATATCTCTGGAGAATATCATAGCAGATAGAAGAATGTCATCTATTAACAAATCTCTAAAAATCGTTCAAGGATTTGTGCCAGGATTTCTATTCAAAATCAATGAGTAAACAGTACATTTATTTCAAATTTTACATACTTTCTTTTCTTAAAATGAAAAAAATCTAAGAATTTAAAGGCAATTAATATAAACTCAGCAGAAAAGATTGTGCTGTACATAATCAACACGATTAATTAGAAATGTATAAACATGTCATAATAAATGTAATACAGCAATCTAGGGGGTAGTAACAATTGTCACGTTCCTTTTGTTTTGACTGACACAGTCATGCTGTTATTTACTTTGAACGAATAAACTATTACAATTATGATAACCTACCAGAGTTGAAAGCTTGTTTAAACGGGCGTATCTAACTTTAACAAAGCAACTAATTAAAAAAGCATAAACATGATTCACACCGATTTTATAAGTGTAATTAAGACTTTTGCGATTTCTAAAAATCTCGAGACAGTCAACAATTCTTTTTTTACTCACTTGATTTTTCTTTCTCCCGAAATGCTAAAGGGTAGAGCAAGTATTAATTAAACTCTTTCCGTTGTTAAATAATTAATCTCTAAATGTGCTAAGAAAAATACCTATATTTTTAACTACAAATATTAGATGATTGTTTCGCACGCAATATTTTGGACATTTACGTTTTGTAATTCGCACGTGGGAAGTACACAAAAATTTACATATAGTCGTGTACAAGTTAGTGATTTGATTGTCACATCAATTAAAAGACTATATAAAGTCCATACAATTACCAAATGTAATTCTCAATAACAAATTTTGTAGTTTAGGAGTGAGTGAAGAATTCAAAAAAAGGAATTATGATATTCACTCAGACGACAGCACACAAGTTCCAGACGGGAATCCCGTTCACAAGACCACCAGATGGCTACGTGAAAGGAAGAAGGCATTTCTGGGATACGGGGAGTAGGGCATTCTTAGAACTCGCACAACAGCATTCCAGCGCTTTGGCAACTGAAAGGACAGATTAGGCTTCACCGGAACATTTCCCCTGCTTTACCTGCGTTCGCACGCCCAGCGAAAGGGCCGCAGAAAGCTCCGCAGTCCAGAGCCATGCGGCAAGCAGTTTCTCTACTGCTCGTCCCCCCAGAAAAAAAAGACATCCACACCAACAGAAAGTTAAACTCGCACCAACAAGTTTACAAAATGATTTTAAAAAGTTTAAAAAATCGTAAACAGCACATAAATCAATTAGATTTTGTGTTATTTCACAACAAACCTTGCTCGAAACCCATAAGAACTCTTCAAAAATATTTATTTTAAACAACTTAATTATAATAATAAATTAATATTAAAATAAAATAAAATATTTTAAACTTGTATCCACTATTCTTTTAAATCTGAGAAATATATTTTTAGATATTAAGTAGTTGAAACTTTCTCCAAATATTTTTAATAACTATATGCAGTAGGCATAAAACAAAATTATAAGGTTTTGTCCAACTAATCCAAAGTGAAATGAAGGATCGAAACATTTTGGGAAAATATTACAAAATACAGTATTGTATTGAAATGTCATATCGCAGAAAGTGTAATTTTTTAGCATCTTATCCGCTATAGCCTCCGCAAACGTTGGATTTTACTAGAAACTTTTAGTTTACTTTCTCGTAACTACTACATAGTAAGGGAGAGTTATACAATGCTGCAAGAAATAGTGGTACTTCTCGTATTATTTGTAAAGGATGCAACTTAATAATAATGCAAGTAAAGCAAATTGTTTCCAACTAATTATACAGAAACGATTTGACAAAAACACCTTTCAGTATCAAGGTCTGCCCAAATGTGGATTCTGACTACACTACATATAAGAGAAAGTATTTTGTTATATAAAGTAGAAAGAAAAATTCACATTGTCGGTAGCAGGGAGTGATCCACAAAACGGTTTTTTAGTCGAAAAGTCGGCATACTCAAAGTTAAGTATCCAAAAAATTGTACGATACATTACAAATTCGAGGGACCGCAATATCAGCCACATCAATCTAGGAATATCAGTTTTGGTGAAAATCCTAAGAACGGTTCAGTCACCAAGTTGTTCACAATGGCAGAGGGATGGACAGACGGATGGACTGTCCATCCGTTTTTGTTAGGCACACATGTGTATTCCGTATTTTGACGATATCGATTTTTTCCAATATTACATTACTTCCTCTATACTACCTGTGTAGTGCTTTTACACTGCGTATATGAGAGATGTAACATATTTTTGCCGCATATTCCGAAAGTCATCAAAATTGATGTTCCCATTTAAAATTTGAAAGTTGCCGGCCAAAGTCATCCAGCAATCATGGGCAAGCTAGTTTTTCAGTGGTGTATTTTCCCTCTCAGAAATGGGCTCTTTATTTCTAACATTTTTTTCGAACCATGCGAATCTCTCGAGATATTACGATGTCTCGATTCAAATGGGTCTGGGGAACATAACTTTATCGGTAGAAGGTCACCAATAAATAAACTATTCTCATACATCAGATTACCGATATACGGTATAAACGTATAGAAATGAAACATCCACATATAGTTACGAAGGGCTAGAGAGAATGTATTAAAAATGTGAAACGATGCCGCATTTGAAACAAGCACTTACTCTAGTGTCAAGTAGGCCCTACACGTGTGCTACAAGATTCTATTTTAACAAGGAAATGACAAATGTTGGTATTTTCCGGATTTACGACAAAACAAACACATACTTTTTCTTCCCTTTTCTCTGTTCCCAGAAAATATTACAGCACCACGGATTGTCAAAATTTGTCTAGTTACTTGACATTAAAGATATTAATTAGTATTAAAGTATTAATAGTAACAGTAGACATTAAAGTATTAATAGTATTAGTATTAGTTACTTTTTATTTATTTATTTATTTATTTAGTCAAAAAAAACAGTAAAAACTGTATATGACGTGTGGAGAAAGAAATTTATCTGCGCATATTTTCTTGAGGGCCAGAATTTTATAAAAAAAAAAAAAAAAACAACAACCGAAAACGAAAAAATTAATTTAGACAATAATTATTTTAGAAAAATAAAGATATTTGAAAAATGTTTTTTCCCGAGTTATAGAAAATCAATTTCAACTGTAAATGAACTACAAGCAAAAGGAGTGCTCAACAAAACGTGCGCACAGTGAAGCTACATTTACGTCCAGAAGCAAAACAAGGGGCCATCTCAGCATTTGCTCTATGGATCAGGGAAACTGGACAAAAACCTGATCGAGATGGGGGTCATTGACCCGGAAGCTGAAGTACATTACTTGTTACAGGCGTATTAAATATTTTTTGAAATGTATACAATGCAAACATAAACTAATTCATTATATATCTTTGTTTTGTTACATTATTTTTCTTTTTCACGATCAGTATAGTCTCTAATTGTATAGAAACAGTTTTGCAGCAGAAAAGATTTTACTTTTAACTTAAATTTGTATACCGACTTTAATTGTTTTATGTCATCTGGCAATGCGTTGTAAAGTAACGTACATGTATTGTATGTTGATTTCTTGTACTGAGCTGTTGATACTGACACTTGATGCACGTGATTTCTACGGCGTGTGTTGTAATTATAAATATCAATATTGCATGAAAATATGTTCCCTCCGTTAAGTAGGTCATTTTGACAAATATTACAGATTCGTAAATAAATAGACAAGGCAATGGTAGGATTCCCAGCTCAATGAAAAGAGGCTTGCAGGAATCACGTGGAAGGCATTTTTTCATTATTCGAATAATTTTCTTTTGCAATCTGAAGGTCTGAATACTACAGGACGAGCTTCCCCAGAATATTATGCCATATCTCAGGCGGGAATGCACATTTGCAAAATAAACGCAACGAGCTGCATGAAGGCTGACAGAATTTGAAAGAATTCTGAATGCATAGCATAATGAACTTAATTTAGTGTTTAATTCTGTTATATGTACATTCCATTTGAGGTTTGATTGAATTGATAGACCTAAAAATTTTGTTGCCTCAACATCAGCTAATTGCATATTGTTCATTTTCAATGGAACATGCGATTTCCGATTTGAGATGCAAAAATGCATTGAAACAGTTTTTCTTTCGTTAACAATTAATTTGTTATTATTAAACCAATTTGAAACTTCTGAAATTGTACTATTTACTGCTTCTTTTTTGCAAAGAACATTCGTGTCATCAGCAAACAGAACCGTTCTTCCATTTTTAATAGACGAGGGCATATCGTTTACATATAACAGAAAGAGAATAGGACCTAAGATCGAACCTTGCGGGACCCCATGCACAATTGGCAAAGAATTGGAAATATAAGTATGTAATGTCCTTTCCTGCCAGTATGGTATTTCTACTCTTTGAGTCCGATGTTTAAGGTAAGAAGTTATCCAATCTAGGGCAATACCACGAATTCCATACGAAGGTAATTTTGAGAGCAAGATCTTATGGTTAATAACGTCAAAAGCTTTCGAGAGATCTAAGAATATTCCAATGGGTATTTCATTTTGGTCTATTGATGAAGCAACATCTTTGAGAAAAGAAAAAATGGCAGTTTCCGTAGATTTTGATTTTCTAAAACCGTGTTGTGAGTCTGAAAACGCTCGGTTTTTCCTGAGAAATGATTCCATTCGTAAGTAGAAAAGCCTTTCTAATATTTTTGAGAAAACTGACAAAAGAGAAATTGGCCGGTAATTTTGAATATCATTTTTGTTCCCTTTTTTAAAAAGTGGCTTAATTTTTGCGGTTTTGAAAATATCTGGAAATATTCCTGTACATAAAGAAGCATTGAAAATGTGAGTTAACGGATGTATAAAGGCACGTGCACAAGTTTTTAATAAACAATCCGGAAATTCATCTAAACCAGATGAATATTTATTTTTTAGTTTACTGACTATTCTGAGGATTTCGTTGGGAGAAGTTTCGGGAATAAACATCGTATCTGAAATTTTTTGGGAAGTGTAAAATGTTGAATTTTGTGATTTTAGTCCCTTCGTGAGATCAGACGCAATTCTGGAAAAGTGTTTGTTGAAGAGATTGGCAACTTTTTCCGGATTACTCGTTTCTCTTTCATTATCCTTTAAAATAACATTCTCTACAAGGTATCGAGATGATGTGGTTGTATTTTTTACGATATCCCACATTGCTTTAGTTTTGTTACTAGCGCTCAAAATGTCCTGACTATTTTTCATTATTTTTGCCTGAACTATTACTTTTCTTAAAATTCTTTTATATTCTCGGAAGTATATATGGAAACCGGGTGATACGTTATGATGTTTAGAAATAAAGTAAAGCGTACGTTTGTTTTTACACGATGTTCTAATTCCTTGTGTGATCCAAGTATTACTTGACATTAAAGATATTAAATAGTAACAATTTTATCTCGCAAACATCTCCATGTCTGCACATGCGGAATGCACTTTAGTATACTTTACAGAATAAGTATAATCTCAACGAAATGCAAGCCATTTTCGATTACCTTCTGATAAAACACGATTATAATGAAATTGGCAAACACAAACAGGTGCTACGAGTACTTCTCGTTTTTAGAGAAAACTTATTTTTTCACGATCCTACAGGTGAAATGCAAGAAAGATTGTGCAAAGGTTTCCCTCGTCTCCGCAAGTATGAAAATGGTCATCTGATCTTTGTAATCTACAAAAGGTCAGAAAAAAAACTCAAAGACTGTTGGAAAGCCTGCAGACAGGTCTGCGAGAGAACACTGGTAGAGGATTAGGAACAGCTACTAACAAAAATTACAAATGGCGCGTAATCCTAATCTGGATGAAGACTCGAGCAACAAAAAAGTTGAAAGATCAAGTTACGAAGAGATTTTATGAGCGGCATACGGGCACATATTGGATTTAACATTCATTAATTCTCCGGGCTAGATCAGTATTCGAGTGAGCAGTTGAAAGAATTTTCGAATCTTACCTTTTCTCTAGTTGGATCCTTTATGGGCAAGGGACTCAAAATTATACTCCTACTATAATCCTCAGGAACCCCCTTTTTCTTGCTTACTACTCACGTAGAATAGGGAAAGTTATGTAATTTTGCACAAAAAAAGGCGATTTCTCCGCAGAAAAAGTCATTTTGTAAGACCTTCATACCGGGCACCCGTCCGTCTGTCAAAATTAGTGTTGTCACCTCTCCGGTCTTAGACTGGAGACTCCGGTTTTTGAGTTTCATCTCCATCTCCGATTTCTGAAAAATTATCTCCGTTTCTTTTTTCAATTTCAATACGTTTTTAGATTTTTTATAAAATAAATAATTTTTCCAACTTAAAATTTATAGCTTTTTCTATTTCATTAGAATTCTGTCCTTTCCTTCATTGAAAATTGGTCTTGCGATCTGGTATCATCGCTACCCGCCGTCTCTTTCTATCTACGCGTAACAGACATAGCATCTAGCGATTATGCGAGAATCGCATCGCGCAATAGTTTCAAAAATAATCCCCCGGGAATACTTTCCAATATCTCCATTTTGAACAAGATCGAATATTCGTTCGTCTTTTCTTAGAAAAATATTTCTTGAAACATTATTAAAATAAAGGTACGTTTGTGATTCTTGGGAACTGCACGTTATGTATTACTGGTGCGAAACCTAAGAAAACAGTTTTGAGTGACTGAAAACTTATATATGTAACATTTCGTACCAAAGGCGGTGAATATTTAGATTGCAAAGGAGGTGATATTTAGATTTGCAACAAACCTAAGAGCTGTAAAATCTGAGTTATTTGAAAAAGGAGGCAACCCTAGTCTAAGTTGTGGTAATTTGTTAATCAAACCAAATTTATGAACAGAAAAAAAATATTTTACAGCGTAATTTATGCAACATTAACTTATTAAGAACTAACTCATAATCGTACTCTGGATATGTAAGATGTATTGATGATGTCAAGGTAAGTCAGTAGTGGTATAAAAACTATGTCGCTTCGCTTTATTAACGTATATTTTCAACGTATCTATAAAGAAATTTGTAAATATAACTCCACCATGCATCTAATACATTTCCTGGGAATCAAACAGGAAATATCGAAATAACATTTTTATGCAGTGGGATTTGCAGAGCAACCATGAAAATCCCAATAGTTTGGCCTGATATTTTGAACTTAATACTACAAAAATTTGTTTGTAAAATTTACGTCACGGTTTTATCACACAATACTAACGAATATTTTGTTGCGGTAGTGACAATTCCCTCGTCGTCGCAGGCAGGAAATAAATCCCGAAGCCTGTTAGAGTAACATCGCCCCACCATATTTACTTCATTGCTATCATCCCCGTTCGACATTTAAGATTACGAAACACACTATTAGTTCTTTATTACTGTGGATATCGTTCAGACTGTGATCCATAAATCTGCACCACAAGCTCACATTTAAATATGTTATTTATATCTTCAAAAAGCTCCACATCTTCAGCATCACACGAGATAGCCTTTAGACATAACGAACAATCCGGAGTAGCGTGTGAGCAAAAGATGAGAAAACAAAATCTTCATGAACGGGGCAAGAACTCTCCTAGAAATAAAATTTATTTTTTACTGATACGTTTTAGCTTGTTATTTGATACGGAGCGCAATATACACTGTATAACGTACCTGGATCGAGAGGATCTTGGTGACGAGGGAAATATAAAACAGTTGAGTGGTGCTTGTTTTCTTATGGAGGGAATTATGGGAGGGAAATATGAAAAGACAAACAGAGGCATGTTAACACCTAGTTAATTAGTAATTAAATCTGGATCAATAAAATAAGGTAAAAAGAAAATTATGAATGTACCACGGGCGTCAACTGGTTCTAATGATCACGGGCGACAAAAAGCCCTCGGGCCAAAGGCCCTCGGGCATTTTGTCGCCGCCCGATCATAAAAACCCTTATGCCTAAATAATTATTATTATGCCCTTGGTGCCTAATAACTATTAATATGCCCTTGGTTCCTAAATAACTATTATTATGCCCTTGGTGCCTAAATAACTATTATTATGTCCTTGGTGCCTAAATAACTATTATTATGCCCTTGGTGCCTAATTGGTACCTATTATGCCCTTGGTGCCTAAATAACTATTATTATGCCCTTGGTGCCTAAATAACTATTATTATGCCCTTGGTGCCTAAATAACTATTATTATGCCCTTGGTGCCTAAATAACTATTAAAAAACAGAAAATGTCTTGGCTAGCCCAAAAAATCCTTTTATCTCTTCATAGCAAAACTAAAATTTTTTCTCGTATTATTTTTCGTATAATTTTTTCGTATTATTTCTCGTATATTTTCTCTCTGAATTAAAAGTATTGAGGTAGATAATCGTACATGATATTACTTAATAGGTCGGGAGACAACAGCAAAAATCGCTTCTCAGTGGCAAAACTTTTAGGTAGAAAACCAGAATTGAGGCGAACGCAGAAGCACAAGTACGGAGGAGTATTATAAGGTTTTGCCTTTGTTAACACACTTTGTTTTTTAGAACTTATCGGAAAATGAAGTGCTTCAAACGAAAGCGTAACAGGCTGATTGTTCTTTTACATTGTTTACGAAGAAGCACGTGGGTCACATGCGCCATTCCGATAAGTTGTCGCTAATAGTCTACCATAGCAAATATAAAGAATGTTTTTTTTGTTTTTAGTTTTTCATTCGCCAAATTTATTTTACGGTTCAGAAGGTAATTTTTATTCGCACACGTAATCATTTTTGCAAAATCTACTGGCGATATGCAGTTCAATTTCGGTGTCTCTGAGTACGAGGATCTCGTACCTGCCATACTGACGCGAGATTTCATTTTCTCCCCGGTAGACAAGGGTTCCTGAAAATAACTTCGAATGACAGGGTTCGCCAGGATACTTTGAACTAGCAACATCTAGTCTCCATAGCTTACATGTTGCTCATAAGATTTTCATTTGAAATGACAAAACACTACAAAATTCGATTGTGAAAATGTTTGACAAACGGAATTCGGTCGGTTTTGTTACTTGAATCCGTCAAATACATGATATATCTGACTCTGACAAATTCTCAGAACTTCATAATTGCATAAGCAGGTATTTACGTAATGTGATAAGAGGATTTAAAGCCCACAGCTCGTACAATAGTTTTTAATCTTCCGTGTCACGTTGAAACAAGCGAGTGTAACATTTCTAGAAGGAATTCCATAACCATGATGGACATAAGGATTGTTGTCTTTCGCCTTGTTTTCACAGAAACAACGACAAAGAAGACTTTTTTGTCAGCACTCTGACCGTAGCATAATTTGATCACTCAATAGTGCAAATTTACACTTTGAAATTTAATAACTAGTGGAGCTAAAACAGTACGTACTTTCTCGTCTTTAGTAATGGTTATGTAATACTATTTATACCATAATTTCTCTCCAAATTAGTCGTCATTTTTGTAAAATTCATTACAAATGGTTGAACATTTGGTGCGAAAACTAAATATTTTCAAGCAAATATCAACACGAAGGTTGTAGCCGAATAAGGGGGTGAAAAGTGGCCCCCAAACCAAATTGATAATCGCGATACGCATAAGAAAGAGAATAAAAAATGTAAATTAAAAAAAACCTTCCTAGGACTATTTGTTGCAGAGATACAATGAGAAACGTGATTTCATGTTTATTTTTTTTCTCAGCTTCTATTGCATGTATCAGGCTGAAAACAATTGCAGAGACGAAGAAAAATCGGTGAATTTGAAGGTATTTTTGTCAACAAAGTTTTGCGCCAAATTCAAATAGAAAAAAATAAATAATTTTTTGAAATTGATTTTCGACTTGATATCGTTGGAGTACTGTCTCAGTTTTTCTCACTACAATGCGTCTCATAACAGTCTATAACATTTTTTTAAACAATGTGCACGATAGCGAAAAATAATTAAAACCAATTTTATCAGTTTAAAAATTTGAAATTCACGCCAAAATGTGATTGAAAAAAATGTTTTACCGATATTTAAACTCAGGTTCAATCACGACATATGAACTCCAAATTTATAGTTCCCATATCTTATATTGTTCTCATATCTTATAGTATAACTCTCGTATCTTACAATGAAAATGTCCCAGGGGCTTCATGTAAAGTAACCCCCAAAATTAAAACATTGGTTTCAAATTCAAGGGTCCGCTACAGCAATCAGATCGATAGAGGAATATCAATTTTGGAGAAAATCGGCTGAACGGTTTAGCCGCTAGCGTTGTTCACTGACGGACAGACTTTTGCCGTCAATCGATTTTTCGGTATCAAGGGCAGAGGAAGGAAGAGAGAGACAGTGAGAAAGGGGAAAGACGGAGATGAAGGGCAGAACAACGTCTGCCGGGTTTTCCTAGGTTTATATATTTTGTAGTATTAAATTCATTTTTAATTGTAGAAATGAAAACAGTTTTCAGAAACAAAATCACAGATTCTAATTGATAAAGGTTCGATACTCATTAAAGTACATCCAGCATTCATTAAAGAACATGCATCAAAAGAGGAGCCAATTTGTAATTTATTTATAGACGGTTTCGTAGTTTTATTTCGCAATAAAATTATTAACTTCATTAATAGTTTTTATAATCAATGAGATAATAATCTTTATTATATCGATCAGCGCATATTCGGTTATAGACCCCTAATCGACCACATGGCCATCGTTGACCTCTTTCCAAAAGTTTTATCGAACCCAGAGGGTCGATTGATACAGACCCCGTTGTGAAATACAGATACAGACCCCGTTGTGAAACCCTGATCTAAAAGGACGTCCTTTTCCCAACTCTCGCTGCTTCCTTGCACGACGGATGATGACGGCAAAGCCGTCAAAAACTGGCTATCAATAATAAATTGACAAATATGACGTCTTATTTCATCTTTCTTCAGTTTGTGAGCTTCCATAATCTTCTATGAGTCATAAAATACGTTATGGTGACAGACATTCGAACCAGTGGCGGATTTAGGAGGAGGAATGACGGAGATGATCGCCTCCAAATTGAACGTTGCTTTTCTAATTTTCTCCTGATTTATTTGAAAACGATTCCTCTTATTGATCGAATCACATGACCCAGGCGTATGCTTATGAAGCCCCAGCGGACAGCAATGCAAGAAGAAATTTTCGTTCTAAAAGGTGTATTTTTTCTTTAACGAATTAATGGGAGGAGTCCGAAGTAAAATTCCCCCACTTGAAATACTTTCTGGATTCGCCCCAGCTCCGAACACTGACTCATTTCCAACGATTATTTCAAGACGGTTAAAAGAGTGTGTCCCCGTATCTAAACACTCCCTCAAATCTCTGGAATTCGGAGCATGCGAGAGCAATTATCTCATGGTCACTCCTGGCAGTATTCGCTATTAGAAGAGAACTACGTGAGACAACCTGTGATGTAATAGTATACACTATCAGCTGTTTCCCCTCCCCCTGCAAGCCACACTCGTACAGAAGCAACTTTTCAAATACACGCAACACACCAATGAACGCACGTTTTAAAGAGGTTCCATCGATTATTGAGGTATTTACGAAATCACTCTTTTTCAGTGATAAGCTATTTCGATGAATTTATCGACATACCTTATCGGTTTAATGTCTGGACTAACTTTACGATAACCCGCAAGAAGATAACGCTGTCAAACGAGAAGAGAATCCACGTAGATAACTCATGGCGGTAAATAGTGAACCGAACAAAGGTACCACATGCAGAGATATTTCGGCAGCATTCTATAATCATCAAAATCAAAATATAAGCTTCAAATCCAAGGGACCCGACGTCAGGCGTTCGATCGTGGAGTATCAATGTTTGTTAAAATTCTGACTACGGTTTAGAAGCTAGTGTTGTTCACGGACAAAACTGACAGACACACAGCCTAAGGGGACCATATTTTGAAATCGTAAAAACGGGACGTTTTAGTTTCTGTCACATGATCAAAAGGACGAAAGGAGACTTTAAACACTATTTTATCACAAATATTTAGGTTTGGAAACTAAGATGAAATAAAAGAGTAAGTACATATGTATGTATAACTATCATGATGTAGTTGCTTTCAATTCTTGCCAACCAAAGAATCCCTCAGAAAGGAACATTAGAAATAGAAATAGAATTAAAAATAAAAATTATGCATTTGTTTAATTTGCACTTTCATTCATTACGAAGTAGGACAGTATTTGTCAATTAACAGCGCATACTAAGTCTCACGGAAACCCAGAAGCAGAAGTATCGGATTATTGAATTTTTCCATGACGATATCGTTCGCGATAAAGCCTAAGTTGAAATGACGCCAAAGCTGCATTTTCTCTTCCTAGAAACCACGACCGACTCTCCAAACGCTTATTACGAGGCACAACATCTTATCGCACTTAATTTTTTATAAACAAATGCGAAGCAAAAATTATTATAAATTTATATTGTTGATGGCATTTTATGCTGACAAGTCACCGTCACAAAAAAGGGACATTTTAGCATCCCGTTTCCCTGTCATAAAAATGCGGGACAAGGACTCAAAATACGGGATTGTCGAAATAATATGGGATGTTTGGTCACCTTAACATAGTCTCACAAAGACGCACAGACATCCAGACGCACGCATAGACACAATTTTCTCTGCACTACGTAAGTAGTGTGCGAAAAAGTAAAAATCATTGTCGAGATTTTTACGGAAATATACGAGATGACCTGGAAACCACAAAACAATTTTTTTTTGTTTTTTTTTTCAAAATTTGTCTGCGTCTCTCTGAACAGCACTAGCATCAAATCCGAAGAATGTTTCTCCAATTGTCTATTCCTCAATGGTTCTGACCAATCTCGAGACCTTACGAATTTGAAAAGGATCTTTAATTTCTGGTGATACTTCCCATGAACCTCTTTGGAGGTTTTTGAAATTTTCTCAAAAATAGCTACAAAGATTTTCGCGTTTTGTTGTTGTTGTTAAAATAGGGCAAAGAACGTTTATAAAATTTGCAAAGGTTAGATTTTCATTAAAACTTCTGAATTTTCGAACACGACAATGTTTGTTTGTTTTTCGATCCCATCTTACATTTACGTTACTGAAGATTGAGATTTTTACTGAATAAAACCTGTTCATCAAAATTAGACCCTTAATTAATAACCTGTACACTTTTTTTGATAAAACGGGTTTTCGCGAAATTCTGAGATCGTGACAATTAAAAAATAATGGCGCGAAAATGCACATAATTTCTTGAATTATTGGCATCGTGTACATAATCTAATACACGCAATCTGTTGGAAAACTTCTAAGAAAACGAAGCGACAGGGTTTCCAAAAAAATACACATCTTTACATTATTGAAAATTCAAAGGTTTATATGAAGATTATTTCCTGTCATTGAAATTACTGCATTGCACTCAATTTTTGAAAAAAATATTGAATAAAAACAAACAAACAAACAAACAAACAATATTTACTCAGGTAGCGATTTGAACCATAGTGCTGCAGGAGAAATCTCACTTGATAAACGTTGCGTAAACTGCAAGGTTGAGCTGTCTCTAAATTTATTATATGAATTAAGGGGAAAAATAACAAATTTAGAGTGATTTTAGCGAAAATATTTATTTTTTCTTTCTCGTCAATTACGTATTTACGTAGTAAAGAGAAAGTATTGCATAGCTGCAGCGGAAACTGATGATTTTTGTCAGAAATACACGCATTGTAAGGTCCTGAAATTGAAAAAGCGGATAAAGCAAATACTGCTTAATCTACAATTCCACAGTGATTCGGCAATATCTTCTTTTGAATTTCTTTACTGAAGATTACTGTTCAACTGAAATACGAGAGTGTTTCTTCGCGTCACGCTTAAAACCTCATGGGAAGTGAATGACGGTGCCAACTGTCTTGGAAAACAATTCATCATAAAGAAGAAACTAGTGCCGTCTTCGCGTTCAGCACCAAATGAAAGAAAATACAAAATTGTTGATTAAATATTCTGGATATACTAAATGTAAAAATATTAATTAAAAGAATGTAGGTTAAAATTTAATCGAGATAAGGATTGCCATTTACAACATTCTCACTATGCAAATCCTGAAACAAAGTATGTGAGTATATAATTTATTCGTTTTGTCTTTAGTAAGTCCGCGAAAAAATATTAAAAATACCAAATAGACATTAACCATTCAATGTATTAAGGTATCTTTACGTATTCGGTCGAAAGGAATTATCGAGCACAATGAGGGACACATTTTCTCGGGGTCCATGTGATCAGATTATCAGGTGTCCCCTGCAATGTACGATTATAAAATGTATGTAGTACATACCCCTTATATGTGCATATACATCACTATTGTTTTGGTATCGCCAAAACATATACACATAATAAACAATACTCCCACATCATCCACAAACTATTTATAGGTACATATGCGCACACACACACATACACAGGATGCCACAATTGCCACATACACAGGATGAGTCATGTAACATTACAACCTGCCAGTTTTGAACAGTTGAGGATATTGCAATGCAGCTTTCACGGAAGTGCATGAGAAAATGGAGTTAATACTCGTAGATATACGAGTTATCATTTGCATTTACGAGATATTGAGGAAATTTTATTTTTTCAAAAAGATTGATCGAATAGTGATTCCGGGCACGTCAACTAAGGTCATTAGACTACTAAGTGTAGTGCATGTTTTATCGCGGGACGTGGCGGTGATCTTAGCTCTCTAGATGGCGAGAACCGGTAGCGATCTACCTGACGGCTTGTGAGGTTTCCCCAACCAGGTATCTCACACCAGCGAGGCACCATCCCAGCCGGGACAAGCTCTTATCTTCCAATTGATCTTTCGTCATGTGTTGTACTGTAGTGCAGAGGTGCACAAGCGCCCCATTTGAGCCCCTTCTTGGGGCGCCGGGAAGCCCGCGCCCCACCGCCCCACGAGAACCAGGAAAATAGTTCAAGGAACACTGGATGAATCAAACAATCAAATAATAAAAACGATGATTCCAGTCATGTTGTAAATTATATGTATTTTACAGACGTTTTGACCTCATTTGCTAGGTCCTCTTTTGTATTCTACATAGACAAGGTTAAAACAATACATTAACAGACAATAACCAATTACAGGTCTAATTTATAACAACTGTTAATTTAGATTAAGGTAGCTAAATATAAATCAGTGAGAAAGAGGCGGGTTACCTGTTGACTTGTGAGGTTATGTTACATACAGGTCAGAACAAAACCAGGAAAGGTGGCATAATCCCCGACGGTCGAGCTGTCCCTTCACTTTACTGATCTTTAGATTTTCCTTTCAGAAATAGGATTAGATGAATAGAGGGTGCAAATCATGGCCGGTTCCGAACAAAATCGAGTAGTTGTGAATCGTCGGTTCAATGCTAACTGCGAGCACTAAGTTTTATTAACGAAGGAAAATGGAGCACCAACGTGTTTCGTATGTCAGAAGATGGTGTCGGAGGAAAAAAATAACAGCAAAAAGTAGAAGAAACATTCAGAAAAGTATAGTCAAGTGAGTATTACAACCAGATACTTATAAATTAAATTGATGAAGTGCTTATTATTAACAATGAGAGATCGTTAAATTCTCTGTTCTTGTAATTTATATTACAAATGTTTTCAAAATCAGTTGCAACAGTCAAAATTGTCCATGAAGTGTGTGGAAGTTGTCGAGCAATTTAATCTGAAATAATAGTACACAAAATGAATCCTCCCTTCCCCAGAAACTACAGCCGTTATTTAAAGTCTTAATTGTCTAATTCAACATAATTCAACGCATTTCCATATTAAGAGCCGCAAGGCTTTCCTCCTACTGAGGGCTCGGGCAACGGCCACTTGCCCCAAAAGTGAAAGTCTTTCACGAGAAGCCGGTGGGGCACGGAAGGGCTGCAATCGCCATCATGGGGCGCGTTACTGCGACCCTTGTGAAAGCCTGGTGTAGTGCATGTGTGTGTAAGGGTCAGGAAGGAAAGTTTATTTATTTATTTATTTATTTGTCAAAAAAACAGTAAAAACTGTATATGACGCGTGGGGAAAGAAATTTATCTGCGCACATTTTCTTGAGGGCCAGAATTTTATTAAAAAAAACAAACGAAAAAATGAATTTAGAAAATAATTATTTTAGAAAAATAAAGATATTTGAAAAATGTTTTTTTCCCGAGTTATAGAAAATCAATTTCAACTGTAAATGAAGGCAAGCAAAAGGTGTGCTCAACAAAACGTGCGCACAGTGAAGCTACATTTACGTCCAGAAGCAAAACAAGGGGCCAACAAGTTCGAGCGCGGTCCATGGCCCGTTTGTTAGCGTACTGTTCCGGCAATCGCCTGGCAATGATTGAAGAAACAACGGAAAACTACCGATCAGAGCAGCCTGCCGCTAGCAATCTCTCCCATACAGCGGCTGAATTCAATCTAGTTATGTAGCTAGTTTCGAAAATCCTGCCACCACCGGAACTCAAACCTTAGGACCTCCCGGTCAGAGGCACCGCAGTGGCATTGACGCACTAAGCCACCTAATCTTTTTTCAATTCGAATAATACTTATTTTAAGTCTATCATTATATTAAGTCTATATTATAGACTTAATAATACTTATTATTAAGTCTATCATAACGGCTCCAAAAAGACGAATCCAATGATAGATATTAGTCATAAGTTAAATAAGCATTCCCAAAATTTCGCACATTCATGCTGTATTTTTATGAACTCAGCTTTTCACCCTTCCGTGTTTTCTGATTTTTGTCACAAGTATAAAATGGATTGAAATTAAACTGTTTATGTTTCTTCAAGTCAGCAAGATCCATTTAATAACCGCTGGTCTTGTGGATCTTAGAAACAGAACCCAAAGCACAATAAATTACGCTGTATGCTGGCTGCGCGTTCCTTACACTTGACACCACTAGATTTTTTCTTTAGATCGTTCTTAAAAATCTGTGTGAATCAAGACGCTCCAACTAGAGCAGAAGATGAGAGTAGTCCTATTCTTGCTTAATGTTCCGAAGTGAAAAGGAAAACACTCTTGTAGTTAACAAATCTTTCCAGAAACGCTAAAAGATGTGTTTGTAGTGGGTGGACATTTCGAACATATTGTATATACAAGACAATTGAATAGTAGTGTAGTGGTTTACTTTTAGTTGTTATTATTATTATTATTATTATTATTATTATTATTATTATTATTATTATTTATTTTTATTATTATTATTATTATTTTTATTATTATTGTTATTATCATTATTATTGTTATTATCATCATCATCATCATGCATTTTTCTATCCATCATTTATTATTTTAAGCTTACTAACAAAAATTGCTCAAAATAAGCAATATTCTTTGTACAATCATTATAATTTACTCTTGTGTTTTGTTTCCAAGATCCTATTAGTATTGCGCGGTATATAACCGCATTAAATGCAGTTAAAGTAACATTAACAATTTTGTTTCTTTCCATACTAATGACAAATCCTTACTTCCAATCTTTCAAATTTCTTACGTATGACACAAATTAAGAAACTATGGAAGGATGAAAAGTAGAGTTCAGAAAAAAATCAACAGTTTTGAGACTTGCAATACGTTTCTTATTTTCAAATAAGAGACCAGCAATCAGAAGTATTTCCCCGAGCAAGGGTTACCAGTCGGAGAGCTGCGTGATCTTGCCGCAGAACCTCTCAATTCTTGAACCGAATTCAGTTCAACAATCTTATTGCCCAGACAACTTCACAAAATAATAATTGTGCTGGTAGTTGATAGGATATATGTTTATGGTATTTTTCAACTAATTGATCTGCTATTTATTGCTAATTGATCATCTCATTATTTGATAATTCTCACAGTCGAATTAATTTGAACATCATTGAAACTAATAGATCGGTTTTGAAATTTATTTATAATTTTATCTAGGCGGTCATAAATTACATTAATACGAAAAAGACTTACAGCATTCATAAGTATTTCGTTTTTACATGGTTCATCAAAATGGAATTTGGTTTTCTTCATTCTCATATTAGAAAATTAAGATGTAGTTCACTTACTGGGAGTGGGCGCCATTTTTGTTCATCCTCTGCCAGGCACCAACCTCGTGGATTTTAAAAATGAAGTATGATTTGATTTAGACAACATTACACAACTTTTGTAACCGCGTACAACGAATATCTACGACTGACAAGACGTCGCATTTACAAATGATACTTTCATTGCATACATAACTTGTAAGATGCAGTGACGCTTCGGAGACAAATCCAATGATATACATATTGTAATATGTTAGATAAGCAATGTTTTCAGTAATTTTGATTTTTTTTTTTTTTTTTTTTTGGTGTGCTCAGTTTTCCTTGCCCAAGTGTGCGTTTGCAGGGGGATCGCTTCGTGACCTTGTGTGGCGGACTGCTATGGCGACTGTGAGGCGGATATGTTACATTCAAAATATCCATTAAACACGCGTCGCAAAAAACTCAAAATTACTAAAAAAAAATATTATCTAACATATGACAATATGAATATCACTGGATTCGTCTTTTTACGCACGACATGATATACTAAAAATATGTAGTTCCATTAAAAAACACACACCTCAATATCTCGTAAAATGCAAGTGATAAAATAGAAAATGTATATATCAATTAGCCACATTCCCTCCTGCACTTCCGTGAAATCTGCATTGCAATAACTTCAACTGCTCAAAAATTGCAGAAGGTGCTAAAGGTACGCGACTCACGTGTATATGATCTATTATAATATTTTCCGTTTGTATTTCTCGCACATTCGTACCTATATTAGGATGCAGCGCTAAGCGTCGTTAATGTTAGAACAAATGCATGGTATTGCGATATTTACAATATTTGATTTTGGGGAATAAATATAACCATAAACATCTTATTTTTTCCATGTCAAAGAGATCTTTTATTAAAATGTTAATTTTGTGTAAAACATTTTTATCTCAACGAAAGGGCCCTTCGCAATATTGTTTTGTATTTTAATTTCTTTCACTTCATTACTTATGATTCAAAATTGCTCCTTTTTACATTCTTCTCATTATGTGGTTGAAATTTCACTCTTACCTCCCCTTGAAAGATCTATATTACTAATTTCCAATGCGCGCAGAAACAAGAAAACTTTGCAGCCTCCGGTAATGTGAAAGGTGTCTATGGTTTCACTAGATACCTAGAAACTCCAAAAAATTCCAAAAAAACAATGAAACAGTTTCGATTTGATGCAAAAAATGCAAATATTTCATAGTATATTATTCACCTATTCTCGTTCTACATATGCCGGCTGAATTCTCATATTCAACGCATGAATGCTTACGACACTGACATTACGCGGCAACACAGCTCGAAGAAGAGACCGCCGTCAATATAGATGTTCACATATTGCTTTATGAACAACGTTTTTATATTCTTTGTACGTAAATAACTGTTGTACTGGATACATTCTATTACTGTATGTATATTTATGTATGTATGTATGTACATGTCCAAAAAACTGTCCAGTACTAAAATAGAGCCCCATTATGTGGAAATGAATTCGTAAAAGTATAATAAATTAAGTAAATTCGTAAATATATTTTAATTCACGTAGTAACAAAAAAAAATTAACCATGAGTCTGCTAGCTATTATCAAGTAAGAAATCCCAAGAAATTCACTTTCTAAGGAGCCATATAAGACAAACCCCAAAGAAAATAGAGATCTCGGTTGTCCGGTGACGCCGCGTACTATGCTGTGTAGCCAAAGAAAATACTTGCAGAAAAAAAGTGAATGTAGAAAGATGTGTACTTCTCAATTGTTTTCTTCTTATTTCAATCAATTTTAAATTGAAATATATTGGAAGAAATAGTTTGAACCTAACACAATTTCGAGTATTTTAAAACTTTGAATTATATTATACTGAGTGAGGCCACCTAAAGTCGGAGGTTTTCAGAGGACTGCAAGGACTGCACGCATTAGTTCCGCCAATGATCGAGCAATACAAATGGCAAACAAGAATACAATTCAAAGGTGTGGTTCACGATGGAGATTTGAAGATCCCACAGGACAGGCACAATTCAGAAAATTTTGAGAAAAGAGCAAAAACGAGAATGTGAGTGTAGTATGTCCAGTATAAGTTGTCTGGAGACATTTTGTACTTGTGTCCAAATATGCCAATTAAAATAAATGGGAGGAAGACTTTTTCCATAGACTTAACGTTTCGCAGATCTCAGACAAATTCGACTACTTTGCAAAAAATAGTGATGTATTAATATTTAAACTACCACTTCCATCAATTGTGGCTTGTTTACAGGTTAGTTAATTGTGGTTCTTCGGTAAAACTCTCTAACATAGCGACTTAATTTTTGTCAAATTTTACAGCCCAGCTGAGCGAACCGGATAAGGAAAGAATGATCATACGACAGCCATGACTTCAACAACGTTTGCTTCACCACTTATCTGGAATAAAAAAAACACACACACACAGAATATTCAATGCGAGTCACGCGTTAAGTGACCCGCACGCAATTACACAATTTCAGGAATTCGCTCCCAGCGTGGTTTAAATCCTGGGCAACAGATAAAAAAAGATACCAGCCCACCTACTGTTGGAGGACTCATTCTAGGGGCGATAATATTCAGTGCCGTGCAGCTGCCCGCATACGGTAGCTTGTGAATGGATTGTAGCTCATTCATCAGAAATACGGACACTGGCAGAGACAGCAGATTTTCTCGAAAACCGCGAAATTGTCTGGTAATGAGTAAATTTCAGGAGCAGAATAGTCAATATACCAAAATTCAACTTCGCAAACTATTTACTATTTAAATGAACGCGCCACAACTAGTGAAAGTAAACAATCTCAACGACATTGAAGCACTAGCATAGTTCTTTCCTAGAGCGATGCGGAAGTTCTCAAGGACGAGAAATCCATTGCATACGAGTTAGTCGAGACTGCATACGTATGGAACTCGTGTCAATTTAATGCATATATTCTGTGTATATTCTGTGTAAAACAACCACTTAAATTCAAAAAACAATTCGATAATAATAGATCAAAATTCAAAATAACATTTTTCACTCCCAATAAGAACGCACCATTCTGACAAGTTTCTCTGTATTTCAAGGTCATTTAGTCACTCACCTGTCGCGTAACGTCACTAGTAGAATTCAAAAGGGGGGGATCTTTCCTGAACGGCGTGAGTCACAGACGGGTGACTAATGTATGAGTTATTAACGCTTGAGAAAGTTTCGTAGAAAAACGCTTGGCAAATTTCTATCGAACCACGAACTCCGCAAAAATTGGGCAATGATACAAAAAAGTTTTAAAAACTTTAAAAATCTAAAGAGGTATGTCGAGAAATACATTTTTTCTTTTCCCAAACTTGCGCGTAATGAATCTTCTATAAAAGGATGTAGCGAACTTTTAGTGGTTCACCGCCTCCCCCCTATATGTTTCCACTGTTTTCGTCTTATAGTATGGTGATTAATCCTAGCACCAAAATGGAATCATGCAATTTAAATAATTCCAAAATAATAAGTTGACAATTCATTCGATAGCATATTTTTCTGCCTTACGTGCTGTAACATAAACATACCACAAATATGAGTTTTCTTTGTGAATCCGTAGTTTAAATATTCTCACGAATCACTAAGATTATGACACTAAGGTTAAGTCTGTTGTTACTAGGAATTGTGTTGTTTACAAATTCCCTTCTTGAGCTACACAACACAGGCATTCCCGACAGGGGAGAGCATCTTGTACAACATAGGCATTATAGAGGCGATGGAAGAAGAAAGGTTTATCTGTCAATTTGGTTACTTGGTGAAGTGTCAGTTTGATACTTTGAGCCCACGAAGTCAATGCACCGTATTAAGAGCTGTTAACAAACGTATTATTGGGATAATAGATTTCTTTTTCAATTTCACACGTCAAATATTTCATTTGATTTTGAGAGCGATGCAATTATCAACACCTCATCGCCCATGGGCACTACAAAAGCTATGCAAGTGTGGTGCTAAATAATTATTATACCACACTACTGACAGACTTAGTGTTCATTCAAAAGAAGGGAACGCACTAATGCAATCATGCTAAAAAATGATTTAGTAAATACAAAACTGGAGACACCATGCGACAGACTTCCAAAACGCGACAGTCTTAACGTCAAGTAGGCGTATCCCTACGGTGCCAATCTATTATCGCCCAGAGGTGCGAGGGAAGCAGAATGTCAAACAAAGAGACAATACTGTCATTTAAAGACGATTTCTCTATCTGGTTTTGTGAAATGAAGATTTATTTTCGCAAATGTAATGTTATTGCAAAACTATTAACAGGCGGGGCGCACACCCACGCAGAAACGGACTGTCAACATAACGGCCACAACCACCTGCTACTGCTTAGGTATAAACAAGTTCAAAATCATAACTTACCTTGGCTGAAAGTACTCCTTTCACTGTAAGTCCCACCATCGGTGAAATCTTATTTCTACATCTGGATCTATGACAAGTTCTCCTGAAGGTTCGATAATCAAATCCTCCCGTAAAAGATACGGACTCTTTTCTTTCGTCAATCGCACTGTTCTGTCAGACACTTTACCACCTTGTAACTGAGTTAATTGTTGAGGTATTGACTGTGTGACAGTTTGGTATTGTTCATCAACGTTAAAGGTCACGACATCGTCCCCAGAACCATGCGTTACCGGACACAGATTCGCACAAATCACAACACATAGCCAAAGGTAAGTGGTAACTCTTAACTTCAATCTCACTTTCGAATTTGTTCTCAGGAACATGTTATTTTGCACCCCCATCTTCACAGTTCTAGAATTGACATACATGTGTCTAGAATATCACGTTCTGTCAAATTCCCTTCACGTCACGTAATCACTGCAGACGAAGTAAACAATACTTCCGAGGTCTTCACAGGACAGGAGCATTGTTTCTTCTTGGGCGTCTTAGGAGCAGTTCCAAATCACGTCAACACTCTCAGTGAGATCTGTTACATCTTTTGTATCTCACATAAAACACTGGTTATTTGGCAATAACACCGCATTCATGGCGCACATAACATCTTGCACCAGGTACAGCGACGAACGCGACTTTCCAGTTCCCGTAACTCCCTCACATTCTCTCAGCAGCTCTCTGAAGTACTCTGTTCTCTCATTGGGCTAGGAACAGAACGGAACGGAGTGTTTGAAAAGATCGTCACGTGATCTCAGCGTTCCTCGCTGTCGCTGTCTACGGCAGTCTACGGTTCACAGGTACCAGCGGCCCCACCTGCACGATACCTCAAGAACTCTCCTTTCCTCTCCACCGCTGCGCTCGTGGCGAGAACTTTCAAACAGTGTTGGGGTCTCAGTGACAGATGGAGCCACTGTACAACCACCGTACTGCAGCGCGGCACTGCGGTGCGCTGCGGTGGTGCAGGCGGGAAACTCGACATCAGAGAGTATTGCTCTCGACATATACCGACCTGTCAAATGTCGTAATGTTTGCGAGCGTGTGGTGAAGAGGAGGGGAATGAAATGTGATGGATTGTTTCAAAATTTCGTGAGGTATTTCCGTTTAATTCCTTGTTGTGTCGAGTGACGTTAGAAGTCATTATACTCACTACTCAAAATTCGCCATCGGACTGATTGGTATTGTTTGATAACTTCTACAATAATTCGTGATACATCCGTTCTTGGCATGGGAAATGAAATGTACAATATGTAAAAGGTTATTATATTACTATTTCAATCGCAACTTGAGAGATCTTGCGGCAAATTATGCTTGTCGCTTTGTTCGGGTTTTCAACCATCGAATGGCGAATTTTGTTTGGGTTTGAACATTTAAAATTCTTGTTATGTGTAAGAAATGGGCCTATTGAAGAATCGTTTTCCGAATTTATTTTCTACACCTCTTCATTTTAATTCAGTACAATAGGTACTTTTCCCAAGTTTATATTATTATTCATTTTTAAGGAATATATTCATAGATAATAAAAGAAGTAACCAATGACATCTTGGATTAAAAGTAAAAAATAAAACAAAACTTCAAATGATGTGTATTTTCCTTCCACAAGGTGTTATGTCATTAATACTTTGCTAAAGGAAAATTTTGACTGGTTAATTGTCCATAACACATTCCAATACCTATCTTTACAAATAGAAAATAAATAAATTTAAAAAAATTAAAATTCTCAAGACTGCTTTAATAGTAATAAAATTTCATTACATTAAAATTAAATGAACAGACCTACTTGGATATTTAACTTCAAATAAAAAAGAGCTGATTCATTTATTGATAATTCCCACAGTGAAGATTAGCAGAAGTTTCATATTTTAATGAGTAAATAAAAAAGTGAATGTCTGTACCAAAAATGCAAGCAGGATATAAAGTGATATAATGTAAATAAATATTTTTTGTGGTACTTATATTAAAATGATATTTTTTGTGTGACATGAAACTTTACTCTTCCAACCTTAATTCTTAATTTCCTACCAAAATCTGTTGTCCCAATAATATGTCCCTTATTGCTTCTTTTGTGTGTTTTGCTCCAAATTATCTAGTTCCCAGGAATGTTCTTTGGCATACCTTATAATTCAGGAAATTTAATTTTTTTTCTTTAAAATCTGTAACATTATTCATGTCGAGTTCATTTTACCCATTTACCTATTCTTGCATCTAAACAGAAGGAGATTTAATTTTTTTTTCTGAATGAATAAAAACAGAAATAATTACTTTAAAAGTCTCAACAATGTAAATAATGTTTATAATGTTTATGTAAATTGTGTTTATGTTAATGCAACATCTTAGTAGAGAACAATTTATTAGGTATCATTTTTGTTAGTTTCTTAGAACTGACCAAAGAACTTGTAAGAAGAGACCTTGAACTTTTGTGAACAATCATGGACTGTCATGGCTGTCAAATATTTGCAAAAATGAGTCAATAAATGAAAATTATGGTGAGTAGTGACAAAAAAAAGTAGTGTTGTCAAAAGCATACATTGTCTTATCTACAATATTGTTCTCTCTTACTTAATAGTATCCTGACAACACACTGTTTCACCAAAATATATGGGAAATAGGGAGGATGTTAAAACCAAGAATTAATAAAATAATTGGAAGATTTATGGAGATTGTTTCTTTTTTGATTATTCTACTAGGTTATGGTATCAAATCACTGCAGTAACTACTAGTACTCCAACAGAGACTTGATTTTTATAGATATATTTTTACATCATTTGTACATTTTTCTGCTGTCCTTTAAACATGAATATTTAAATTAGCATTTGTGATGTATGAGCTAGTATTAAAAAATTCAATGTTTTGATAAAAGCTAATTAGTTTTATCTAAATAATCAATTACTTATATGATTTGATGGAATTTAGTGTTGACTATTTTGATGTTTCATCCTGTATTTAAATAATCGACTGTTGTAAAGGTATACATTTAAAATTCTATTAATTATTTCATTTCTTACATACCTTAATAATTAAGTGATTCTTATTATGCAGTCTACATTCCTCTTTCAGAGGAACAGACTCTCCCTAAGGAACGTATTACCATGGAAACATATGACAGATAAGATGTTGGAATCCCATGGATTCAATGTACATCAACAATGAAGGGCTCAGATGTAAAATATGGTAACCCATGTCAAAACATTTGCGAGCTATAAGCAAGTGAACAATTTTGCTGGAAGTGGTTTAAATGGGGAGCATAAAGATGACAGCAGCCGGACAACTATGTGCCATAATTTGTGACTATTTGAGAATCACAGTGCATGGACTGCAAATGGAAGTATACTAAATGTTGAATATCACAAAAACTATAACTGTGAGGGTTACCATCTTTTACTCCTGAGCCCTTCAAATGTTTCTGTTTTTTATCTTTTGAGTTCCATGTTGGTGAAATCTCCAATCACAAAAGAGGATGTACACGTGCCAAACAGCCCACTTCCGGATCATCTCTAACCCACACAAATGTTAATAATGTTCAAAAATATATTCAAGTCATTATTAGACATTAATTAATAGACAAGTCCTTTTGATGTTATGATATAGAGTGGAGCTTGCATTTTAATTCTGTACTATATGTTGTTTATTGGTTGTAACAATACAATATGAATTTATTTAATTTAGTTTTAAAATGTATAATCTAAAACTGTGCTTTAAAATGACAGTGTTTTCATATTGATTGTCTCTGAAACCATTGTGTGAAATATTTTTTATTTACTTACTGAATTTTTATTAAAATTTGTGTTGAAAATTTGTAAACTATATCTAAGTAAAACTGCTGTGAAAGTTTATGAAGTTGGGAACTTTATTTCAACGTACGGGTGTAATGCATACTTCTCCTACACCCATAGAAACAATTGAGAACAATGAATTTGTAAATTAAAATAACTGTAAGGGAATATTAGCAATTGATTTTTTCAGAGAAAAATAATTTTTTTCTGTTTTCAAGAAAAATTCTGATGTTCTGGATCAAACCATTTTAAGTGGGCTGAAAAATGCTTCATTTCCATATTGGGGAGAAGTGGTGACAAGGAGTACCAATAGTCATATTTTTTGCCATTTTGAACTCAAATTGACCATCATCCTTAAGGCAAAATAATGGTGCTAAAACAGCACGTACTTTGTCGCCCGTATTTTCATGAAAAATACTCGAAAAGACCTTAAATTTTCGAAAAATTGTACGTGACTTTTTTTTTTCAAATTCTATCTTTAAGAAACAGATTTCACTAAGGAAAAGATATCTATCTTCAATATTTTAGTTGTCGGAAGACAACGAAAAAAATTGAACTTTTACAATTTTCGAAAAATTAGGGTTTTCAACGAACATGATATCTCCACCAGTCTCCTAAACGTCCTTCACAGTAACCAAAAAAACCAAAACAACAACAATGGAGCCATTTTTTTTTGAAAATTTGGAAAATGCCCCAGGGGCTTCATCTAAAGTACTCCCCAAAATTAAAATATTGGTTTTTAAATTCAAGGGGCCGCGACATCGGCCCCATCGATTGGGGACAATCAATTTTGGAGAAAATCGGCTGAACGGTTTAGCCGCTAACGTTGTTCACAGACGGACGGACAGACAGACGTTTTGCCGTCATTCGATTTTTCGGAATCAAGGCAACACAAAACATGGATTCTGGCGAGATAGACGATTTTTTTTCAAATTAGCAACTGGATTGAACCACTTTTTCGTTACCAGGTCCCTGTATTATGAATTTTTCTGTCGAAAATTAGCCTTTTTTTCGCGCAGCATTACATAACTTCCTCTCTACTCCGTAGCGAGAAAGTAAAAAGTGACTTGCCGCTACAGCCATGACATTCTGTCCTCCGCTGGCTCTTCATCTCTGCATAGTTTCTGAAGTGTGGTTCGGTTTGAAGTTTATCTAAAATTTCCGTTATAGGTCTCCTTCTTCCTCTTTTTCCAATTTCGTACTTTATAGTCCAGAATTGTGCTTAAGAAATTGCTATGTTTTAATTTTGCTCTAAATAATTTTGCTTTCCTGTTCCAAATGCTATTTAGCAAGGTATCTCCTTCACTTTTTCTAAAATTACGTTATTAGAATTTTTTCGGAGGAAACTTGCAAGACACTTTTAAAATTTTTGTGACAATCTCACAAACTCATCACCGTATCATATCCATCCATCATCCATATCTCACAAACTTCCAAATGACGCTCAGTGACGTAACGTTCGGGCCTGGATTAAAGTGGGCCTACTTTTAGGATGAAAGTTTTTCGATTGTAAGAAATATTAATTACTTGGTACTTTCTCTGATACTTTGCTATTGTTGATTCAATAAAAGATTAACTAGTGGACTTTCCCGTATTAGTTTTCTACTTTCTTGGGTCTGAGCTAGCTATTCGGAATTACCACATACTCTTGCCAACTACCATCTATCCCCGCCTAAAGTACATTTTTTTTCCATTTTCTCAATTTTTCGGTTTCCTAATCGTCGAACGGAAAGATTAATTTTAGAATATTAAAGAATACAAAATCCTCGTCCTGTATGGCTATTTTCTTTTAAAAATTTGTAGCCGTTTTTAAGAAAATGGCGTTTAAGCACTACCAAAAATGCGAAATTTGAAGCTCATCTTCACAGAAAATGTTTGAGTTTTCAAAACACATTTGAAGTCATTCAAAGCACATTAACTCACAAATACTATGGTGTTTACAAATTGCAGGTAATGTGCACATTAAATATGTGAGTGATCTTTAAAAAAAAAATTACATTTGTGTAATTTTTGGAAAAAAAACAAACTCAAAATAAACGTAACGTCATATTAAATAATACAATTGGCACTACCCGTTCCAAAAGTTTGAAGAAACAATTTGGAGCCATTTATGAGAAAATGGCGTTTGAGCGTTTCTGAAAATGCGGAATTTTTAGCTACTTTTCACAGAAAACGGATGAGTTTTCGAGAAACTTTACTTGACATTATTTGAAGCACATGTACTCATTAATGTAATAATATAAAAAAATCGCCGATAGTGTAAATATTAACGACGTGAGACAAGTCAAAAAAAGACACTTTTGCAATTTTTGAAAAAACAGAAGAAAAGAGCAATATGGCGTTTATCTCATCTCATAGACCACATTTAGCACTATCCCTACCAAAAGTTTAAAGAAAAAATTTGGAGCCGTTTTTGAGAAAATCTTGTTTTTGTATTTTTTTTTTTTAAATTGCAATATTGCGCGGACACTACTAAAATTTTCAAAAAAAATTACGTGACCTTAAAGAAAGAACTCACTATGAAGAACAAATTGTATTTGAAGGAAAAATCTCTATCTGCAATTTTGTAGTTGGAGGAAGACGCAGAAAAAATTCAAAATTTTTTAATTTTCGAAATTTCAGAGTTAATCATGAAAATGGGACCTATGCCACATTAATAAGTGTATTTTACTTTATTCTTACAAGAATTTTAAAGAAAAAATTTTGGAGCCGTTTCTAAGAAAATTTTGAAAATGTCCGGGGGGCTTCATTTAAAGTACCCTCAAAAATTAATGAATGTTTTTCAAAATTTCAGAGCTTCGACTCAGGCCAAATGGTCGGGGGTTTCTTCAATTTGGAAAAAATCGTATGCATAGTTTAGGCGCTAGTGTTGTTCACATACATCGGAGAGACGGACGGACGTTTTGCTTTCAATTGGTTTTTCGGTATCAAGGACTTACAAAACAGGGATTCTGGCAACACCACATGTTAGGGGATTTTTTTCTCTTAATTTAGAAACTGGATTTATCCACTTTTTCGTTATCACGGCCCGGCAACGAATTTTTTTTCTGGTGAAAATCCGCCAATTTTTCGCGCAGCATTACATAACTTTCTCTAT
The DNA here is from genome assembly GCA_031308135.1 of Acheta domesticus. Classification (NCBI taxonomy): domain Eukaryota; kingdom Metazoa; phylum Arthropoda; class Insecta; order Orthoptera; family Gryllidae; genus Acheta; species Acheta domesticus. The sequence goes on from JAHLJT010008446.1 coordinate 181,383,298, forward strand.
ACTACGTATATTACTCCGTATATACGTAGGTATATGGGAAAGCAAAAATAGCATCTTCCAGAAGAACGATGTTTTCCGCTTCAGTAGCTTACGCAACCTGTTTCAAAATTAATTATGATAAACAATTCATTATATTTGATAAAAGTGTTAATTTCATAAAATTGAATAATAAAGGCAGATTTTTCTGCTATTGATTATTAAGAATGGACTGAGGAATCCTAATTTGTTAAAGGATATTTTTATTATTTAAGGTACTTTTACTACTTGTGTTTGCTTTACATCTTTATAAAGACGGCCCAGAAGTTTTGTGGGAGGGCCCGCACACATTTCATTACGCTACTGATGACTCCTGTCTGTTTGTAAAAGTATCCATCCTTCACATCCGTATAATAGTACGCTCCAGATAAAACTTTTCAGAAATTTCTTTCTAATATCCAAATCTATTTAGGAACAACTTCTTTGCTTATGTAATCACTTTCTACTTTACAATCATTAATAATATTTTGTTGTAAATAAACATAAAAGCTGCATAGTATAAAATTTTGAATATTACTTTAATGCCATTTAAACTTATTTGCAAATGAATGATAGGTCATCTTGATGTCAGAATCTATTTATTTATTTTACGTCAAAACAGTTAAAAACTGTGTGTGACTTGCTACAGGGAGAAGCTAATTCTGTGCATGTTTTCATAATTCTGTGATCTTGACCCTAAGCCATCTAGTCGAATTTTGAATACAGAAAAGAAGAAGGTTTTTTTTCAAGTTTTGTTACCAAATATTCACTCCTATGTAATAAAATATACTTTCAAAGGTAAATTAGCTATAAATTTGTGCTCTTAACCCTCATCACGTTCTTCATGAAAGAATAATACTTTTTGCCATGACAACATGGAGAATGATAATTTGAATAACTGTATTTCCCACTGAAATTTAGAAGATGTGCACAGATAATGAAGTTACATTTATGTTCAGAAGCAAAACAAGGGTCCATCTCAGCACCTGCTGGAATAGAAATGGCTTATTTCTATAGCAAAAATGACGTGATAGAAAAACTAAAAGTAAATGTGCTGTCTCTAAGAAAGAGTGTACAATTAAAATTATCAATTAATTTCATTGTTCTTGGAGTTGAACTGAAGTAAAAAAGTAATGAATTTATAGCATGGATGAATACTTTATTTATCCAGTATCCATATCAATTAATACAGTATTTATACACGTTTAAATTGTCATAATGTATGCTAACGTTAAAAAGGGATCTGGTAAAATAACTCTGGTAGTTTATTTTTTAAATATTATTAATTATTTCAGTAGTTTAAGAAAAAACTCTGCAATTAAAATTGGAAAATCAAAATATGTGAGGTAAGACCAAAAGGTGAGCTGCTGCATAGTTTTCTGGTATTCATAACATCTGGAGTCTGTTTACAAGTATATCACCTGAACACAAAGCTAATAATTGATAATGACAAACTTTAAGTTAATTACAAGAGTCTTTTGAAAATTCTGGAATGCAAAACTTATAGTTACGATTGTATGACAGAAATTATTTAGAATGTTCATGCTAATATGCCTTGGTTGGCATGTTTTAAAGGCTTCAATACCAGAAACACCTTACCAGCATTGCATGATACAAGATTGAACTGAAATGACAGTTGTAAAACAATGGGAAGATCTTTTTGAAATGTTGTTTGATAAAGTGTATTTATTTATATCTACATGAAAACATTCTTGAATATTCATTAGACAATCAAAATATGTCTTCGGTTTAGACACATACAACAAATTTTGAAAGATTTTTTTATATAACAAAGTTATTCAATTAAAATTACAGTGTGCTTAAACTGGCTGCAAAAATTGATATATTTCTGTGATGGGGTTCTGAGCAAAAAAAAAAAAAAAAAGATCCAGATGTGGCATCCAAAAATCCAAAGTATATTTTGGGCAAGTTATTGAATGGCAGTTTTTTGCATCATGTCTAAGTAAAAGTGCCTGCAATATCATAAGGGGTACCACCAAGCTGTCCGTAGTAAAGCTGGTTTTCTGTGATCAAATGTTTAAATTATGCAAAGGAAATATTAAAGGAATTATAGTATGTCTTTGAAAAGCTGAGGAAATTTAATTCAAATATTTTGGAGGAAAGATACTTGTCACTAAAGCCTTCCATTGTTTTAAGCCATTATCAGAAAGCATGATAAAATGCCAGTACACATCATCATCATCGTCATCCGAAAGTGAATTTCATCAAGTTCAAAAGCTGCACCATAGACACTTCAAATTATAAATTCATTCTGTTTCTGAGAATTTTGTAATGCACTATATTTTATAACACACTATACTAATGCACTACATTTTCAAACACAAAATTATTGGTTATGACGTCAAGATGCCCTTATTTTCTTTTGCCAATAAGCACGGCTAATATTAAAGTAATATCCAAAATTGTATATTAGGAAGTTTTTACGATTATTTGTAATAAAATGGTATTATTTATTGTAAAGTAAGGTTATTAAAGTAAAGCATTAAATATGATACAAAAATTAGTCTAAAAAATGATACTATAAAAGACACAGCCATTTATAGAGATAAATGAAGAACAAAAAGGTTTTCATTTAAATAGAATAGCAACAGATGCCATGTCAAGTAGTTGAAAAGGCAATCGAGTTTAACAATCCAGCCTTTCTGTTTTGTAGATCTAAAGAAGGCATTCGATTGTGTATGATCTACAAGATATAATAACAATCTTGAGAGAGTAGAACATACCAGAGATTAATAAAAGTAATAGAGAATATGAATATGAACATTGTCACAAAAATGCAAATTAGAAATATCGTAACAGATGAAATTACATGTGCATCTGGCATTAGACAAGGGAATTCTCTAAGCCCTATATTTTTTAATTTAATTATGGACAAGCTTATTGACACTGTAAAAGAAATATCAGGATATGGAATGGGTAGTGAGAGAATATCTATTTTCTGAGAGTATGGGTAGTGAGAGTATATCTATATTGTGTTATGTAGATAATGCAGTATTTTTTGCAGCTTCAGAAGACAACTTGCAAAGACTCTTTCAAATATTTTTGAAAAGAGCAGAATATTATAATATGGTCATCTCAACTGACAAAACAAAATAAATGATCTCCAAAGAGCCTATATGGTATAAACTGATGATAAGAATAAAATAATAGAGCAAGTAATGAATTTCACTTATTTAGAAGTTGAAATTTTAAACACAAGGAATAAGTATAATGAAGTTAAAAAAATAATAATGAAAGGAGCAAGAATCGGGGTATCAGGGTATTTGAAACATGTGAGATGGAGAAACAAATTTTTTAATATAGAAAGCAAAATAAAAATTTTCAAAACCATGGTAAGACCAGTAATAATATATGGAGCAGAAACAAAGGTCGATAATAGAACTAAGACTACATAGAACATCAGAGATGAGAACATTAAGATCAATATTGGGTGTAACACGGTGGGATAGATTGAAAACCAAGATATTAGAAATTAATGTGGTATTACAGACATACTAAAATTTACAAGAACAAGAAGAAGAGGTCGGACAACAAAAGACTAATCAAGATTGCAAGAGAATCAAAACCTACAGGAAAACACGATTCAGGCAGACCAAAGAAAAGATGGATCGAGAGTTGGATTTTCACATCTGAATCATTCTGATGGTGAAGTGAGAAGAAAAACAGGTGTCACCTTAATAAAAGGAGAAGAAGTAAAGTAAGGTAAACGGCTGGAAAATAATATGATTACTCCTTGTCACCACTGCCCAATTTACACGAAATGAAGCATTTTTCATGTAAATTAACAACTTTTTAAAACCTATGTACTTTGAGTTGAATCTGAAAGTTGACATATGTATTGCTGTTTGATATTACAGCAATCTTTTATGTGGACAAACTTCTAAAGTTGATGTGCACCCTCAACAGACACTTTAAAAGTTGAAAAAATCCAAAATTCTAATTGTTAGGAGGCTGTCATTTTCAAGTGGTACGCTACTTATCATGGATGTTTTACGTAAAGTAACCACACTGTTATGTATAAAAGAACAGAAGAAATAAGGCTGTGACTCTATTCCTTCGTTGAAAATAAGGTAAACGTACCAGTAGTTGACCATTTAAGTAAAAAATGTATCATTTTCCATCCACCTGACTATTTACATTTGCCAATTATATAATCTGAATAGCTTACACTACTTACCATACTTCCTGCTAACATGCAATACAACAACATTTAACAAAAACTGCATTTTCCAGTTTTTGGGGTTGATTTTTCAAAACAATTATTCTGAATCAGAAATTGACCACCCAAACATGGTGTTTTTTCAGTAGTTGACCCCTCATAAATTGACCACATAATTATTAAAATTAACAAATAAAGCAGTTATTTTATTAACAAAATTATATTGACATACACAGAACAGACAACATGAAACAATATTTTAATAGAATTTTAGTATGCATTTACAAAATATTTACATTAAAAATATTGAATACTTTTTCATCTCCGGAATCAAGTAAGATCCACGCCGAGTGCTTCTTTGCGCCGAGTGCCGAACTTTCAGAAATGTTTTGGTGGATGCTAATACAAAGAAATAGATAGTTAATTAGGAGTTCAATAAAAACAAGGTTTCACCTAGTAATTAACCACTGTGGTCAATTACTAGAAATTATCAATTCTTGATTCATTATTTGACCACGCTTCTTAATATTTTCAGATGTTATTAAACATGCAACCAGGGTCATAAAATTATTATCAGATATTATTATTTCGACATACAATTATTTTAAAATGATATATAAAATACTTATAGTTTATTGTTGGGTTTATCTATAACACTCGCGTAGCAAATTTTGGAAGAAAACAACGTGATACAGCGGCAAAAACACACATCAACATTCAATGTTCGCCAACTAATAACACGTGCCGCCAAATGCGCTTTGCTTTTCAATTATTACCACCAGAGGACAGGACATTAAGTTTCCGCGATTTGTGAACGTGTTTCACTGAAACATTAATTAAAAAACTTTTGTTCTAAATGGTCAACTACTGGTACACGATATTAAGTTGGCTGTCCGGGTGACGCCGCGTCCATGGCAAAGGTGCCGACGTTTCGGTCGCCATTCTGCGACCTTCCTCAGGGCGTAATGCGCGGAGCTGTACTGCGCACGGGTTAATATAGGGCTACGTTCCCCTTCTGCCTGTGTACCGGTTGGCCGGGTGGTCGGCCAATGCGGAGAGAGTGCACCGGCCAATCAGGGCCGGGCTCTCCGCGGGGCGCTGTTGACGGACGGCGCTCCGTCCGTTACCGGACGTAGGGGAGCAGCTAGGACCGCGTCCGTTCGAGACCGGACGTCCTGGTAAAATAGGTGTTCCTGTAAAATAGGTCAGTCAAACGTCGGCACCTTTGCCATGGACGCGGCGTCACCCGGACAGCCAACTTAATATTGACTCCGGCCGCGGAAGCCTACGCTCTTACTGGTACACGGTCAATTACTCCCTCCGCTACCTTAATACTTTTTGAAAATTGAAATTTGCGATATTTTTGGTTGCAATTATTACCCGAATAAAACATATGATAGATAAATACCACTTTGATTTGTAGACCAGAGTTTACTGAATCCAATGCATTTTAGTTTAAAAAGCTACATAGCGCTGAGTAATGTACAAAACCGTAAACGTCTACAGATGCGCAAAATGGCGCACCGCCTAAAAAGAAAAATGACCGCTTTTGTGAACCACGTGCAATAATAAAAAGCAACAACTAATGGTGCTAATACAGCACATACTTTCTTGCCTTTAGTAATAGTTATGTAATACTATTTATATCACAATTTCTCTTCGAGTTAACACATCTCAGTCACCATTTTTTGTGAAACTCATTACAAATGTACAACATTTGGTGAAAAAATTAAATATTTTCAAGCAAATATCGTCACAAATTAGACAATTATACATTACAAATGTACAACATTTGGTGAAAAAATTAAATATTTTCAAGCAAATATCGTCACAAATTAGACAATTATAACTACTTTTCATACAGCTTCATCATGTCCCAACAATGAGACGTAATTCACTGAAATTGTGCTGTTGATTTCCGATGCGGAATGTCATTGTTTCATTCTAATCTGATATTCCCCGAAGGCTAGCAATTTGTATTTCGTATATTTCAAATAGGTTTTAAATAATTTCTAAAAGATTAACCTGTAAATTTATAACAAGAGGTCGAATGTAAGAAACAAAGAAATATGAAATAATATACACATTCTAACTTACGAAGCGCCAACTGCCTGGAATTACGTTCACGAAGCGCAGTAAATTCAGGGCGGGCGATTATCTTTTTCGCCAAATTACACGAAAAACACTCATATTTTCAACAAAAATTCAACATGACTTTATTTGATGATCTGTTTTTTGATAAACACATTTCATTAAGAAAAAAATGTATCTTCACAATTGTAGATGTAGGTAGACGCCGAAATTTTTTAAATTTTTGAAAAATCAGACATTTCAACGAACATGAGTCCTGCACCATTGTCTTAGGCGTCCTATACGGTATCTAACGTCTAAATTTAATTAAAACGTTTGTGTCGTTTTTAAGAAAAAACTATTTAAGAAAATAAAAAAATGCCTATGCTCGACAAAAAATCGCAAAAAATACTCATGTTTTCGAAAAATTGAAATGACATTTTTAGATCTGTTTTTCATGAACAAATTTTATTAAAAAAACAAGTTTATCTTCATAATTTTAATTGTAGAAAGACGTCGAAAAAATTTTGATTTTTTGCAGTTTTCTAGAAATCAGTTTTCAACGTAAATGAGTATTTTTTGCACCATTCTCTTCAACGTCTTTTACACTATCCAACAAAAAAATATAATCAAAACGATGTAGCCATTTTGTTTAAATGTCCCAAGGGCTTCATGTAAAGTACCCCCAAAATTAAAATTCAAGGGGCCGCAACATTAGCCAGATCAATTGGAAAATATCAATTTTGGAGAAAATGGGCTGAACGGATTAAACGGTTAGATTTTTCTCCGGAAATTCGCCGTTTTTACTTTCTTGCTTTACGAAGTTCTTCGTAAGAAGAGAAAGTTATAACATCGTGCGCCGGAAAATGGCGAATTTTCACCAGAAAAGCTCGTATTGCCGGGCTCTGGTAACGAAAAAATGGATAAATCCTGTTGCTAAATTTAGACAAAAATCCTCTAACACGTGGTGTACCCAGAATCCATGATTTGTTGGTTCTTGATACCGAAAAAGCGATTGACGGCAAAAGTCTGTCTATCTGTCCGTGTGTGGTCAACACTAGTGCCTAAACCGTGCAGCCGATTTTCTTCAAAATTGATATTCCCCAATCGATCTGAATGAACTCGAGGCTTTGGGTGTTTCAAACGGATATTTTGATTTTTGAAGGTACTTCAAATGAAATCTGAAAAACATTTTCAAAATTTCTTAAAAAGGCATAGAGCGTAAAGAACGCTTAAGAGAATGGTGGTAGTCTCATGTTCGCTGAAATCACAGATGTTTTGAAAATTGAAAAATAATTTTTTTGGGGCGTCTTCCTACAACTATAAAATTGAAGATAGTAATTTTTTTAAATGAAATCTGTTCTTTAAAGACAAGTCTTTAAATAAGTTCATATTCATTTTTTCGAAAATATGAGTAGTTTCCTTGTAATTTTGCGGGAAATATAGGAACTTTTATTCTCAAAAACCGCTCCAATTTTTTTCTTTAAATTTCTCCTCATATGTAATAAGGGCTGGTAAAAAATATGGTCCTAGTCCCATTTGCAGCCATTTTCAGCTTTTTTCGAAAATCCCAAAAAGTAAACATATGAAAAATACCAAATTGGAGATAGCGATTTTTGCTTAATTGTTGTGTGAAATTTATGCAATTTCTGAAAATATAACTTTTCCAAAACCCGTACGAAATACGAAGTACGAAAAACTCGTAGTTTCATTAAAGTTTCTCCGCGTATGTAACAGGTTACGGTAAATAAATTAGTCGTGCTGTAGAACGGCACAGACTTTTTTGCACTTGTTAGTTTTCTAAAATCTATAGTGTCGACTAGATTTTGGATTATGCCTTATTCCTTTTCCAGTTGCCATCTGTTGCCGTCCAAAATACATTTTTTCACATTTTCTCAATTTTTTGCTGAATGTTGAACTGAAACCACCATACTTTTATTACTATTATAAAAGTGTACATCCTACGTCTCACCCGGATGTGCGAGGTGGTTAATTGGCAGGTATGGACTCAGCTCCTCCGAGGGAAGATTCACTGGTTTTGAGCCTTGGTCGGGGATTGTTGTTTGTCACAATTCTCTGTTGTTGCAGAAACTTATTGAAAATTCCACAAAACTTTATTTAAAACTATTTGAAGTAATTCTAATTACAAATACAATTAAGATAAATAAACTGGAAGTACCTGTATGTGTTTTTCGAGTTTTCAACTTTTAAACATTTTTTCATCTCTTGTTGGATTTGTAAAACGTATTTAGCATCAAATCAATTGTCTTTTTGTGCATCTGTATGAACCGATTTAAGTAAAATAATGAATATATCGACATTTATTTATTTATTTGTCTAAAAAAAACCGTAAAAACTGTATATGACGTGTGGGGAAAGAGATTTATCTGCGCACATTTCCTTGAGGCCCAGAATTTAAAAAAAAAGAAAAACTAGAAACAAGAATTTAGAAAATAATTATTATTTTAGAAAAATAAAAATATTTGAAAAATGTTTGTTCTCGAGTTATAGAAAATCAATTTCAACTGTAAATGAACTACAAGCAAAAGGAGTGCTCAACAAAACGTGCGCACAGTGAAGCTGCATTTACGTCCAGAAGCAAAACAAGGGGCCATCTCAGCATTTGCTCAATGGATCAGGGAAACTGGACAAAAACCTGATCGAGATGGGGGTCATTGACCCGGAAGCTGAAGTACATTACTTGTTACAGGCGTATTAAATATTTTTTAAAAATGTATACAATACAAACGTAAACTAATTCATTATATATCATTGTTTTGTTACAATAAACATTATTTTTCTTTTTGACGATCTTTCTTTGACATGAAATTTAAATACAAGTAGGGAAACCCGGCAGACGTTGTTCTGCCCTTCATCTCCCTCTTTGCCCTCCCATCTCTCTCTCTCTCTCTCCCTCCCTCCCTCTGTCCCTATGTGTCTGTCTCTGCCGCTCTCTGTCCTTCGCATTCACATTTAAATGCAAATTCTGCACATCTCTGTGCGTGTGATGTAATATCGGGAAGCGCCGGACAAGCAAAAATGTAATAGAATGTTCAAGAAGGTTTCATCCTGTAGATTACGGTGTAAGAAACGTTTCTTTGAGGCCTTTCGCCTCAAAATTTTAGTTTTTAGGGCCCTAAAACGCATCGTTTAGAAGTTATTTAACGATATAGATTCAAAATCCTCCGGAATGTGTTGCGGGTTGCATAGTATTTGCCGTAAATATTTAGTTTTGTTCTACAGCGTCATATAGTGGAGTTACGACAGATTTAACAGCATATAAACCTCGGTGAATAAAACATGTAGATGTGCTAACTTTCATGGATATTGATTTCACGGTGTCGGAGTTTATATATATATATACATATATATATATATATATACATATATATATATATATATATAGAGAGAGAGAGAGAGAGAGAGAGAACCAGTACCCATGGGAGCAACTTAGATTTGTGTCTTTTTAGAAATCCATCTACCTAACGGCTACCAGGATAAATGCCCTCTTTAAATTTGTTTACTTTCCTTCCTATTTTACTTAACATCCTATTATGGGCCTCAAATCAGATGACATTACAGGGAATCCACGAAAACTCATTTGTTCTAAGCAATTGACAAAAGCTTTGTCTTCAACTTGGTTGAAAACAGATTGACCGCCTATTTTTTTTGAGAAGTTGATCTTTCAACTTGAAATTAATTGTTCTGTGAGATATTTTATACTTTTCCGCTGCATCACGCTGGGTGATATTATCCGTTTTGAAGTCTTGAAGGCAGGTTTCCTGGGTTTCATTGGAGTAATCTCTGTAACTTCTGCAACCTGGCTTCCGTTTATACCTCGAGGGCATTTTTGTCTACAATGAAAAATAATGACAAATGTTATCTCATAATGCAATATAGGAGAACAAATTTTCAAAAGTTCAGTTTTACTCGAACTATCTACGTATCCTCCGTATAGTATAGGGAAAGTTATGTTATGCTGCGGAAAATTGATTTCGAAATTTTAACGGAAATACACATTTGAATTTTTTATACCAAAAAAGCATTTTTTTTACTTTCTTGCCTTACGTATACTTCGTAGAAGAGAAAGTTATGTAATTGTGCGCCGGAAAACGGCGAATTTTCGCCAGAAAACTCTTATAGGTGGGGGTCTTTTAAGGAAAAAGTCGATAGAACCTGTTGCTAAATTCAGAGAAAACTAGTGGTGCTTCCAACGCACATACTTTCTTGCACTGCTTCTATATGGCCCTAAATGCTATTCCACTACTTCATAAACCAGCAAAAGGGTTTTCTACTAGCAAACTTTTTCCGTTCCGAGACCCGAAATCCGATCCTCAAAGGAAACTAATCGGGACTTATACCACTACACCACACTAGCATCGTATATGTCGAACAGAGCCATAAAAAGAATCGAACCGTGCTATAGAATGGTAAATGCATGATATAGAAATAATTGGTACAATGGTACATACGCTTCACAAATCCAAGAAGAGACGTGAAAAATTGTTAAAAGTTAAAAATTCGAAAAAATATATACAGACACTTTCAGTTCATTTATCGTAATTTATCAATATTTGTGATTCAAATGGTTTCACATGGTTTTCAATAAAGTTTCTAGAATTCTCAATTATGTTCTGTGACAACAGAGAATTTTGACAAATAATATTCCCCGACAAGGACTCGAACCGGCGAAGCTTTCCTCGGAAGAGCTGTGCCAATGCTTGCTGATTAACCGCTGCGACCACAATGACAATGCATTTCGTTTACACTTATATAATAGTAGTATATGTATGGTGGTTCCATTTCTCGCATTAGGAAGCCAAAAAATCCAGAGAATGTAAAAAAAATGTCCTTTGGGCGCTCAAAGAATGTATCTGGGAAGATCATCATTCATAACAGAAAAACAAGTTCAATTTAGAGATTAGAAAACTAAGTTCTGCGAGAAAGTCTGTGCCATTCTATAGCAGCACTAGTTTTTCTAAATTTAGCAACAGGTTTTATCCACTTTTTCGTTACCAGGCCCCAGCTATAAGAGTTTTTCTTGCACAAATTCACCGTTTTCCGGCGCACGATTACATAGCTTTCTCTTCTTACGAAGTATTCGTAAGGCGAGAAAGTGATAATAATTTCGGAACCGTTAGGGATATGTAAGTTGATCGCATGCGTTCTGGTTATAATGTATTTCAATTTAACGTTGAAATACTCATAAGTTTACTTAAATTAGTTCATACATATAGACACAAGACAACGATTGATTTGACATGACATACGTTACAGAAATCGAATAACAGAGTTAAATAAAATGTTTAAAAGATGCAATTTGGGAAAGCACAGACAAGTCCTATATATTTATCTGCATTGATTCTATTGGTGAGTAGAAGTACTTCAAATGATTTTCAATTAAGTTTCTACACTCTTCAATGTTTTTTTCTGCAACAACACATTTATCACATTAAAATCCCTATCTGGTATTCGAACCCGGCATCTTCCGAAGTGAAGCGCTCAGCCCCAACCCGCTTTAACCATTTTCGCTATTGGAGTGAGATGCGGACTAAGTACTCATACATTCGTCAAAACGTAATTGTATCAGCTCTACCATTAGGAAGACGGTAATTGTCAACATGCAAAAAACTTGTCTTTTGGGTGACAAAGAAAGGCAGCGGTCAAGGGCGTACTCAAAATCCTTTATCCGATGAACAATAGAAAAATAACTACTGTGAGAAAGTCTGTGCCATTCTATAGCACCACCAGTTTATTTATTTATTTACTGTCCCTTATTACACACGTGGAGAAAATTTAAAGAAAACAATTTGGAGCGGTTTTTGAGAATTTTATTTTTGTAAATTTGAAGCGAAGATTACGCAAAAACGACTCGTTTTTTCAGAAAATTCTACATAACCTTTTTTAAAGAGCTAATTTTATACAAAAATAACTTTTTCTGAAGTAAAACTCGCTATCTACAATTTTGTAGTTTTAAAAATATTTTTTTTTCCAATTTTCAAAAAACTAAGTATTTCCCAAAAGGACGACTAAGACCATATTTTTATCGTCCCTCATTACATAAGTGAAGAAAGTTTAAAGAAAACATTTGGAGCGGTTTTTGAGAAAAATGTTTTTTGTAAATTTGAAGCGCAAGTTTCGCAAAACTACTGTTTTTTTTCAAAAAATGGTACATGACCTTATTTAAAGTGCTAATTTTGTATAACCGACTTTAAGGTAAAAATCTCTATCTTCAATTTTGCAGTTTTTAAATAGTTTTTTGCAATTTTCAAATAATTGGGGATATCAAGAAAATGATACCTACATCATTTTCACTTAAACGTCCTTCGCACTATTCAACAACAAAATTTATTTTAAAAAATTGGAGCCATTTTCTTTTAACTTTGAAAATCTTCGACGGGCTTCATGTAAAGTACTCCAAAAATTAAAATAGCACGATTACATAACTTTCTCTTCTTACGAAGTATTCGTAAGGCGAGAAAGTAAAAATCCTCTATCTCGTGGTGTATTAAAAATCCATGTTTTGTTGCTGCTTGATACTGCAAAATCGATTGACGTCAAAACGTCCCTCTATCGGCCTGTCCGTCTGTGATCAATGTAATAAAGCATGTGCATTGGCAGCGCCACTAGTTTAATTTGAATTTCAATAAGAAGGAAAAATATATCTATTCTGGAATTGTTTATACCTTGTCCCAATTTTTTTACATGAATTTGGCATTTATCTTCTTATGTCTCTGCCCGAGTTCGACCCATGAGGCATTTGTCGTAATTGTATGAGTGCCGGCACGTTGACTCTGAAGATCTGAGTTCGCGTCGCGGAACGGAAACATAATTTGCTGGTTGAAAATAATTTTACTGGTTTATGTAGTAGTGTAGTAGCATTTAGGACCATTTAGAAACAGCGAGAAAGTATGTTAATTGGAAGCACCACTAGTTTCAAAACGTCCGTTCGTCCGTTAGTCTGTGAACAACACTAGCGCTTAAACCTTACGTGCGATTTCGTCCAAAATGGATATTCCCCGGTCAATCTACTTCCACTCGAGGCTCCGTGATTTTGAAATACTTTCTTCAATATTTTGAGGTACTTTACATGAAGCCTCCCGGACATTTTCGAATTTTTTCTCAATAACGGCTCCAAATTTTTTCTTTAAATTTCCTGTAAGTATAGTGTAAAATACACTTATTAACGTGGCATATGTATCATTTTCACGGTTAACTATGAATTTTCAAAAATTTCAAAAGTTTGAATTTTTTTCGTCTTTCTACTAGTACAAAATTGAAGATACAATGTTAATTATATATATGTGTTATGACATTTTTGTTAATATAATTATGGATAAAATTATAATTGTATAATTGTAGTCTCTAAAAACCTTAGCTGTTAATGCGACTAAAAATAAAGTAATTTAAAAAAATTGAAGATAGAGATTTTTTCCAAATAAAATTTGTTCTCCAAAGTGAGTTCTCTCATTAAGGTCATGTACATTTTTTTCAAAATTATAGTAGTTTTCGCGCAATATTGCGTGCAATATTTACACAATGTAAACACAAAAACAAGATTTTCTCAAAAACGGCTCCAATTTTTTTCTTTAAACTTTTGGTAGGGATAGTGCTAAATGTACTCTATGAAATGCAATAATCACCATATTGTTTTATTCTCTTGTTTTTTTCAAAAATTGCAAAAATGTAATTTTTTTGACTTGTTCCTCACGTCGTTAATATTTACATTAGCGGCAAATTATCCACATTATTATATTAATAAAAAGTATATTACTCCGTATATACGTATGTATACGGGAATATTGAGTACATGTGCTTTAAATAATGTCAAGTATTTTTTCTCGAAAACTCAACCGTTTTCTGTGAAAACTAACTCAAAATTCCGCATTTTCAGGAATTCTCAAACGCCATTTTCTCAAAAATGGCTCCATTTTTTTTCTTCAAACTTTTCGACCGGATAGTCCTAATTAAACTCTTTAATACAACGTAAAGTTCATTTTGGTTATATTTTTTCTTTTTTTCAAAAATTACGCAAACAATTTTTTGGAAAGATCTCTCACACCGTTAACATGTACGTTTCCCACAATTTGTAACACTATTGTATTTGTGAGTTAGAGTTCTTTATATGACTTCAAATAAAGTTTTTCGAAAACAAAAGATTCCTGTGAAAAAGTGCTTCAAATTTCGCATTTACAGTAGCGCTGAAACGTTATTCTCTAAAGGCTCCAATTTTTTAAAAAAAATCCCTTTTAGAACGTTGTTTCTCTATCCATCAATATTCTTAAAATAATATTTCTGTTCTACTATTGAGAAACCGAAAAATTAAGAAAATGTTTAAAAAGTAATCAGGGCGGTGATAGATGGCAGCTGGCAAGATTATATGGCAAGTGTGAATAGCTAGCCGAGACCAAAGGAAATAGAATACTGTGGTGCGATTTTTGTAACTTTGGCCCTGAAGGTCCGTCTTCACGATGGAATGTGTCATGGTATTTCGCGTCTTTCTCAGTCGTTCCGCTACATATCGCATGATCGCGGCCGTATCAAGCAGTGTTTGTGATCATGCGACATCTAGCGGCACGAGCGAGAAAGGCGCGAAATGCCGTGTGATATTCCATCGTGGCCATAGGGGCTTGAGGGGCAAAGTTATAAAAATCGCACTATAATACGGGAAAGTCTGTGCCATTCTGTAGCACCACTAGTTAATAGGCTCTTCATGCTCATTCTTTCAGTGTTTTTCAAAACGCGTTTTAATACATTATATTAAATGCAATTAATAATTCCTGCTTAAAAATAATTTAAGCAGGGAAACATTTTTTCAACATATTATTCCAAAAAATTTTCTCTGGCTGGAGATCCTAATAGGATCTCCTGATCCAGTGTAATAAATTCATGTTTTAGTAATGTTAGTAAGAAAATATTTAACTCATATGCGAAGTTAAACATAAAACTGATCTACGCATCAACAAATAAAAATCAATAAATTAACCTGTAGAAGTGTTGCATATCAACTTTCGAATATATGGAATTCTTCTGTAACATCAATAAAGAAGAAAATAAATTTACACAAGATAAATATATATCACCTACTTATTCGTACTATTGAAAAATGTAATTTGACTATTTCGATATATACTATATTGGTACTTTATTGTGATAGAAGATCATTTCACGTTGATTTAAAATTTAATATTATCTTATTGTAGTGTATTTTAATATACAACGGGAATAGAGGCAACATGGACGAGATGCTATGGTAGCGGATATAAATAAACAATAACCGAGGAGGATGAACGCATACAATCCGTATATCATAGTTCGCTTGGATAGAAACGTAAAGCCCCTTGCAGATAAAAAGAAAACATATAGTGCATGGGAGGCGTAGTCGTGACCAGAAGGAGATAATCTATTTTTGAGACGAGCCAGCGTGTCAAACATATCGTGTGTCTAGTATTCTCGCCAGGTAAGGACGCGTCAGATGACATGGTGAATTAGTAATGATATAATATGAAGTTTAGGAGGGGAACAAGGAAGGAGTTTAGGAGGGGAAATTTAGGAGGGTTGTTTATTGATAGTTTTCGAGAATATATGAGAATAACAGTAAATATTAGAATAATAACCTTTGAAAATCAACATTGAAATAATAGGCAACATATTGGATTTACTAAATAATTTTTAGATTTGAAAGAGACCGTAGTTATTATAAGCGTTAAATATTTTATTCACAATGTTAGGAAGTAACGCGATGAGGCACCCGCACATGATAGAATATTAGGAAAATATAGTTAAAAGAACAGATCATTCAGATATTGTTAGATGGACCTAACTTAAAATTAATTAGTGTCAAAAATTATTGCCATTCCCGGGAACATTTCAATATTTTCCCAAGTGGGTGATAGGACACAACGGTAGAAAAGAGAAGACATCATGGGACTCTGAATCTTTTCTACGACCGGGTTCACCCGAGAAGGCTTCAAGTGCGCACGAAGATGATATGTAAGATATGAAAAACAATTTAATTGTATTTAGACAAAGATTAGTCATTATCAAAGTTAATATTCCCTTAAACGATATCGTAATATTGACCTGTTATCAAATGATTGAACAAATATATTTATTTATTGAGAAAAAGGCTGATTAATTAATTGTAATTTGCAATCAATCAACAACTTTTTCAGTTAAGTAAATTTCCAGAAATCGCTTATTCGTATGAACGCATGTCCGCATACGGGAAAGTAAGTATTAACCGGTCGTATGTGGACCCAAGGTGCCGAAATAGATATTAAGAATAAATATAATTGATGTTATCCGGGAATACGATATTGGTTTTATATATAGTAACGATTCTATAGAATGAGCGATTTCTGAGTTGACGCGGTGGTGCAAGTTGTATACTCTCTGGGCAGAGTAAGTGAGGTGATAGTCAGGGGAGGGCGCGAGTGGCAAAGGTAAGAGACACAAGTAGAGAGAAATGGGAGGTGCATCAGGTGTATGTTGTAATGTGACTTTCATACCAGTGTCTATATGTTGTGTATATTTTCCAGTTGTTAAATAAACCAGATTGAAACTACGAGTAGAAGCTTCTTTTAATAAACTAGATTACACCCAATATATATATATATATATATATATATATATATATATATATATATATATATGTGTGTGTGTGTGTGTGTGTGTGTGTGTGTGTGTGTGTGTGTGTGTATAAAGGAACAAATAGGAGAATAAAAAACACACTATTCACATGCATGTAAAATATCATTATTATTTATAACGAATACAAGAAATATAGTAAATATCATGTAAATACTGTGATACATTTAATATATCTGCAAACACTAAAAACTAAAAGCAATTTTAGAGGTTTAAAATATATTTTGTTTAATAAAATCAATGTTATAACATACAGATATGTGAATATTCTCTTACTCTAGAAGCACCATATCTAATGAGAAAACAACAGTGAAAGGTTACCTTTTGACTCTATTTTTTACTGTTAATGCAATATGAACTCGGATTGAAAAAATTAGTATTTTTAAACTTTTAATATTCCTAGCGTTTCAATCTACACTCAGCATCACGATCAACCATAGGTGCAATTCTTTCAATTATTGACTTAAGCGTTTAGTATTATGTAATTATGAACAAATTATTAATTCATCCTATTTTATTTATTTGTATGTATTTTTCGTTTCGTGAATATTGAAACAATAAATTAACAGTTTTTGTCGTATAACTGTTAGGAAATTATTGTGAAATGAGTTCTATTATCATATGTGGGGTGAGGTAATTAAGTATATCAATTAACAATTTTATTGATTTATGAAACAATGTAAAAAAATTGATTACTATTTTTTTCATTACCAAATTCGAGGCGAAGGCAAACATTATTGGTGATGTAAGAGGAGAGAAAATTATTGTAAATATTCTAATATTGACCTTCTCTCAAGGACTATCGCATGATTGTATTTCAAAATATCTCACCATCGGATCCAATAAATATTTTACGTACATGTACTTGTATTTGTGCAAGTACTTGTAATATACATACTTGTATTTTACCGTACAGAAGAGATCGACATGTCTCCGTACTTGCTGGACACATGTATTCAATCCTTTTTGTTCTAATCCTAAAAATTAACTTTTGTTTTAGCGTAAATAGAGTACTAAATTATTATTTTAGAATATATTAACAAGAATGCTTGACAAAGATCGCATAATGTGCATATTATTCCGCTTAATGTATTTATTATTAACATCGAATGCTAATATTTTTCGTGAAGCTTGTAGCGGGGTCTAAAGACGTTTTAACATTTATTACATTCATTATTTTGCATAAAGACTGCATCAGTCTTTAATAGTTTGCTATTTATTAAAATTATTACATTAATAGAATTTGTATGTAGTATTTAGCCTATACGAATTTGGCGCAAGGAAGATGGTGAGAATTAATTTCTTAAGAAACATTCATAACATCTAAATGTTCACGCGGAGTAACTTCAAAACTTGACTAGTGACGTTCTGTTGTATCATGTTTCTACTTTAGAATGGAATTATTGGGTTCTTAAACAAAAGCGAAATATAATAGACCTAGATATATCTTAATATAATCGTTGGTATTGAAAGAAGCAGCAACATTTTGAGCTCTAAGTTGATAATCTGTGACAGTGACACTTATGCTCAGAATTGACAATCACTTGGTTATAAAGAAAACGTAACAAGAGAAAATGAACTTTTCAAGAAGTTGTAAACTTTCCATCATGCATGTATATTAAACCTCTTACGGAAAAATCGCCAGAAAATTAGTTGGTTTGAAAGTTATTTTCACAGCTCTACCAAAAAACCTTAATGTGCGCAAAAGCAAGAACAGAAGCAACGTTCAACTAGAGCAACTTAATTATAAAGTGAAATTCACTCTACATATCGTATTATTTTGTAGAATAACTCTGACAGTGAAAAGTGATCTCAAAGTAAGCAAGGCGAGAAATATTAATAAATGAATAATACTCTAGATAACAAGTTCTCAGTCTTATTGTAAACCAATGCAAAGAAGTTCTCGGGAGCGACAATTTCTAGTTTTCAAATGTTGCCGACCTCGCTTTTTGGTACTTTTATTCATCATTCATCTATGTATAGTAAAAGGGTAGGGTAGGGATTATGGAACTCATTAATACATGCGCAGATTATTCTTCTCTCCCGTACACCACATACAGTAATTTACTGTTTTTAGGAAATAAATCAAATAAAATCAAACTGGCACCCGTATGCTCAGGCCTACACGTTTGAGCTGACTTTTTCGAGGATACGAAAATACAACTTCCTTGGGAAAATTTGAAGAAGAAAGTAACGTAACTGGAAAGTCCGAGGATGTTGTGGAATATTCTGTTGTTCTGTTATCAATGAACATACACAAATATGTTGTAACTTTACGTTGTCATGTGGTATACAGTTTCGTGTCTTCTGCGTTCTTGAAATTATTTGCTATGTAAATTTAAAAGAACTGTTTTCATTGAATCGTCGTTTTTCCAAGTTCTTGTAATTATTTACTAAATTTAAAGGTTTTTCAATAAAATAAAATAAAAAATCAGTAGTTTAGTCTGATCATATTAAAATCCGCCAATAAGAAAATTTCAATGTTGAAGTGTATCAGACATTTAGTCATATACAAGGACAAAACTCTTTACAATGTGTGAAAACCTGTGCTCTAGGGAAATAAATTCGAATGAATGTATTTTACAATTCAAAATGCAACAAATTTTGGCCTTTTTGACTTTCTGTACACAATACCAAGTTATGGAGTTAAAATTGTGTCAAGGTACAATTAAGCAACAAAAGTAATTATGCGTTGGAGCACCTAATGAGGGAGTGGGGTCCTACAGACCTCAGAATCCCCAAGCCGATGACCCATATTCATAATGAAAGTTTATACTAATATTTGTAGCAACAAAAGTTATTCAATATTTCGATGGAATATGTTGTAAATTACTTTATCAACAAATTAAAATAAATTTTAAATTCATAAAAAAATCTATAGCTCACCCCTCCCACCCCAACCGTAGTGGCATCACTGTAAATTTATATGAAATGTTTGGCTCCTACTAAGTTTCAAATATTCAAATATGAATTACATTCCTCTTTTAAATGGTATATTATAATATTACAGTTATATCGATTGTACTGCTTGAGGTAGTATTCTAGCTATTTACAAATGTTAATGTGTATTTGAGAAAGGCAGAGAAAAATATAAAACAATTTGAACCAAGTTTAATGTACATATATTAATCTAAATTAGTAGAGATATCTGTAATATTACTGTATTATGAATTTAACCCTTTGAGTAAGGTTGATGGTATTTTATGGACATTTCCAACTATTAGATTAATTCAGAAAAATTGAATCATGCAGAAACTTACTAATACTTAGAAAATTTTTACAATGTTTTATTTTCGTTAAATAATTTACGAAAAGCTCACATATAAGTAAATTCTATTTGAAACATTCCTTGCGAAAACAATTATTATAATTTCCAACAGAAGTGATGTCTTCTCCAAAATAAATAAATATGCTGCAAGAAATCTCATTGGTTTGTTATGGAATTTCAAATTTGTAAAAGAGGTTATGTGTATCAAAAGAGTAAAAGTGAGAGCAAAAGAGTAAGAGTATGTGTATCAAAAGACTAAAAGTGAATAGGCAGATATCAAACATCCACTCTGCTTTCCCAGAACCGCACTTTGTTAATTGAGATGCTGGTGCTGGTGCGTTTTTTAGACCGTAAATGCTGTGTACGGCAAACTAGATTCATGTTTAAAATTTCCTTACTTACTCTAACCGAGTTCACAGTGCTTCTCGTTTAGCATTTAACAATATTAAAATTCTGTGGCAATTAAAGACCCGATAGTCTAAAGTTTGCTGTCGTTTTAAATATTAATCGCAGAGATCGTAGAAAACATTAAATTGAGAGTAACAGAGATGGCACCCTACTTTTAGTAAATATATCATTTGGTAAACAATGAAAAAATGAACATTGTAAAATTCCCACTAATGCATACATTTAATGTTTTTTTGCTATAAAAGAACGCACAAATACCATATATGTATACCTGTTTCTTTTCGTTTGGTTTACGCTTTTCAAGCAGTTTTTTAAGCAGTTTTTTTGAAGGTCACGAAGCTTTCGGAGTGTTTGTGCTCTACTTTGGTAACACCAGGAACTTCTTATGTGATGCTCAGTTCACTTATGAAATACTTAAGAATTATAATGGCAAGAAAAAATATTTATTTTTTAATGACAATTTTGAAGTAATTTCTTATAACATGTTTCATTGGGTATATTTGCTAATTGATTATTGATGTAATGATTATCATGTTTTCTTACTTTTAAATTGCCGGACTCTGAAAATTAAAAACAGTACAAAGGTATATCTCGTCATTTTCATATGGAATGTTAGGACGTACCTTTTATTAGAAAAAAATATGAATTTCCTGGAAGGGGAAACGTGAACTGTCACACTACTGAAACTCGGTGGATCTTTCATCGTTTTAGTTGAAACTAAAAATAAAACTATATTAGCAGAGGCACATTTTGTATCTGGGTTAGAGCAATAATTGGTATCATAATGGATTATTACTAAAGGATAGACAAATATCTACGATGGCACAGTAAGGCTACGTCCACACGTTACCTCTTTCCGCTTAATTTTACGTCTAATTTTATTCCGCCTAATTTTACTTCTTAACGCTTGCAATTGCGCACATAGCGTAGTATACGTTTCGGGCATACAGCTTTTATCGGATGGAAGGGACGAACGTCATAGCACACGGCTTCCCACAGAAGATGGAAATCTCGTGCGTTTTCTCCAAAGAGCCAAGTGTAAATACCCTTCAAAGCAAAGATAATTTTTGTACGGTTATTGAAGACAGATTTAAGTTTTTTATACCACATCAGTGGGAGTATTTGTTGAAGTCTTGTGAAAAATTATGCGACAGAATCATTACTATTTCCATAAAAAGAAATAACTCGCAATTTAATGAAGATTACTGGATATTGAATCTATGATTTTCCAAGAGAATATAGTTTTGAATTTTGTAGTTGTTTCTCGGAGCTCAAAATATGAATATAATATTGTACACATTACAATTCAAAGCAAGAAAAATCATTCTTCCTTCGGACCTAGATTCCTTAAAATTTACCCTCATATAAACACTTTCCATTTTTAACTCCATCTGATTGTGTTTGCAATAAAAATCCCAAGCCTACTTTCTGACCCTGTGAATGGTAAGGAAGCGTAGGGTGGACAGAGAAACGCATGGGCGTCAAGTTGCTTTTGCATCTTCGCATTCAGTTTGACGCTGAAAAGACGTGCCGTGTGGACATGTCCCGCCGTGTCTTAAGAGACGTTTCTAATCAGAACTGAATTATCGAATAGACGTTTTGTTCTCGAGGGAACCGTACACTACTGAAACACAACTCTCTATACTTACGAATTAATGACATTTTGCTTTCTGTCTTAAGCTTTTTTCAGGTTTTTGAACGGAACGGTAGGAAAATGTACATGCTATGACGCGTCAATATGTATTCGATTAATTGCTTTCCTGAGATCTGACTGGCAGTATGAAAAATATTGTAGAGTTGATGTATTTGTTATATCAACAAATATATTTATTAAACACCTCAAAATGGTTAACGCAGAAATATTTGACTAATTTTATATCTACATTCCTAGTAGAAATTGTTGTTAGAGCACCTTTCGATAAAGTAGTTCTGTTCTCTAAAATTCTATTACTGAAACGACAATTTATTATGATTTGAATAAGAAACCCTTGCACCAAAATATTATATTACTAACAAAAGGTGAAAGATTAAAATACTACTCTCGTAAAATACCGTAAATCAATATTTCGGTTGTATAATATATTCGTGTTCCTGAGCCAATCTATCACTATCTTAGAAGTTATTAACTTTTACTTTTTTCTATAAATGCAACCAAAAGAGAATAAGTAAAAGTTATTTTTTTCTGCATGTCATCTTCTATAAATGTCACCAGCTTCTGTCTTACGATTTCTTTCATAATATCAACGACAAACTGGGCTCTCTCGCCTTCTGGTATTCTCTCGATAAAGGGATTCACTGAGGTAACAGCATCTGAAAGCAATGAAATATACTGTAATCTAGGCCCAAGCATAGTGAAGAGAAAAGAACATGTACGAAATACAAAGAAGATATACACGTCAAATTCATACAATTATTTAAAAAATATTACGAACGAAACTTTGATGGTAGGTACAGATCGTTACAGATCATGATGGCATTGGTGTGATTTCAATGTATTTTTTTAAACACATATGCTTATTTCTTACAATTATTACCTATATTCATGGCTTAAAGTTTCACAAACGTCAAAAACCTTTATGGAAAAATTCAGAATGTTGTAAAAAATGTATTATTCTTGTTGAGAAAAATGGTTTTAGGGGCGTTGCAAAATATCTGCTACGCTAATTTACTCATGTTAGTACCTCATTTTCTCAGTAACTACCTAAGATAGAAACCTGAAAATTTGAAAAATTAATTATTATTTTATTGTACATTTAATGAATTAGAATGATTCAAATTGAGTTATTTTTTATTTAAAAGATAATATTTAATATATTTTTTTGGAGATTTTCTTTTTACTTTTATTTTCTATTTGAAAAGGTATTGGCTTCAGTTAATAATTATATTTTAGTAGCTGTATCATTCATGTATAAGTATATTAAGAACATTTCAACAATGTAGCTTTAATAGTTTGTGAGATTTTGTGGCAAATGTCGTAAGAAAGGTAGTTTTGCAAAAACTCGCTAAATCTAAAATTAATTCTTTAATCGACTTTAAGTGTAAACCGTGCTTTATCTATAATTAATTTATTTATATTTATCTATAATTATAAAGGTTGGAAATTCCAGTGCTGGCAAACAACTTCCCTTAGCTCATCTAAATCTACTAAACTATTACATAAACTTCAATTTACACATTTTAGAGAACCTTTTTTTTCCTTTTTTGAACTGAGTATTAGAGACACATTGCTGTGTGTCAGTAAATGTAGGGACTTGAAACCAGCCTTCACTGTGCCAGGTGTTGAATTCGCATTATTATTAACATTACAAATATTTGTATATCTGTTTCCTCCAAACTTGCATTTATTAAATACACCTTTGATTTAAGCCGTATTTGCTCATAACAATGAAGGCACATACCACAACAAGAAGAGGAAAACTGAAGACATCGATTACCAACACTTCGGAAATCACGCGCTCAATAAACCTGACAGTGCATCCAACTCACACAATGCGTAAGGCTTATTATTATTATTTTTATTATTATTATTATTATTATTATTATTATTATTATTATTATTATTAGATCGGCCATTTCTGACCACGCTTTACGTTCTCTTCCGAGGTCCAGTCATATTCTATCCTGGAGAGAGACGTGTGCAATTATGAGAATCAGCTTTTCGGCTCTATCCTTTCATAAGACAAGGATGTTAATCCTTGCATTATGAAATACGAGGTGATACGATGATGATGAGGGGTAAAGGGACAATCACAAATACAACCATGCCTAAGTAGGACTCGAACCTGCAGCCTCATTGGCGCAGATGACAGCTATAGCAACCGTCTGCGCTACAGGGCCGGCAGACTATTCTTTATATTCTTTTAACGTGTCAATTTTTCACTTGCATGGAATATTCTAAGACTTTCTGTGTTCGATGGAAAGAAAGATCATAAATGAACATTCTGTTCCGCAAAAATCACTTTAGAAGCGAAGTGCATCATGTATTCATCATAATCAATACAATTATCATAAAAATTATGTTAGCATTTTGAAAATATATGTAAAAGATAATATACATTTAAAAATAAATATTGCACATTGAGTGCAATAACTTAATAAAAATAATTTATATTCATACTACAATTATTAATTTTTCTTATATTTTGAACTCTAATAACATTGTATCTAAGTTTACAAAAACAAAATAGAGCTGAGCGGGTTTTAAAAATACATTTTCCCTATAATAATATCTCATTTTTCATACACATTGTATACATTTCTTATAATGGTATTGAATTTAATAATGAAATAATACACTTTGGGAAAAAACTATTTATTTGTTATAATTGTATTGAATTCAATGAGTTTTGGTATGATTAGGATTGGACTCACCTCTGAGGCATTCTAGGCTCAAGTACTCAAAATTAAGTTGTTTGCAGCAGCAGTCGAGAATAATAAATCCTTCTTCATCCAACAATGTAGAGAACTCACGAACTGGATCTTTACAATTTTGATAAGGTGATAGATATTTTCTTACGTCCTGCAAAGAAAATGACATGGAAATAATTGTAGAACAATAATAATGGGGAAATATTTTTCATACTATTTCTACCATCTACTACATTAGTGGAAAGATAAATGAATGACAGTGCTACATAGTTAATGAAAGATTTACTTCAAATCCTGTTAACAAATCCCACTTGCCAAAGGTAGAGAATGAAAAGTAGATTTGCGTTATAAATACATACTGAGTATTTGTATTAAAATTTGACTAGTTGCATATGATTTGACATTGGTGGTTTACGAACGTTTTCCTTATCGGTCCATCACTGTCTAGACCACTGGTCATTATATATGTTTATGTACTAACGATTCCGTTTTTGGCATGTGTTTGTTTGTGGACGGACTTAAAGTTTTAAGTTTTATTAGAAAATATGAAATCTTCTATGTTGTGATATATATAAAATTCAGTTCAGTTGTTAGTCAGACATCCAAAAGAAATGTGTCGGAAAAAGTGTTGAATCTTCATTGAATTATTTTATCGCGAGATTGGCAAAGTCCATAGTCGTGAATTTTAATAAGAATAACCCACATAAGTTCTTTGTCCATTAACTACCCTTTACGAATATGTGAAATGTTTCAACACATTTCTTGAAAGCAATAATAGTTATTTGAAAGCAGCTGCACGGTTTTCAGGTAGAATTATTATCTATGCAACTTTTGTTCACCGATGTTCTATACCTTCCTACCAGTGGTACAATAAACAGTTGAAGGTAAAAGTTCTCAGTGATCACTAATTATAACATGCAAAACACAACATCATCGTTGGTACGAAACCAAAGTCATTTGCAGTTACAGACGAGAAGTGGAGTGTTTTTTTTTGGGGGGGGGGGAGAATCTAAGGCAATGGCTGAGGCAGGTCCAGGTCCTTTAGAGAACACACTTCAAAGTAATATCCGACAACAGCAGGTTTCACTTGTATTTTGCAGTGGTTGGCATTGCTTCAATTCTCTAGTGGCGGATATTGTAACTAATTCCTCCGCTTTACCAGCATTTCTCGAAGCTATCATAAGAAATGTGCGGATAGTACCTTTCTCGCAGGATTCAAACCGAATTCAGTGACCTGTGCACATTCTGTAGGTCTTACATGTTTTTTTGTGAGGAATCTCTGCTTTATAGAATTAAAAAAACATTGCATTAATTACAACTTTTGTGATGTAAAATTTTGCTAGAGAGTCAGTGTACGACATATCACGCTTTCTGATACAAAATGCTAAATTAATAATCCAAAAAAAGAGGGGGAAAACGGAAGGAGATAAAAAAAGCAAAGAAGAAAAATAGTGATATGTCTGAAAAATAGAAGTTGTTCAACTTCTGTTTTTCAGATATATTACTAATCTCGTCGGCCTATGTCCGATAACTGTCCAAAAATACACATTCTCTGTAAATATCTTAAAACAAACCAACAAAAAACCGATGCGAATAGTCGCATCAAACCATTGCTTTCGAAATATTTTTGGTCAAGAACGAGAAGGTAGATATTCGTACATTTAGTTATAAGTCTTGGATTGGAAAATATGACATTTAAAAGGAAAAGTACGTAGAATTGTGTAACATTGGTAAGCGATATTGTGTCTAAGTTCAAGTCAATGGAAACATCACTCGTCAGAGAAAATAGTAAATATTCTAGGAATTAAATTAACACAATAATTTAGTGGCGAAAATAAACTCAACCGTTGATTTGTTCCCACACAATTATCAATTCCCAAATCTTAAGTTCGTTAAAATTTCAGTAACTTTTTAGAATTCGTAATTTTCTTGTCTGTCATAAAATTCATAATTTGCTTGTTTGTTGAATGTCTTCAGGAAAGATTGTGTTGCAGAGAGAAGCATCAAACAATCCTGATGTTCTCCATTTTCAGAAAGATGGATAATAAAGGCAGAAGAAAGAAATCAAAAATCTATGCAGTGAAATGATTTCATATTGTAGCTTCTGGCTTTAAAAAATTGACAAATATTTTACAAAATGAAATGAGTATTTTAAAAGATCTGAAGTGGTAAAAGGTGACTCTCAAAATTAAATCATTTACGTATTGAATTGTTGTTGTCATTATTATTATTGTTATTGTTATTATTATTATCATTATTATTTATGTAGACAAAAAGCAAACATATTATATATCACTGATGCTTAATAATACAACTATTTTGGTCATTGCAAACCTTTTCTTTATTTACATTCGATTTAAATGGCTTGTCCGTCATCAGGTCATTAGAAAATACAAGTGCTTAAGAAGCATCTACACAAAACTTAAAAAAAAACAACAAATGGTCCACGGAAAAAAGTATGTTGGCAAAGAGTTCAGGGGCTTCCAGATGGCGCTCGGAGCTAGATTGGGTAAATGACCACCTTTCTTCCTGCGAGGTCGGCATAACAACACACACTTGCGTCGTGCGGGTGGCCACGTTTTCAGGCTGAGACAAGTAAGGCAAAACTTACGGCCGGCTAATAGCATTAGCTCATTTTATGAGGATTGATTGATTAGTGATTCCGGGCGTATACTGCTAAAGTAATTAGTCCTGTAAGTGTAATGAATGTGTTATCGCGGGAGGTGGCGGTGATTTTCCCCCGCTCAATGGCGAGATCCGGCTCCATCGTACCCGTCGGCTTGCAGGATGTTCCACCTACCAGGTATCTCCCACCAGCGGGGTCTCACCCCAGTCGGGACAAGCTTTAATCTCCCGACTCGTCTCCCGTCATGTACGGTGGTGTAGTGCATGTCAGTATGTGTGTAAGTAAGGGGTGACGATAGGACAAGGAAGAGGAAGGAAAGTTTGCGCGCGATCCGTGGTCGATTTGCTAGAGTATTGATCCGACATTCGCTTAGTGTTGATCGGAGAAAACAGTACCGAGTAGAGCAGCCGACTGCGAGAATTCTCGTCCAGACAGCGGCTGTATTCTACCTAGTGACGAAAATCCTTGCTAGTGAAAATCTAGCTAGTGACGAAAATCCTGCCACCGTCGGAACTCGAACCCCAAGACCTCCCAGTCAGAGGCACTGCAGTGGCACCAATTGATGCTCTGAGCCACCTAAGCCGATCATTTTATGAGGTAAAGGGCACCAAGGTACTGGAAATGAACTATCTGCATTGGACTATTTATTCAATTCAACATTTATAGTTGTCCTAATTAAAATGAATCAAATTTAAATCCTAAAATGTGACGTTCTCTGGCAATACCAATGCCGAAAATTCTATGTTCATTGACAAAACCTAATTCTCTAGTCTCCCTCGACTTGTTGTTATACTTTTTTCTAAAACATCCTGTGTAAGACACAAAAGAAGAATTACGCATGGAATAATAATTATAATAATAATAATTAATAATAACAATGAATAAAATACACGGTAAACAAAACAAAATTGGAATTTTATGGTTACATACCTAAATGTCATTTATGATAAATATAAATATTGCCAGTTACAAAATAAATGTTAATGAAAGGTTAGTACATATTATTTGAAGAAATTTGAAAACGTAGTCGAACATTTGACGAGATAAATTGAAACAATTTGTACTTGCTGATCTTCTGCAAGTTAAAGGTACCGAACATAACGACGCGATGCACCTTATATATTCGAAAGCATGTGGAGAGTACTTAGGGAGTAATATATGTAGTATAGAGAAAGTTATATAGTGCTGAGAAAATTCGATTTCGAGATTTCAACGGAAATACACGTTTTGAGGTCCCCTGATACCGGAAAAATGTTTTTTATTTTCAAAACGTCCGTCCGTCTGTCTTTCAGTCTGTGAACACGACTACCGTGTAAACCATACGTAAAATTTTTTTCCAAAATGTATATTCCTCAGTAAATCTGCCTCGACTCAATGCGCTACGATTTTGAAAAGCTTTCTTCAAAATTGGGGGTACTTACATGAAGCCCCCGGACATTTTCAATATTTTCTCAAAAACGACCCCAAATTGTTTCTTTAAATTTCTTGTAAAAATAGATTAAGTTACAGTTATAAAGGTGGCATAGGTCTGATTTTCACAGTTAACTCTAAATTTTCGAAAACTGCCGAAGTTTGAATTTTTCGGCGTCTTCCTAGAACTACAAAATTGAAGATAGAGATTTTTCCTTCAAATGAAATTTATTTTCCATAATGAGTTCTTTCATTAAGGTCAGGTAATTGTTTTTGAAAATTTGAGTAGTTTTCGCGCAACATTGCGTGCAATAAGTGCAATTTAAAAAAATAACAAAAAGAGATTTTCTCAAAAACGGCTCCAATTTTTTCTTTAAACTTTTGGTAGGGATAGTGCCTAATGTACTCTATGAGATGGCATATACGCCATATTGATCTTTTCTTTAGTTTTACGTCGTTAAAATTTGCGTAGTAAAACTTTTACATCATGTCTCACGTCGTTAAAAATTACATTAGCAGCAATTGATTCACATTATCGCATTTATGAGTACATGTGCTTTAAACAATGTCGTATAAAGTTTCTCGGAAACTCAGCCGTTTTCTGTGAAAACAGCTCAAAATTCCGCATTTTCAGAAATGCTCAAACGCCATTTTTTCATAAATGGGTCCAATTTTTCTTCATACTTTTCAAATGGATAGTGCTAATTGCACTCTTTAATATTACTCAAAGTTCATTTTGGGATGTTTTGTGTTTTTCAAAAATTACACAAATGTTTTAAAAAATTACACACATCATAGGATACTTCAGATCATCGCACGCTTATCTTTATACACAGGAGAAAGTAAAAGGAATTTTATAAAATGGATTAATACATGGCAACTACATAACTGCAGAGCTGCCTGTGTTTTAATCTTTGGAGACATTTAATCTGTGACGTATTTGACTGTTTTTGATAATTAATTAACTTCCCGTCCGCGCATTTGTCACTTTTTCAAACAGCACGTCCGGCATACTTCTTTAATTGTGTTTGGGGCGTTGCCTGTATTCAGCCAGGAAGAAGTCATATTGAATATTCCATGTGATAAATGAAAAGTTTGTTCCTACTGTATGTCCTGAAAAAAAAACTTGTGTAAGTGTGCACTCATGATTAGAGTTTTTGGATTGCACTATTTACTGAAGATAGGACTTTTGTTAACATACCCTGAAACTGTGTGTTTGACATTCTCAAGACGTGTCGGCATGCACCAAGCAAATGTACGATTGATCAACTTCGAAAGAACACATTCCCCATTCCGTAACGTTACATTTTTACTTTATCATATACTACTAAGTAGTACACAGAAAGTGTTGTAATACTGTTGGAAAAAATACCGATTGCCGACAGAAAAACTGGTTTTGTGGATCCCTAATACGAACAGGTGGATTTTTCTTTTTCCTGAAGGTAGTGTATTACTTTCTCGATTAAGTATTGTAGTGATAATCCACATTTTGTGGGTCCTTGATGCAGAAAATATGGTTTGCGGTGAAATGTTTGTTCGTTCGTCCCTTCGCCTTTGGACGGACGTCTATGGACTAGCGACCGGCGCCTCGCTTCTGGCAACTAGAGCCTGTGAACTACCATCTCAATCGTTCGCAATAATTGTTTCCAAAATGAATATTCCGTGATCGATCTGCCCACATTCGAAACAATGTCAATTTAAAACGGATATTTTAATATTCGGGGATATTTTATATGAAGGTTGAATGAGATTTTCAAAATTTTCTCAAAAACAGATCTAACTTTTCTTTATTTTTTTGTTCAACTAGTGTAAAGTTTCCTTAATACGAGATCGTATTTTCGTTAAAACCTCCGGTATAGATATAAATTGTAGAAACGACCTTTTACTCCTGTAACGCAACAATTACACCTTAGTAAACCTATCCTAAGATAATTTTCAAAGCTCCAAAGTTATCTTCGTACACTGGATAACATACAAAAACTAGTGGTGCTACAACAGCACTTACTTTCCCGTATTAGAGGAAACAGCTAAGTAGTACTGTAATATTGCACTCTATGCGCTACTAACATCTTCGCTTGGAACTCACTATTTCCATTGCAGTGTTGTCAGAACTATGTGAATTCTACAACTTCACAAAAATAGAATGCAAAAGTTTTGTAACCCTGTATTGGAAAAAGAAGCCTGATACCCTGGAAATATAGAAATGCCTTCCATTGGGCCATAATTAGGGAAGAGTATTTTAAAACCATGCAACAAATTCTCTACTCACTACAAATGGTATAGCATTTGGTGCAAAACTAAATATTTGCCTGCAAATATCAACATAAATTAGACAATTATAACTCCTTTTCATACAGCTCCATTAGGTCACAACAATGACACTAATTCACAGATATTCGCGAGCGCAAAGTGAATTCCATTGTTGCAGACCCTGCATTGTCGCTATTCTGAGAGCTATTAATTCTTTTTACTTATCTCAAATATTTCAAAATAAACAATTTCTAAAATATTAATGTGTAAGTCTATAACAAAGTTCGAATGAAAGAAAAGAAGAAAGAAATAATATACAAAATTGCACATTCTAATTTACGACGCATCCAGCTGTCCGAAGCGCAGTAAATTTACAGCGGCCTATTACGTTTGTCACAAAATTAAAGAAAAACTACTCGTATTTTGAAAAAATTAAGCATGACCGTATTTATTTTATTTATTTATTTGTCAAAAAACAGAAACACAATGGCACAGACTTTCCCGTATTAATTTTCTATTTTCCTGGGTCTTCGCTAGCTATTCGGAATTGCCACATACTCTTTCTTGCCAGCTACCATCTATCATCGCCAAAAGTACATTTTTTGTCATTTTCTTAATTTTTCGGTTTCCTATTGGTAGAACAGAAACATTAATTTTAGAATATTAAAGAACACAAAAACCTAGCCGTAAATGGCAATTTTCTTTTAAAAATTATGTGCCGTTTAAGAGAAAATGGCGTTTTAGCACTACTAAAAATGCGAAATTTGAAGCTCATTTTCACAGAAAATTTTTGAGTTTTCAAAATACTTTATTTGAAGTTATTTGAAGCACTTACACTCACAAATATAATCATCTTTACAAATTGCGGATAATGTGCATATTAAAGATGTGAGAGATCTTTCAAAAAATTTACATTTATATAATTTTTGAAAAAAAACAAAAAAAAACTTAAAATAAACTTCACGCTATACTAATGAGTGTAATTATCACTATCCGTTACAAAAGTTTCAAGAAAAAAATTGCAGCCATATACGAGAAAATGACGTTTGAGCATTTCTGAAAATGCCGAAATTTGAGCTACTTTTCACAGAAAACGGTAGTGTTTTCGAGAAACTTTACTTGACATTATTTAAAGCATATATACTCGTAAATATAATAATGTAAAAAATATCGCCGATAATGTAAATATTAACGACGTGAGAGACAAGTAAAAAAATTTACATTTTTGTAATTTTTGAAAAAGCCAACCGATAGACCAAAATGGCTTTTATGTCATTGATAGAGTACATTTACCACTACCCCTACCAAAAGTTTAAAGAAAAAATTTGGAGCCGTTTTTGAGAAAATTTTGTTTTTGTAATTTTTTAAAATTGCACATTTTGCACGCAATATTGCACGAAAACTACCAAAATTGTGAAAAACATTTACATGACCTTTATTAAAGAACTCAATATGCAGAACAAATTTTATTTGAAGAAAAAATCTCTATCTTCAATTTTGTAGTTGGAGAAAGACGCCGAAAAAAATTCAAACTTTCACAATTTTCGAAAATTCAGAGCTGTACGTGAAAATCGGACCTATGCCATGTTAAAAAGTGTATTTTTCTCTATTCATACAAGAAATTTAAAGAAAAAATTTGGAGCCGTTTTTGAGAAAATTTTGAAAACCCCCGGGGGGCTTCATATAAAGTACCCCCAAATTTTAAAGAATCTTTTTCAAAATCACAAAGCTTCGACTAGAATCAGATCGACTGGGGAATATCAATTTTGAAGAAAATCGACCGAACGGTTTAGGCGCTAGCGTTGACCACAGACGGACGGAATGCCGTCAATCGATTTTTAAGTACAAAGAAGCAACAAATTATGGATTTTGACCACACCACGAGATCGAGGATTTTTTTTTCTTAATTTAGCAACTGGTTTTATCCACTTATTCGTTTTCACGGCCCGGCAATTAATTTTTTTCCGCCGAAAATTGGCCATTTTTTCGCGCAGCATTACATAACTTTCCCTATACTACGTATATCACTCCGTGTATACGTACGTATATGGGAAAGTAAAAAACGTATTACGTGTCGCAATAACCAAACCGATTGATGTACTCACCTAATAAGGCGTTTGCGAAGCTAATTTATTTCCAGGGATTCACTGACAGTGTGGCACGTGCTACCACCAGTGTCTAGTGCCCTAAACTACTTTTGTCCGATACGACTCGCTGTCCGATATGACCCGACCGTCCCTTACACCATTAGCATTTTCATACATTGATTACTCCCGAAACTGCTGCTTCGTGAATTCAGACAGTCTATCAGATGATAGTAATTTCTTAAAATATTCTATAGTTATACTCCTTTGCTAAATATGCATATTTTATACTTTCATTAATACAACTTGGCGCCCAATAAAACCTGTTAAAAAACCTGTTAAACATTTTTAATGCTAATTTTCTGTTGTCCTGTTGAACATCTATGCAGAATATCAACCCTCATAATAAATTTCTCTTGAAACAGCGTCACAAAGAAAAAAATATTACATTTTTCAAATTGATCTAAGCTACACGTACGTTAGTAATAGCTAAGTGTAGTATGTTTTTCTTTAAAATGTAAAAGCACATTCAAATGAAACTACAAGATACAAATTAAATTCTTTTAATGACATTGCCAAAGAACATTATAATTAAAGGTGTGCAAATGAATTTTGACTCATTCACAAACACATGATCAAATCCTTTCGCATGATGATATACAAGTGAGTCATTTCATGTGGTAAAAATACATATTTGTATTCTCCTCGTTTAGATTATGTTCGGCGAATGTCTTCGGTGAGAAAAGATCATTTCCTATTACATTTTGCTGAGAAATGATTCGTTTCTTCAGAGCAGTTTTCACGATTTCTCTTCTCATAACGACCAGGACATAGTGCTTTTAATGAGTGGAAGCTATCAGGATAGTTTTAAGGTTTTAAGTATTCTCGAAGAAAAAGCCTACTTTTTCGAATACGACAAAAAACAACAAAAATTTGTGAATCTACGAAATTGGGGTGCAAATTATGACTATTCTGTTTCGCGCGCTGCCCTGCGAACATGCCCGATTTTAAGCTGTCAAAATCTTAGGCCGTCACAATTCCAGTACACTGGCTGTTCACAGATGATAGTAATGGCCTCCGAGTCTACAACAGCGCTTCGAGTATTGGACGTTGGCGACACGTTGCGTTGATATTTAGGCTGAGACAAAATCGAACAATTACAAAAAATACTCTACAAGGATCTATAATTCTGAGGCCAAAATTAGAAAGAGATTATTTAATGCTAATACTTTGAGAAACACGCTGGTGTGTTTTTTAACAACTGAAATGACTCACTCTATATGTCTAGAACTATCATTTCCGAAACACTACATTTACTCAAGCCTATGTTTCAAAGATATTGAATGGCAATGACCGTGAATTGGCTATGATAATGAATGACTATGACTGAAGGATATTAAATTACTGGAATACTGATACATTAATTACAAGCGTTGGTGGCATTTTCAGTTAATCAGAACCTTCCAACATTATTTTTTTCTCAAAGTCGTAAGAGCAATGAAAATGTTTTATATACAAAATATCACTGAAATAACTTGAAAAAGTGAGGCACGAGACAAAGGGCATACACAAGTTAATTTCGGTTTAAGAAAGCTGAGTTTACCTCCCTTAGAAACTGAGATACATTCGTATATTTTTCAGTTAATCTTTACTTAGTGAATTTTCTTAAGATATAAGTTGCGACGCAAATACAAACTCACTCAAACTTATCTCTGGAATTTATCAACTGTATTACCAAGCCCCCGAGAGCTACCGCGGTATTTTTAGTTCGAGACTCTTTCAGTTGACTTTGTGGTTTCGTAACAAAAAAGGGTTCGTGGAACGCCCTCCATTTCCTGTTTCGCTTAGGCACGGTATTTCAGACATCCGGCACTCACCAAGTCATCCGCAGAAATGAATTATTCTTGAAACATCAGAACTAACTTTCGAAACTTCTCTTTAAATATATTAATATATTATACAATTTATATAATACAGCAAATTAAGCATTCATAAATAGTATAGAAATTGTAACAATAATCCAAGAAAGGCAGCCGATTAATGGAGAGTAAATTAATGAAATTTTTAAATATGTTTTGCAATTTTAAAGTACTGTATAAGAAAATATCTTGTTAGATTAGAAAACACAGTTCTTCTAATTAAAGAAAATGTTTTCTTTTGAGGAGTAACTAATTATATATATATATTAATTAACTTAATAATTAACTTCGTTAATTCTATTTATAGTAATAGAGAAAAAGTTATTACATTCGGTGCTAATTTCATATGTCTGTAATGCGGCATTATATTGTATGGCACTCCATATAAAAGAGTCAAGGATGTCATCTGCACACCTCCAATGTGGAAGTTCTTATTTAACAATTTCGACGCGTAAAATATGGTTATCCATATCAGACATTGAAAAATAAAAAACAAAACTACCAAAACTCACTGTCATGTATCTGCACCATTGGGGGTACTTTGCTAACGACTCGTACACGTTGAATATGGGGCACTTGGCGAGGAACGCCAACAGGGCTTCACCGCCAGGGGCAAGCAAAATGTTCATGTTGCGGAGCGCCATCCTGCGACGAGGAGACATGTCGGCAAAGCGAAGGTGTAGCATCACAGCTCTGCCACACCCTCTGCATCTCTCCTGCTTTCCTCTGTTCTCGGGCTCTCCAACCTTCAGCTTATCTCCTGTTATCATGAACCTGTTGAGGACCCTTCTCCCCGAATTATTAGCAATTATTTATTTATTTACCATAATTGATGGCAAGATGTACACGAACTTTTTTCACAAAATATGCACTAAAATATGAGTCATTAAAGGATGCGCATTGCATTATAGTAGTCTAGTGTAGTTTTGGGGCCCAGTTAACTATTCAAAAATCTAAGAATTTGACATTAAAATTCGACGAATATTTAAAATCATAACGTTGTGTAATTTCAACAATGTAATGTGAAAGTAAATATTTTTTATATTTTAATATTTTCAAAAACATTGAACAGAATGTAAATGTCCGTTATTCTTGCAATAATAAATATGCAAAATAATCAACTTTCTCGAGTCGTGGAAGAAAAGCTAGAATTATCTGTACCCCAAAGACATATTCAAGCCTTCTTGATCACATAAAAAACACTCGCACAGACATAAAGCTCCACAAATAGCACCAAAAACCTCTCTTGCCATATTCATGATACATTTAGAAATTTAACGTCTTTATACTGGAAGTGCATTGATACTTAGACTTGAGGAAGACTGAGCCTATAATATCATGTAAACCTTGTATCAAAACGCTTGAAAAGCAGAAATTCCGAGCCAGAAGTAGTAAAAAAATTGTAAATTTTTAATTAGTAAATTAAAATTTGTAAATTCGTAATTCTTGATTTAAGTAGACTGTAGATACATCATTATTAAAGGTGCATTTGAATCTGGAAACTGAATATTTTCTAGAAAAAAGAACATTAATATAGAGAAAAAAATTTATGATTTAACATTTTCGAAGTGCAATTTTGCAATTTTGAATGCAATTATTAGTATGACTTGTTAGTATTTCAATCATCCATCACGTAATTTTTTAACTTATTTTAAAGAATGCCATTAACACTTTAACACTTCTCTCATAAAAAGTGGTTAAAATGCAAGAAACCGAAATGCTGATAGTGGATTTGTTAACTTGGTGGATTTCTGTGTTTTTCAATTAAATAATACTACATAAAGTTTTCCTTTTTACATATTTCCAAATCATTTGACCTAAATTATTAAACAGACATACAGGTTTTAGTTTTAGATATTCTCTCATGAGAAACATATTTACGCGTGAATGTACGTGTATACATCTTTTAGACTGAAAGATATAACTTCAAGTTTGCCAAATGAATTTCTTTCCTAATAGAACAAATTAGATATTGCAGTTATTTACGAAATGAAAAATGATGTTCAAAGACTTCAAAAAAACGTAGTAAAGATTGTGAATGAAATAACATGAATTATGTTGTATAAAAAAATAACTTCAAATGTGTCGTGTCTCTTCATAAAAGAAAATAATCTCCAAAAATCTAAAAAAACAACAACTGGAGATTATACGATACGTATGCATGATAGGGATTGGCGATCTTAACGTATGTATTCTAAAAACAAGTGCACCTCTAAGAAATTAGGTTGTTCTACTGGATTTTTCTCACGGGAAACAGGGACGCTATGAATTTTGATGAAATATCAACAGTCTCTTTTTACACCATAACTTTCGGTAGTAAGTTGGACAGATACGTGCTCTAGAAGTGTAGTATTGAATCAATATTTATTCATGGCTTTTTTTACTTCCTCGGCTTACGTTATCTTTT
>JAHLJT010008446.1:181421952-181553226 GCA_031308135.1 Acheta domesticus
ATTCCGGTAGAATTCCTAGCTTAATAAAGAGAGGATAACAAGAATCACGTGGGTGCTTATTATGTTACAGTGTTTTTCTTACAATGTTTTTCTGATCTATGGGAGCTGTAGGATGTGTTTCCCCGGAATATTATGTCATATCTCAGACGGCAATGAATACGCGTTCGCGAAATATATAGTGACTGAATTTGAAAGAATTCTAAACGCGTACATAACAAGCTTGTGTGTTCAATTCATTTACATAGACATTCCATTTTCCCCTTCGTTTACTATTAATTTCTTATTACAAATTCAATTTGAAAAATCTGGTATTGAACTATTTACTGTTTCTTTATTGCAAAGAATATTCGTGTTATTTGCAAAGAGATCTGTTCTTTCAGTTCGAATCGTCGAAGGCATATTGTTTACGAATAGTAGGACGATAATAGGGTCTAATGAACGGTTGTTTAAGGTAAGAACACAACAAATATACAGC
This sequence comes from Acheta domesticus, assembly GCA_031308135.1. NCBI lineage: Eukaryota > Metazoa > Arthropoda > Insecta > Orthoptera > Gryllidae > Acheta > Acheta domesticus. The sequence continues at coordinate 181,422,428 of JAHLJT010008446.1, forward strand.
AATACCACGAAGATAATTTAGTAGTAAAATGTTATAATCAATGGCATCAAATGCCTTTAAAATATCTAAAACTATTACAATATGTGCTTAATTTTGATTAATGGATGAGGCGACGTATGTAAGAAAAGAAAGTATGACTGTTTTCGTGAATTTTGAATTTCTAAATCATTGTTGGCAGTCTCAAAAGGCTTTGTATTTCCTGAGAAATATTTCCATTGACACGTAAAGAATTTCTTCAATATTTTTGAAAAACAAAACGGACAAAGAGAAATTGGCCGACAACTCTGATTTTCATTTTTGTTGCTTTTTTTCAAAGAGGCTAAATTTTAGCTGTTTTGAAAATATCTGGAAATGCTCCGGTGCACAAGAATACATTAAATATGAGTTAACAATGCACAATAGTGTATAACGGAAGGCGCACAAGAGTTTACAAAAAGTCCGGAAATTCATTTAACTGGCCGAATATTATTATTTTAGTTTGTGGATTATTTTGAGATTTTCGTACGAAGAAATTTCAGAAACAAGCGTTGTTTGAATAACATTTTTGTGGAAATGTCTAATGTTGAATTTTGAGGCTTACGACTACATGTGAGATAAGCCGCAATTTTCAAAAAGCATTGATAAAATTGATCGACCACTATTGCCAGATTATTAACTTCTCTATCATTATCTTTTAAAACAATATTACCTAGATTTTTGGTTGATGTGGTAATATTTTTTACTATATTTCACATTGCTTTTGTTTTTCCATTTGCGATCAAAATATCCTGATGGCGTTTCATGATTTTAGTCTCCCATATGACGTGTCTTAACTACGATACGATTTGTAATTTTTTGAAGTAGATGTGGAATTCATGAAATACGATATGATGCTTAAAAATGAAATCTGGTTTTGCATGATCTACTCACTCCTGTTATCCAAGAATTGCTTTTTTCATGAAATGTTTAATATTCTTTTTAAGAGGAAAGCGCGCATTCAAGTGAAATAAAACTATCAAAATAATGAATTACGTTTGTCGTTTGTATCATCAAAATTGCATTCCTCATCCTATAATTCCTACAGGAAGTAGTTTACAAAATATATTTTTCTAGGAAACAATCAACACATTGGTATACTATTTATTGTGTCAATGTTCGCATTTCTTATAATAATTAAAATTTGTGTATCTTGTTCACTGTGTCCTAAATCATTTGTTGCAATTTCGTATCTGATGATTTTGTTAATTATTACTTAATAATTTCCTTTTTTGAATAAAGTGTGACCCATGTAAGTACATTTTTTGTAATATATAAACTAAATGTACGAATTAAAATTAATTAATAAAATAATAATAATAGTAATAATAATAAAATAATAATAATAATAAGTGCTCAATATTGTTTATGTGAAGACTGCAAGGAATGATAGATAATAATAAATATTTAATTCATAATAGGGTCTCATCACGATAAAATAGGATTCTATTTGCTCTGTCTCTTGCTCTGTTCAAACTGTCAATAATCTTAACTTTATGTGACGTTTATGGGAAGATAACGCCTCTGATGGACACGAGAAAAATTAAATTCTATCATACAATATATTAATAAATATCTCAAGGCACTAAATATAGTACGAAGAACATGAACTATATGATTTGATTACAATGAGAATGCTGTATTATTTGATCAAATCGTCATTTCAAAATTATTTAAATAAATAAGAAATAAATCTTATGTTGATTGTCTTTAAATTTTTGTGGATACTGCTAAAATTGAAATGTATTCATTCGAGAATCCCTGGTTAATTTTAACAGCATTCAAATAACGTACCGATTAATCAACAATTATTTTTATGTTAAATGCAGAGTCATTATTTAATTGTAAGATATACCCGTTTATAAGACGCCCGTAAATACATATACTGTTCTATCATTAAAGTTCATTTCATTAAATGTAGAATAATTATATAAAAATGAACGGATGTAACAAAAAGTATTGCAGTTAGAGAAGAATCAGTGATGACTGAAAAGAAAGAAACCTATTACTATCTTTCGATATGTGGACAACGCAGACGGAATGTATGATTTTCAGTCTTTGTAATGTATTTTTCTGCCCTCCCCCTGTTTTTCCATTAACTGTTTGTTCAGTCTTAATCTGGAGCGTGTATCTACAGTTTCACAGAAAAAGTGCGGTCACATTCCCACAACGTTGCTTCTATGGTGAGAGCAAGTGAAAAGCGATTGTTTTCATTTTGTAACCAAAAACACGCAGAAATGAGTGCAAAAGCGGTATATGACTGTAAATATTTATGAATGGTAACTTTTGTCCAATTGGTCTACTTGCACAAAAATAATTAACAATTTAAGAAGGACCTTGGCCTTTATTTTACTCTAAAACGTTTTTTTCTAGAATAGGATTAAATTTGTGCGAGATCTTTTGCAAATTTGTAACTGGTAAACAAGATATTCCATAGATTTTAGCACGTGTGAGTTTTTCTGCAGTCTTGGAGCTGCAGAAATGGATATAATTTGGTTTTCACTTTATATTTGTGAGTTTTTTTTTCCCATTTTCGCTCAAAGAGATTTGCTTGAGATTTTATAAGTAAGAAAAATAATTCAAGAAACCATTATTACATTTATCCCGAAACTTGAACTTGTGATCTATTAGTTTACACTGCAAAAGTAACATTGCCGATTTTAACGTACTTTCGTTCATTTATTTACATCATTGACCAAATACGAGTATGGCCTCCTATCATTTGTGTTTTGTACTCCTGTTCCTGTTAATTAGTCTCAAAATCCCCAATATTCAGTTTAAATCGATGGCCCATTTTTTCTTAATACCCCCATGTTCCTCATTGACTTTTTGAAACAGAGCAGCCAATTAAAAAAAATTGCTCAAAATGAAACATGTTAGGGTCGCTGGTCTCTGGTCTCTTGGTCTCTGATCACAAAAGCAAGGTTTCGAGTATATAAACACACTTTTTATTTTATTTTACACCCAAAATTCATGAAAATACCATTTAGTGCCGAAAGAGAGAGTGAAATTGAAGTTCAGTCAACTTCTGTCATTAGCCTTCAAGTCACAAAACTATAGGTCAGTGTTAGTCCGAATGGCTATTGCAAACGTCAATTGAAATTTAAGTGATTTTGCTTTTGAGAGATAGGGTTTCATGAGAAACCAAACGTGATAATAAGAGAGCAATGCGAGAAATGAGAGAGCAATACCCGAAAATTGTGATGGGAAATGAATACGAGGCGAAGGGAATTTGACGAATTAAATCTCAGTTAGTGTTTTTTAAACAATATATCATTATTTGTTGTAGAACCTTCGTATTTTAGATGTTTTTCATGTTTCATTCAATACCACCTTTCAAAAAATGTGGTAATTCCCTACACTTCTTACGCTTTGAGTTAAAACTGCTCTTCTTCAAAGTGACACTCAGATACGAACAAAATTATAATAATAACTCTAATACGTAAATGTTAGGGATTCCGTTTACTGAGTTCCTTGATTTCTGCAAAATATCACGAGAGGATATGATCCCATAAACGTCGTGAGCTGTAGTTCTAGGATTTACTGCGAAATAAGGACACGTTTGTTATCATGTTACCGTAATTAAAAATTTAATAGCCTCTCAATAGAGGAACGAACAATACTTTCTTCTTCTGTATCTCCCTTTGTTATTGAAATTACTAGACCACACGGACATGTCTGTTCCGAGAATTAAACCCACAATCCTATTGTCTCAGGGATTTTAACATGCTTTTGTCGCGGCGCTCTGAGAAAAACAATGAAATTATAGAAACAGATTTAGGGAAATTGTTTCATAAAACGTTTGTGAATACACGTAGCTCTGAAGAACATGCTAACTTGTCACAAGTATTACATCTCCAAAAACCTATAGTACTAATTCTTCAGTTCATTTTTTAATGAATTCATAAACACATAAGCAATTAAGAGAAACATTGTCTATAGAAAACTGAAACCATGACATATTCACAAGGAAGTGTAGCTTATCAATCCCCAAGTTACGAAATATCAAAAAGTAACTTTGTTCTGAATGAAACAAAATGTTCGTTCAGTCATTGATCGATTCTTATTTTTAAGGAGAAAAATAATAAGTAGTTTACTCATCATTTGGAAACATTTTGTTCTCATTTCTGTCAATTATAACCATGTACAAAGATGTAGGTTTTTGAGAGAGGATATAATATCTATTTCATTCATTCTGCGACGCATTGAGACGTGGAAAGTTGCCGCTCCGCGGCTCAGCCCTCACTTCCCTTCCCGTCTCCCTTGGAGGCCTCTCGGCAGCGCAGCGTCTAACCTTTGGTCGACCAAGTGCAAGCAGTAGAAGCTAAAGAGCTTGAAGAAGCCGCGCGGGCCGCCCTGGGCGGCGAGGGGCGAGTGGCGCAAGTCGGGCGCCGCGATGTCCGCCTCCACGAAGAGCAGGCGCGGGTCGCGGTGCTGCGCGCTGGCGTAGCGCACCATGGCCGGGGACAGGTCGGCGCCCACGACGCGGCGCACGCGCGGGGGCAGCGCCGGCAGCAGCAGCGACGCCGTCACCTCGCCTGTGCCGCAGCCCACGTCCAGCACGGCGTCGCCCTCAGCGTCGCCCTCGGCGTCGCCGGCGCCGGCGCCAGCGTCGCCCTCAGCGCCGCCTCCGCCGCCGCCGCCGTCGTCGCCCCAGCGCAGCCGCGGCGAGTACTCCCGCAGCACGGCCGCGGCGTCGCGGCGCTGCAGCTCGTTGGAGCTGGCGTAGAGGCGCGGCTGGTTCATCCTGCGGTCGCGAGCGCTCTCCGCTGTAGCGGCGCCCGGGCGCGGCGCCCGCTGCCCAGCGCGCGCCCGCCCCGCCGCCCGCGCCGCCGCCGCCCGCGCCGCCGCCCGCGTCGCCGCCGCCGCCGCCCGCGCCGCCGCCGCGGCGTGAGGCGTGCCCGCCGGCGCTGACCTCCGAAGGAGACGCGCGCACCAGTGAAAGCTCCCTAAGAAAGTTACCGTCAACTCACTCAAGGTCCCTTTCTCGGACCTTTTTATTTTTTGGAAGATGGGTCCGAATAGTCACGTTGTACCGATAAGTGACTGCTGCGCTTTGGAAGGGTCACTGGATCTCTTGCTCAAGCTTCCGATATATTGTCCAATGTTTACATGCACATGATGCTTTCATCGCCATTTAAAAGCGTGTATGTATTTAAAAGTCAGTATCAGTTGCTTAGTCTGGTCAAACATTTACTGTAGTGTTTTATGAAACTAAATAGTATATTTCGATCAAATAATACAAGACTGTTTGATGCAGAAAAACGACAACATGAAAACAATTTACGTATTATCCTACAACCTTCTATAACGGTATAGAATCACATTACACCACATTACCCTCATGTTAATGGCCATCGCTGGCTCAAGGTTCTCCCCTCAAATCCGTTCACATAATGGACGGAAGAGGTAGGAGTGTCAGAGCCTACATTTACGTTCCATTCACTTCTTAGAATCGTATTAAGGCTGGCAATGTGAAAATAGTTGGCTCTCATATTATGGTTCAGTCCTTTTGGATCTCAACCTGTATCGATTTCCCGCCTTCTACTTATTGCCTGGTTTGTGTTGTTAGCATCAAGGCTAGATCCCTGGAACTGGTTGCCCCGATTAATTATTTTCTTGTCTGATCTCTCTTTTTCTCTTCGACGAATGTTGTGGTAGTACTGACACGAACTCATGAATACGTACTCGTTTTTCATGCATCCGGTCATTGTTCACGGTTCCACATTAATTTTTTTAAAAAGGGTGATGAGACAAGTATTCCGAGTACATCCATTTATAAATTTAAATCACGGTAAACTTAAATATTTTTATTTTAACGTTTAATCAAAGAAGAGACAGCCTCTTGGAACAGTCTGCTAGATAAGGGAGTACACTTATTTCATAAACTAACAAATGAATTGATGAATTGCCTTTTGATGTTACTGCAGTCCCTCTGATCGGGAGGTCCTAGGTTCGAGTCCCGACGGCGGCGGCAGGATTTTCGACGCTAGGTCGAATAGAGTCGCTGTCTGGAGGAGAATTCTAGCGGCCGGCTGCTCCGATCGGTAGTTTTCCGTGGTTTCTCCGATCAACACCAGGCGAATGCCGGAGCAGTACCTTAACAAACGGGCCACGGACTGCACGCGATCTTTCCTTCCTCTTCCTTGTCCTATCCTTTCCCTTTACTCACAAACACAGTAACATGCAGTACACACCACACATGCCGGGAGACCTGTCGGGAGCTTAGAGCTTGCCCTGGGAGGGGCGGTGCCCCGCTGGTGTGAATACCTGGTTGAGGGGAAAACCCCACCAGTCGAGGGTAGGTCGGCGCCGGATCTCGCTATCCGGCGGGGAAAAGATCACCGCCACTTCTCGAGAAACAGGCGCTACACTTACGGGACTAATGACCTAAGTAGTTGACGCGCCCAGAATCACGAACTGCATGTTTTTTCATCGGGAGGTGGCGGTGATCTTTTCCCGCTGGATGACGAGATCCGACCTACCGTCGATTAGCGGCGTTTTCCCTCAACCAAGTATCTCCCACCAGCAAGTCACCGCCCCAGCCGGGGACAAGCTCACAGCTCCCGTCCGGTCTCCCAGCGTGTGTGGTTGTGTAGTGCATGTTAGTGTAAGGCAGTGGGGTCAAGGTTTTCTACTGGTGGCAGTAGCACATATCGTGGCTCCGTAGCATGCCATGAGCTTTTCTGCGCAACTAGCGTCGGGAAAAGGAACTATTAGTAACCCCACCGATTTACATTAGGGATGGCGTTGTCTCTGATGGCGGGGAAATGAACTACGTGAAGTGGCGATTTCGTCGTGGCATTCCTGCTCGTGGCATCGACCTTGACAACACTGGTGTAAGGGATGAGGATAGGACAAAGAAGAGGCAGGAAAAATCGCGCGCGATCCGTGGCCCGTTTGTTAGGGTACTACTCCGGCATTCGCCTGGTGTTGATCGGAGAAACCACGGAAAACTACCGATCAGAGCAGCCGGCCACTAGAATTATCCTCTCCAGACAGAGACTGAATTCGACCTAGCTGACAAGTGTCAAAAATCCTACCACCGTCGGGGCTCGAACCTAGGACCTTCCAGTCAGAGGAACCGCAGGGACATCAGTTGATGCACTGAACCATCTCTCTCGGTGGTGAAAATGGGGTTATGGACAGAAGCAGACATTGACTGTTCTGAAACGGCATACGTCAAATATGAAGCTTGTTTCTTCCTTTTCACATAATATCAGCTATGTCGTAAGCAGTGGCGTATTGAGTATGAGAATGTAGTGATACTATCAAACATGGGAAACTGTGAAAGAATGTCCACATAAACACATATTTGCATTTTTAAGTCAGAATCGAAAGGGTATCATTGTTTTATAACTTTTCTATTCATTCTGGGTATCAAACAAAAGCATTGACACCTCTCATATAACCAGAGGCTGCTTAGTTTTCCTTTAATTTATGCATATATTCAAAATTAGCAATGTAGATCCTTTGTCATCTGATCATAGAGCAATTTAGTGTTACCAACTCTGAGATGATTACAATTAAATGGTAATTATAAGTATATGGTAAAACAGGTTATTGCATTTTAAAACCCGCCGCTGTTCTTTAGTAGAAGGAATAACATCACTGGGTATAAACCCAGTGATGTTATTCCTTCAACCGATTAAGTAATGGCGTTCGTGTGGAGAAAGGTGTTACTCGTAGGCGGGAGCTCCCAAACTTTCTGGCTGCGTTGAAAAGCACTGGCGAACTATCTCCCTTCGTTCAAATTGCCTAGTATGATTAATTAGTGCTACTTGTGTTTGGTGCGTAGTACAATTTAGCTCGGATAAATACTACACAACCATACTGAAAAATGAAATTAAACAGATTAATTCTATAAAATTGTCTCGGTATCGGGCCTCATGTACGATTAACAAGTTCACGGCAAAAATGAAGTAAACAAAAAGTCACCTACACATTGAAAGGATGTTTTGAGACGCTTTCCGAGATTATCTAATAAAATAAAACGTAAATTGTGGATTCAAGATAAAAACTAGAGGCGGGCCCTCTTTTATATTAATATTAACATACGTTGTCACTTCGTAAGAAAAATTAGATGTAAAAAATGTATCATTTCTGATTTACGTGAAGAAATACGTCTAGAAATGAGTACTTTTAATTTTAAAAATTCAAACAGATTGTTCACAATAGAGTAGGTATATAGACGTTAAAAACATTTTCGCCGTGAGATAAAAATCTCCGCTCAGATTAAAACTGTTTTCCTCCAAAGTATCATTTTTTTAGATATCTCACTTTACTTGTGCACCAATGTTGTGATTAAGGGGCGGATTTTAATGATTTTTTCTTTTCACTTTAGAACAATGCTGTTTAGTATAGAAATTAATTGTATGTTATGACAAAAGAAAATGACCCATTTTAATACTAAGGCTTTTGCATTTTTTTTTCAATTTTGACTAAGTCATTTTTTACCTTTTTCAGTCATTTTAATGCATTTTTCGCTGATTTCATCGATTTATATATCATTTTAATGGTACTTGCTTCAAATAATATTTACGAGATGCAACAAATGTTCTCCACAGAAATCCTGAGTAGCCTACTCGATTTCTTTGCTTAGAAATTGTAATGTCAGCCGTTCTGAGTATGTTCTGAGTATCTAAGTTTCTTGTGACGCCTATCAGCGCCATTGTCGGTTTAGCTGATTTCGGGATAACTTAAGACAGATTTCCTGGTAAAGAACAGTCCAAGCCAAAAGTTTGAAAGCTCAATTTACTTGAACGAATAGGTGAAACCTCAAATACATAAGTAACGTATCCAGCAGCTTGAGTTGTTTATTTGATCTGAATTTCATCACATTGTACGTCATTTTTCTTTGGTTTTAGGGCATTTTAAAACATTTTTAAGAGCATTTTATTGATCATACACAAAAGAGCCAGAAACTATTGACCACCTCCGTTTGTGAAAAGCTATCCAACAAGAAAGGAGGATTCTAAAATTCGAGGCAAAATGGAAACTAGAATTGATTGAAAGAAAAGAAGAGGAAGGCAAAGAAGAAGGGAAGAAGGAAATCAGAAAGATATGACAGAAGAAAGGGGAGTTTTTGATCGTGAAACGTTCACTCTTTACTTCAGATTCGAATTTCTTTCAAAACTTCTTCACATCGAACGAGACGTAAATGATCAGTTATTTCAGAAGTTTTTTGCGACAACATCAAATTACAGTTGCACTGCCGCTCCTTGGAGTTCAGATGAAAGAACTGCCATTGAAGTGTCTGCCGGAAATATAAATGCCACATTTCTCCATTGCTGTCGCTCGTATAAACACCCTATTATGTAATTCACAGATAGAGGACACTTCCTCGGAGAACAAGATCTCCAATTAGGCCCTCTGAATGCATCCGCTGGCTTGGATTTAAGAAGGGGGAGGTCACGGGGATCCTGACCTAAAACCTAACTGAATAACAATCTTATTGAATATGGATTTATTTCCAGCAATTATATTAATGCGTGATAGAGCGAGTAGTAGTTCAATTCTTGTGCAGGAAGACAAAGACGAATTTTCAAATAATACTACTTTAATTTGGCCTTAAAGATGTTTATATTCCAGCGATGAGAGCTGTATTGCATATGCAGTAAAGGTTTATCGAGCATCAAAACCGGCTGAGATGGCTCAGGGGATCAACTGATATCACTGCAGTGCTTCTGAGCGGGAGGTTCTAGGGTTCGAGTTCAGGCGGTAACAGGAATTTCTACCCTAGCTACATATCTGGGTCGAATTCATCCCCTGTTTTAAAATTTGCTTGTGTATCATCTGCGATTATGTGGTCTCTGCCGGTGTGGAATTCATTGATCTGTTCTGATGGGTGATTTTCATGGTTTATCTGATTAATTTCAGGCGAATACCGGTACATCCTTAGGGCCGAGAGGTGAGTTTATCTTCTATTCTCATATAGCTCCATTCATTATCGGTAAAAAACCCTCCGACCGACATCAATTCCAACAGGCGTCGGAGACCCCGAGGCAGATAGAAGCGGACACCCGACAAGTCTGGGTGTGAGTGTGAGAGAGAGGGATAAGAGACAGAATATTTAAAGACAGAATGATGGGCAATAATACGCTCTTAAGTCAATTTTAATTACATTTTATTTTATAAACACCTACTGAATTTGAAATTGTTGAGCTTTAATAAGAATTCAATAGTTGATTTGAAAAACTACTTTCTAAGCAAAAAATTTACATTTCAAAGTATATAAACACTCCAGACGCAAAACAAGTTTTCATGTGTTTCAAAAGAAATAAATATATTTGTTTAAAAAGAAAAATGAACATAAAAATAACCAGAGGTGCTACGGAATGACACATATTTTCTCGTACTATTAAGTTTTCTCATTTTTTTGGTCTGGGTTAGGTTTTTGGTTTCGCCAAACCTTCTTCCGAGCTGTCATCTCTCTGCCATCTATCGTCATCCAAACTACATTTTTAAAAAAATGTTCGGTTTCCTAATGCTAGAACTGATACATGACTTTAGATATGTTATAGAAAGGTTAAATTTGTTCTCTATGGAAATTTTCGTTGAAAAATTTGGAGCTGTTTTGGAGGAAATGCCGTTTAATCGTTACTACAAATCCGAAATTTGAAGCTCTTTTTCACAGAAACCTTTCAAGTTTTCGAGAAAAATCACTGAAAACTATTATAATCAGTGTCACTCACAAATGCAATAATGTATGCAAATTGCTGAAAATGTACATGTTAACAGTGTTAGAGATATTTCAAAAAAATATATTAGCGTAATTGTTGAAAAAACAAAATAATACATCAAAGTGGCATTGACGTCAAGCTGTTTAGACCATTTAACATTCTCCGTACAAAATGTTTGAAGAAAAAAATTTAGCCGTTTTGCGGAAAATGACATTTCGAAGTTTCACAAAATTAGGAATTTAGGAATCGCGGAATTTAGGGTTCATTTTCACAGAAAACTTTTGAGTTTTCGAGGAACTTCATGTGACATCATTTGAAACACATGTGCTCATAAATGCAATTATGTATACAAATCCAAATAATGTAAATATTAGCGATGTGAGTAAAATGTCAAAAAAATTACATTTGTATATTTTTTTTAAAACAAAAAAAGAATAGAACAAAATGGCGTTTAGCGGCACAATACGATTCGGAAATCGTCTGTGACACTCATGTGCCACTCTTTCGGCACTGCCATCACAAACACAATAAACATTAATTATATCCTCATGGCTGTAAATTCGCGACATTTTCGTGCTAAATGTACGATGTTGTATTTGAAAGTAGGCTAAATTAAGAACATAGACGACGTTGTTGGAGCATTTTTCAAAATAAGCGACAGCGCCGCCATGATAAAAGTGTCGCTTTCGAATCTGGCGGGCTACTTAATTCAAGTTTCTCAATTGCGTGGCATAGTACTAACTATTGTATCACTTCTACTGGAATTAATCCCGCGAATGTAACTAATAATGTAAGAATTTATTATTTATTCATGAGCTTTTTTACTCAGAACAACGATGAAACCTTACTTTTCAAGGTTTTGTCGTTTCTTCTTCGGACCGTCCGGTATCTTCCTGTCTTACATGTGTCCTTTGGGTGCTCCTAGACGTTCTGTCTAGACATGCTGTCATAATAAGGTGGGCCACCAACCCATTCCAGTCATGCAGGGCATATTTTTGTCTTAGATGAAGCTCGTGTGCCCATCTCTGTTTAATCCAGTGTAGCCTCATACACAAGTTAAAAACAATAGGCATCCCAGTATATTTAATGTGTCAATACAATATTCATTTTTCTAACAGACAGAACTTTCTTGGCTACTGTTGACAATCGCACATCAAACTCCAGGAATATACATGCAGCCATCCCCCAAGGACCTGCGTTATCTCCCATACCCTTTAACCGAGTCGAATTTCCTTGTAGCATCCAACACCAACATCGGCCAGTTCACCGTCGATACCATTTATTGTATATGGGTCCAGTTATTCAACCGATATAATAAAGAACGAGGGGCAAAGGCATCTAGACAAAATAGATGAAAGGCCCATAAATGAACATTTTATCCTCAATAATAAATCAACATTGTATCCTCTACTACCTCTACTACTCGTTCTACTATTAACACGTTCAATAGCGCGTTAATTCCTTGGACTCTACTTTATCAAAACATAAAATACTTAGGAGTATATCTTGATACGAAGTTACAATGAAAATACCATATAAATGAAAAATACATCACGCTAAAGTAAAGATCCTCCAAAAAACCGCTAATTAATTTCAAAAGTAAAATTTCTTTGAACATTTCAATAGCTCTTTGCAAGCATATTACCGTCCAATCATGATTTATGCGTGCTCCTGGTTAAATGTTTCGAAAACTAACTTCAACAAAATTCAAACAAAAAAAATACGTCTCAGGACAATAACAAAGTCCCCGTGGATTGTCTCGAATTTACAGTTGCACAACAAGTTAAATATCCCACACGTAATCAAACACCTATAACAATTTAACCTTACTCAAATCGTAGATTCTCGGACAAGAATTAAAAACAGATTCCCTATACACACATTTTTAAACATCCAGTCCGAGTGGAGAGTAAGGCGCTTTATCAGCTTACTTATCCTTGGGGAGTTAGATTTACTATCTAGTAAATCTATTCTAAGCCGCCAAAACTTACATATGTTTACATAAAATTACAGACATTTTGCCGTCATTCGATTTTTTGGTATCAAGGATCCACAAAACATGGATTTTGGCAACACCACGTGTTAGAGGATTTTTTTTCTCTAAATTTAGCAACTGGATTTATCTACTTTTTCGTTATCCTGTAATACGAGTTTTCAGCCGAAAATTAGCCTTTTCTCGCGCAGCATTACATAACTTTCTCTCTATTCCGTAGAGAGAGAGAGTAAAAATAACAATGAAATGAAATGAAAGTCCGGTACAGAGGAAGGGAGCCAGGCCTCACGTAGATGGCGCTGACGCTCCGTCCCCGAGGCCTGTGCGTCGTGCTCGCTGGTCCAATTTACGCTCAAACAAGGTACCGGAAAAAGGTAGGTATTAAGGAAAGAATGTTATTATGTGTTATAGGAGGTATTGGGAAAGTACCTCGTACCACAAACTCAATTGAGGGATCAAGGAGGCCGGCCAACCCAGGTATAACGGGAACTTCCTCGCAAGCAAGCTCCTTCGCCACTAGGTCCTCCCAATAATGTTAGGATGAAATAGGAAATGTGATGCGTGAAGGGTGGGAAAGCCAAAATACCATAACACAAGTGTGAAAACTCCCATGTCTACGCAGATCTCCAGTGACATCACGTACTGGCTAATGACTAATGTCTTAGCAAACGCGAACATTGTGTCGCTATGTTCAGCGGTACTTTAGGCTTACGTGGCTCACGGCATCAATTTATATCGCTGCAATGACGTTGACCGAGAGGTTCTAGAGATTGAGTCCCAACGGTGGCAGGACTTTCGACACTAGCTAGATAACTAGACCCCTGCCTCAAGGAGATTTCTAGCATCCAGCTGCTCTGATTGGTAGTTTTCCTTGGTTTCTCCGATCAATATCAGACGAATGCCGGAATAGAACCCTAAGAAACGGACCACGGGCCGCGAACGATTTTTCTTTCATTTTCCTTGACCTCTCCTCACCCATTACATGCACTACACGATCACACATGATGAGCTGTGAGCCGACATGTAGGTGGGAGCCGGATCTAGCCATCCAGCGGGGAAAGATCTCTGCCACCTCCCGCGATAAAAGGATGCACTACACTTATAGGACTAATGACCATAGAAGTAGACGGGCTTGGAAATTAATTTCTCCCCGTAGCATGTCACACACAGTTATTAACTGTTTTTGACGTAAAAATAAATAAATAAACACTAATAAATCAATCAATTCGTTAGTACTAATTAGTAGTTAAATCATAGAACCTATTGTAATTGTCCCATCTTAAGAGAAAAGAGGAAATTAGAAGACTAAAGAAGAAAAATAATATGTACGCAAAGAATGTGGAAGACCGTTAAATATATTATCAACATACCTAACAATTAAGACAATATGATAGTCTTCAGACGGGAAACATGATAGATGCCAACATATGATCGCAACATACAATTAAAATACTAGTTTTGACACGCCAAAGCAGAAGGATTTATTACCGTTTAGGAAATGTGTATGCTGATGAATTCCAAATTCCATTCGTTTGTGTTAGGCGACGGTGATCCTCTTTGAAACCGAAAGTGCGGATCGGTGGCAGTGCAGCATCCCGGACTCCTGCCGCTCAGGGAACGCGAGCACCTTCCGAGCGACTTCCGAGAGCACCTGCCCCGCCATTGGCACAAAGCGGCCTTCGAAGGAGTCGACGCGGCGGTGCTCGCTTTCACTTGAGTTGTTCTTTGCTTCATTCCGTGGCCCTTAGAACCAACCATTCTACTCTGCCAAGACCTGCTTCCCGTTCCGTCTTACAAACTATGAAATGAGGCAGAACTTTTAAATGGCGTATATTAAGAACTTACTCTTGTATTTGGACTTCAGTCAAATATCGATTATTTTCGCTTTCAGGGTAAAAAATAATTTTTATGATTATAATTATTGACAACATGGGTCTGGTAGCCTTCACCTCCTTCTGTTAAACATGCTCATCTTTTTCTGGGCCTTCGGCTGGATCTCGTTAGGTTGATATTCTAGTAGGATAAAGACACCAATTGTCACTGTCTCGGTAGTGGCCTCTTCAATAGACCACTACCGAGACCTCTTCAATCTGAATAATAAGAACTGGAGCGTTTCCTCTTGCTTCAAACTTGAAGAAGGTGGAATTTATGCTTTCTAATGGCGGGGTGTAACACGAAGGTAGATTTTTTTCTCTTCCTTCGTCTGTAAAGAATAAGTTGAAAACATCATATAAACACTATTGGCATTGCAATAATATACCATGAACTGCTACTTTTTGAACTTCGGTGTCTCAATCACGTTCAGAAAATAGAAAATCGAGTGGTTATTGTTACATTTCGTTGAGAATGTGACCATTACTACAATGTTGTAATTTTAAAGTGGTCACTAC
Source organism: Acheta domesticus (assembly GCA_031308135.1). Lineage (NCBI taxonomy): Eukaryota > Metazoa > Arthropoda > Insecta > Orthoptera > Gryllidae > Acheta > Acheta domesticus. Next base: position 181,437,508 of record JAHLJT010008446.1, read on the forward strand.
TGGATCAAAATCGAAGATTCAATATAAATTATTAAAACTAGTGGTGCTACCAAAGAACATACTTTCTTACATTGTTCCTAAATGCTACGCAATATTATACTACTACTTAAACCAGCAAAAATGTTTTCAACCAGCAAGTTTTTTTCCATTCCGAGACCGGAACCCAGAACTGCAAGATCAACGTGCTGGCACTGATAACACTACCCCACACAAATTCGCCATTTTCCAGCGCACGTTTACATAACTTTCTCTTCTTACAAAGTATTCGTAAGGTGAGAAAGTAATAATAACACTAGGGAACAAAACTTTTTTTTTCGTAACTCCAGTGTCAAAGTAGGTAATTTCAAAGAAAACAATCACGCTGATTCCGAAAATTAGTATAAAAAGTTTCTATCACGCAAGGTTCAAGAGATATAAACATATTTAGTATTTGAAATAAACAAAATCCTATACTTATTTCCACATTGTCATTCCGGTTATTTTACTGCAAAATTTTATGAGTATGCTTCATAAATTGTAAGAACAAGTTAAACAAGTGGTGCTTCCAACGCACATACTTTCTCGCACTGCTTCTATACGGTCCTAAATGCTACTCCACTATTGCTAGAGCCTCGACCTCAGCCAAATCGATTGGGGAATGTCAATTTTCAAGAATATCGGCTGAACGGTTTAGGCGCTAGCGTCGGCCACAGACGGACATTTTGTCGTCAAACGCGTTTTCGGTATCAAGAACAAAACATGGATTTTGGATGCACCACGAGTTAGAGAATTTTTTTCTAATTTTAGCAACAGGTTTATTCCACTTTTTCGTTACCGGACCCCTACTATAAGAGTTTTTCTGGCAAAAATTCGCCATTTTGCGGCGCACGATAACATAACTTTCTCTTTTTACGAAGTATTGTAAGATTTTATTTTTCCAACATTTTATTTTCCCACCATTCAGTTGCTATATTAAGAAAAAACCCTCTAACACGTGGTGTAGCCAGAATCCCTGTTTTTATGGGTCCTTGATACCGAAAAACCAATTGAAACCAAAACGTCCCGCCCGGTGTATGTTAACACCACTGCCTAAATTATGCGTACGATTTTTTCCAAATTGAAGAAACCCCTGTCCGTCTGGCGTGAGTCGAAGCTATGCGATTTTGAAAAACACTAATTAATTTTTGGGGGTATTTTAAATGAAGCCCTCCGGACATTTTCAAAATTTTCTTACAAACGGCTCCAAATTTTTTCTTTAAATTTCTTGTAAGAATAGAATAAAATACACTTATTAAGGTGACACAGGTCCTATTTTCACGGTTAACTCTGAATTTTCGAAAATTGCAAAAGTTTGAATTTTTTCGTTGTCTTGCTAAAACAACAACATTGAAGATAGAGATTTTCCCCTCAAATAAAATTTGTTTTCCATACTAAGTTCTTTAATTAGCGTGATGTTCATATTCTTGAAAATTTTAGTAGTTTTCGCGCAATATTGCATACAGTGTGTGCAATTTAACTAGTGGTGCTTCCAACTAGTTTTACGGTTGTCTTGACTACCGGTTTACTACTTTACGGCTGTCGCCGCTTCTTCCCTTCGAGGAGAGGGTAACTCCGAGGTACTTTCTCGCACTGCTTCTTTACGGTCCTAAATGCTACTGCACTACTTCATAAACCAGCAAAAGTGTTATATATAAGCTGCGAGTTTTTCTTTACGGCTGTCGCCGCTTCTCGCTTCCCAGTTTCCACCTCTTCCTATCTTCCCACTCTCCATCTTTGAGGCCTCTTGCCTCCATTTCTTCTTGGATGTCCTTTCTCCAACTTCTTGGTGGTCTTCCACGCTTCTTCTGCTCTGGAGGTGTCCATGCCCAGATCTTCTTAGGCCACCTATTGCTTTCCATACGCTGGAGGTGCCCATACCAATTCAATCGTTTTGTTCCAATTGAATCCAAGATGCTGCTCTCTACGTTCATCATCTGTCTTATTGTTTCATTTCTAACATGATCCAACCTAGACACCTGGCAGCACCTTCTCCAGTAGTCCATTTCAAGGGCCATCAACCTACATTTATCCCTTTTGTTCAGTGTCCATGTTTCAGCTCCGTAGGTACTTATGCTCTGTATGACGGTCTTAAAGATATGAGTCTTCTTCCGTTTTGTGACACTTTTGCTCCAGAGAATAGAGTTTAACTGTCTTATCGCTCTCTTTCCCTGTCCAATCTTGTTGGAAATGTCATCAGAGCTTCTACCCTTCGAGGAGAGGGTAACTCCGAGGTACTTGAAAGTTTCTCTTCGTTTAATTTTCCCAGTACCGACGTCCAGGTCCCCATATTCTTTTTCTCCTGCTATCATATATTCCGTTTTTTTAAGGTTTATAGTGAGACCCCATTTTTCATACTCCTCTTGTAATTTGCGAAACATATAACTCGCATCATCTTCGTCTCCAGCTATGATCACTTGATCATCGGCAAACAGCAGGGTGTACAGTACATCATTTTCGATTGGTAATCCCATTCCGCTACACTTTCGTTTCCAATTTTTAAGCGCTTCTTCAAGATATAATTTAAATAAGAGAGGGGCTAATGAGCAACCTTATCTTAACCCCTTGTTCACTTGAAATTCTGAGGAGAGTCGTTTACCTATTTTGACAGAGCTATAATTATCACTATATAATGCATTGATAGCATTAATATAGGCTAGCTCGATACCACTTCATGCTTGGCCATAACTTATTTAATGGCACTGTATCGTATGCCTTTTTCAGGTAAAAAAATATGAGATGGACATTCCTACCTCTTTCAACAAGTTGAGCTAAAGTGTTTTCTGCCAGAAAATTTTTTTCCGTTCCGAGACCCGAAATCGGATCCTCAAAGTTAACGAACCGGCACTTACACCACTACGCCAAACTAGCACCGTATAGATCGAAGAGAGCCATAAAAAGAATCGAACCGAGCTATAAAATGGTAAATGCATGGTAAACAAACAATTGATACGATGATAAAAGACGATTTACATATCCAAGAAGAGACGTGAAAATTTGTTGAATCTTAAAAACTTGAAAGAATATATACAGACACTTCGAGTTCATTTATCGTAATTATCAATATTTGTTATTCAAATGGCTTCACATGGTTCTCAATAAAGTTTTTAGTATTCTCAATTATTTCCTGGGACAACAGAGAATTTTTACAAATAATATGCCGCGACCAGGACTCGAACCGGCGCAGCTTCCCTCCGAAAAGCTGTGCCAATTCTCGCTGATTAACGACTGCGACAAAAACGGCTCCGCATGACGTTTACACTTGTATAATAGTAATAGCGTATGGTGGTTTCATTTCCAGCTTTAGGAAGCTGAAAAATCTAGAGAATGTGAAATGTCCTTTGGGAACCCAAAGAAGGTATCTCGGAAGATTATCGTTCATAACAGAAAAACGGGTTCAAACTATAGAGATTAGAAAACTAAGTTCTGCGAGGTCTGCGACATTCTATTGCACCACTAGTTTCCTAAATTTAGAAACCCGTTTCATCCACTTTTTCCTCACCAGACTCCAACTATAAGAGTTTTTCTGGCGAAAATTAGCCGTTTTCCGGCGCACGATTACATAACTTTCTCTTCTTACGAAGTATCCGTAAGGCGAGAAAGTAAAAAGCAAATTAATAACGATTTTGGAACTATTAGGTATATCTAACTTGTTCTTATGCTTAATTATTATGTTTTGTTTACATTTAATGTTGATATATTCCTATTGTACTGAAATCGGTTTATACAGATGCACAGAATGACGAACAATGGATATGATGGTATATACGCTTTACAACTCCAAGAAGATATGTGAAAAATTGTTAAAAAGTTGAAAATTGGAAAATTACATACAGACACGTCCAGTTCATTGATCGTAATTATCAATATTTTTGATTCGAATGGCTTCACATGGTTTTTAATAATGTTTCTGAAATTCTCAATTATTTCCTGTAACAGAGAATTTTGATAAATAATATTCCCCGACCAGGACTCGAACCAGCAAAGCCTCCCTTGGAAGCACTGGGCCGATGCGCCGAATTTACGAGCACCACTACCTTCCCTTTGCTTGGCCCTTACACTTATATAAGAGTAATAGTGGATGGTGGTTTCATTTCTAGCATTAGGAAGCCGAAAAATCCAGAGAATGTGAAACAAAATGTCCTTTGGGCGCCCAAAGAAGGTATCTCGGAAGATTATCATTCATAACGGAAAAACTAGTTCAAACTATAGAGATTAGAAAAATTAGTTCTGCAAGAAAGTCAGTGCCATTCTATAGCACCACTAGTTTATGAATTTATTTATCGCCCATTATTACACACGTGGAAAAGAATTTAAAGAAAAAATTTGGAGCGGTTTTTTGAGTAACAGTTTTTTTTAAAAATTTGAATCGCAGTTTTCGCAAAAACTACTCGTATTTTCAAAAAATGGTACATGACCTTATTTAAAGTGCTAATTTTGTACAACCGACTTTGTTTGAGGTAAAAATCTCTATTTTTAATTTTGCAGTTCTTAAAAAGTTTTTTCCAATTTTCGAAAAATTGGGGATATCAACGAAAATGATATCTACATCATTCCCTTAAACGTCCTTTGCACTATTCAACAAAAAAATATAATCAAAAAATTTGGAGCTATTTTCTTTTAACTTTGAAAATCTCAAAACGGGGTTCATGTAAAGTATCCCCAAGTATCAAATTCCAGGGGCCTTGAGACGAGTAAAAACGATCGGGGAATATCAATTTTGAAGAAAATCGGCTGAACGGTTTAGGCGCTAGCGTTGACCACAGACGGACAGACGGACGTTTTGCCGTCAATCGATTTTGCAGTATCAAGAAGCAACAAAACATGGATTTTGACTACACCACGAGGTAGAGGATTTTTCCCCTAAATTTAGCAACAGGGTTTATCCACTTTTTCCTCACCAGACTCAAGCTATAAGAGTTTCTGGAGAAAATTAGCCGTTTTCCGCCGCACGATTACATAACTTTCTCTTCTTACGAAGTATTCGTAAGGCGAGAAAGTAAAAAGGAATATGCATATTCGTGAAATAATATGCAGACATTAAAATGATTTGTTGGTATTCACCACAACATTGGTAGAACGAACAACAATGATTTGAGTTTTCCCTACAACCACATAAGTTGTAAGGTTCGTTGTACGGTCACACAACACTGATCGTACAACGCGAGGTCCCATGGTTTGTCCTGATCATAAACACGACAGCCAAAGTATAAAGAATAAGCGAGTTTTGTAATTTCATATATTTTTTCCTTTGAAGTTTGAGTGTGAATCTTCCACAAACGTAACAAAAGTTTTCGGGTTGATTTGCACACTTTCAATGTGAAAACATCGATTTGCATTTTATCGAACCGATTCAATTCTATAGATCATATGGCAAATTTCACTTTATAGAAACCACAGATCTATAATGTATTAATGTATTTGAGGCACACGCAAACTAGACACTAACTTCACGCGCACTGCGGTTACAGTAGCACATAACACTCACTGACTCAGTATCTGCCACCCCAACAGTTGGGTATTCGTGTACTTGCGATAATGTAAGGAGCTAAACAATTCCTTTCCATGACTGATGCGCAATAGGCAATATGAGTGCACACGTGACTTGTTTTCAAAACATCTACTAAGACCACTAAGTCCTACTCGTAATTGAGCGCCAGACGATATAAATATAAGCGATAATATGCGCGATAATAAAGACGACAATCTTCGAATACAGAAGATAAAAACCCACGAAAGTCTAATTTTGTTGAGATCTCATGAAAAAGGCATAAATGAACTGAACAAATATATTATTTTTAAGTAGATTTTATTCGTATTTATTCTCCTATCTTACAGGAGCAATTTAAATGTATTTGCATTAATAGCAAAATACGATATGACACGGTATATTTAAAAACTGTGACTCCATTTTTTTTAAAAAGTTCTTGTAAGAATATAATAAAACACTCTTATTAAGGTCCGAATTTGACGGTTAATTCTCAATTTTGGAAAATTGCAAAATTTTGAAATTTTTTCGGCCTCTTCCTACAACTACAAAATTAAAGATAGAGATTTTTCCTTGAAATAAAATTTGTTCTCAATAGTGAGTTCTTTCATGAAGGTCGTGTGCACTTTTTTGTAAATTTCGGTAGTTTTCGCGCAATATTGTGTGTAATATTTGCAATTTTAAAAAATTACAAAAACAATATTTTCTCAAAAACGGCTCCAATTTTTTTCATTTAACGTTTGGTATGGATAGTTCTGAATGTACTCTATGAGAGGACATAAACGCCATATTGCTCCATACTTTTGTTGTTGTTTTTTTCAAAAATTAAAAAAATGTAATTGTGACTTGTCTCTCACGTCGTTAATATTTACATTAGCGGCGATTTGTTCACATTATTATATTTATGAGTACATGTGCTTTAAATAATGTCACATAAAGTTTCTCAAAAACTCAATAGTATTCTATAGAAACTAGTTCAAAATTCCGCATTTTCAAAAATAACTCAAACGCCATTTTCTCATAAATGGCTTCAAATTGTTTCTTCAAACTTTTCAAAGCTAATTGATAGTGCTAGTTTGACTCTCTGATATGACGTAAAGTCCATTTTGGGGTATTTTTTTATTTTTTCAAAAATTACACAAATGTGTTATTTTTGATATTTCAGGCCGTTAATACGCACATTTCCAGCAACTTGTAATTACTATTGTATTTTGTGAGTTAATGTGCTTTAAATTATTCGAATGAAGTTTTTCGAAAACTTCATTCGAGCCCTTAACCGCCATTTTCTTAGAAATGTCTCCAAATTTTTCAAAGGAAATTGCAATTTAGGAAGAGGTTCTCTAATATTCTTAAAAATAATATTTCTGTTCTTCTATTAGGAAACCGAAAAATTAAGAAAATGTAAAAAAAGTGTAGTTTGGGCGGCGATAGATTGCAGTTGGTAAGATTATGTGTCAATAGCTAGCCGAGACCAAAGGAAATAGAAAACTAATACGGGAAAGTCTGTGCAGTTTTGTAGCACTACTAGTTTTCAAATGAAATCTGTTCTAAAAAGGAGATTAAAAAAAATAATGTATATTTTTACTTCTTACGAATTCTTCGTAAGAAGAGAAAGTTACGTAATCGTGCGCCGGAAAACGGCGAATTTTCGCCAGAAAAATTCCTATTGGTGGAGTCTGGTAACGAAAAAAGTGGATAAAACCTGTTGTTAAAGTTAGAGAAAAAAAATAATCTATCTCGGGGTGTAATCAAAATCCATGTTTTGTTGCTTCTTGATACTGCAAAATCAATTGACGCAAAATCAATTGACAGGCAAAACGTCCGCCTGTCTGCCCATCTGTGGTCAATGCTAGCGCCTAAACCGTTTTGCCGATTTTCTTCCAAATTGATATTCACCAAACGTTTTTACTGATGTGAAGGCTCCTGGAGTTTGAAACCGATATTTTAATTTTAGGGTTTTTTACAAGAAGCCCGTTAGAGATTTTCAAAGTTAAAAATATGACTCCAAATTTTTTGATTAAATTTTGTTGTTGAATAATGCGGAGGACTTTTAAGGGAATGATGTATCCTTTTTCCTTAAGCTTTGCTTAAGGGATTGATGGTTTCGGGAGCGTCAACTACTAAGGTAAGTCCCATAAGTGTCGTGCTTGTTTAGTCGCGGGGGAGTGGAAGAGGTGGCGGTGATCTTCCATGCTGGATGGTGAGATCCGGCGCCGACCTTCACGTCGACTCGCGAGGTTTTCCCCAACCAGGCATCTCCCACCAGCGGGGCACCTCCGCAGCCGGGACACGCTCTAGACACCAATATTTTTCAATTAAGGCTCCAAATAAAAAGGCTCTAATATTTCATCAATTTGTTTGCTCAAATAGATCAAAGTACGCTTAATTAAGTTGCGCAGCTCAAGATTGATTTATATTTTCAGGAACATCAACTGCTATGGTCATTAGTCGCGTTAGTGAAGTGAATATTTTATTCCGGGATGGGGCGAAGTTTCTTCCCCGCTGGATGGTGATACCCGGTGCCGACCTATATGTCAGCTTACGGGTATATCCCCCTTCAGATATCTCTTTAGAAGGGCTCTGAAGCAACAGGTACATGCTCTAAATTCTCGGCTGGTCTCCGTCATGTGAGGAAGCGAAGTTCATCTAAGTGTGTGAGTGTAGGGGGAGGGGGAGGGCAAGGAAGAGGAATGAAAGATCACACGCAGTCCATGGCCTGTTTGATGAGGCTCCAGCATTCTTCTGGTGTTGATCGGAGAAACTACGGAAAACTACCAATCAGAGCAGCCGGCCTCTAGAATTCTCCTCCAGACAACACCTGAATTCCACCTAGCTATCTAGCTAGTGTCGAAAATCCTGCCAACCGTCGGGATCCGATCCTTAGGTATTATCTTGGAAAAGAAATGTGTTTTAAAACCATGAATCCTTTTATTTAAAAAAGACGCCTCGGTGCGTGAGTGATTAGCTAATTGGCTCTCAACTCCCACCGCTAAGTTAGAGCCCGGCTGTGATGCGTGTTTTTGAAAGGCGTAAGATTCACAGTGGCTATCTCACGCATGTCAAAGAAGCCTAGCAGGTGCGCGACATAATTAAATCCCTCCGGCCATTTCCTTTTCTAATGAGATCTCACGTTCTCCCGACCAGTTTGGATATACAAGTAGTTAAGACTCCCTGAATCTAAGGATTCTAGTAATACTTAACTGACATTGGAAGTGAAAGTAAGAATCACATCCAATCGTATCAAGGGACACCCACGGGGCGCACCTACGCGAAATATCCCCTGAGACAACACCAGGCATGTCAACGTCGCGGGCAAGGTAACTAGCTTTCTAGAGTTCGCGGGCACTTCGACCAGAGCAACTGGCACGAAGTTCAAAAGTAAGGATTGTACAAAATGTTCCATGGTCAAAACTTCAAAAATAAGCTCTTAAGACAATTCTAAGCATATTTCCTCTAATAAACTACGTGGATATTCCGAATGGTTTAGTCGCAATAAGCACTCAAAAGTTGGTTTGAAAAAAATTATTTCTAGGCAAAAATTTGCATTATTGAAGCATAGAAACACTCCAGAAACATGTAAATTGTTTATTATTTACAACAGAAATGCATATATTTGCTCAGACAGAAAAATTAAGCGAGAATTTAAAAAAAACAGTCGAATTGTGTAAATTGGGTGCTTTTTTATTTCTGGTTTAATTTTTCTTTCTGAATAAATATATTCATTTCTTTTCTCATTATATATTCCATCTTCTCCTGAGGACTTCCGTTTTCTAAGTGTTCCGATTACTTTCGATATTTCTTCTCATTCCTTTGATGTAATATCTTCAACCAAGTCTATTATCTTCGGAGTGCCATCGTGGAGTAGTTCCCTAAAGTATTTTGTGGAGTAGTTACCTAAAGTATTTACTGGAGATCGCATGAAGTTTATTTTCATAGTGGTGCAACTCCATTGAGTTCTACGTGTCTCGTGATGAGCTTTTCGATAGGTTTTTTGCGACAGCAGCGATATTGATTATCTTAATCCAGATGTTCTAATAGATATTGGTAAATTAAAATAAGAGCACTGTTTCGCAAATCTTTAGTGTTCTTCAGTGAAAGAAAAGCATGCGCGGGAACGTAGTTCTATTAAACATTTGTTTTTACGAATTTCGCATTTATTGTCAATACGAAATAATGAAGGCATGATTACATTTTAATGTGGCTATTTATTAATTGTAACTAGCATATTGTAAGAATAAAAAAATGTGCCTGCAGCACTTGTACGACGGACGTGTGTGTGTGTATTTACGTACTCTATTGTCATTGACGCTTATAATGCAAACTAATCGACAACAGCATTGACTGAGATATCCTACTGCACTTAAGCCTCTCAGGTCTACACGAATTTATGATCCAGATCCTACTGCATGTTCTTCAACAGGTGGGGAGTCTAGTGCAGTTAGTGGTGAAGTAAAACGAGTTCGAAGTAAAAAGGGACAAAACAAGTGATGTGTACCAATGAACAAAACCTTCAAAAACGCAAAAGAAACTATGGGAAAGAGTACGTTACAAAAACAACAATATTATTTTGAAGAAAACATTCGAAAATCTCGACTGCTCCCGAACTCGCAAATGTTTAAGTAATATTACCGAATCCGAGAGGAAAGAAAAATTTTGGGAATTAGAAAATTTTGATCTCAAAAAAAACTACTTAAATTGATTATGTACACATCGTTCTGTTAAACGTCGTCGACCAAAGAACGGTTCAGGAAATAGGAAAGGGTGCTTTTATGGATACCGACTGGAGATTGGTAACACAAGTACAAAAGTTTGTAAAAACTTCTCTCTCCCAGTGCCGTAGTCTCAATGCATGCGAGTGATGTGTTACATCCCCTAGTTTTCCATCACTTTAAAATATTTTCAGTAAAGTATTTTCTTTTCTTCTGGTAAGTATCTCCCTTTGTTTCTCCATTCCCTCCCGCCATATACGTGCGCGGTCCAATAGGCGTTAGTCCCCTCGCTGGATGTGACCGGCCGAGAAACATCCCTCGAACGACCTCACTTCGTTGGCAAGGTTATTGAACTCACGGCCATGCACTGTGTTTAAGCTGCGTGGTTTCGACTGCAGGTGATGTGACATAGCTTCTCACATCAAAGGCTTCTCATTGACGTTCGTGTATCCCCTCCCAATAACCTTCCATACCCCCTCCTCTCTCTCATAATTCGGCAGCACGCCTGGGAATCCCAGAAGTCACGTGCCACTATATCGACCCGGAAGCGGGGAGCGGGGGACAGACAGCACGATTGTTTTTCTTCACAAGTCAAGCAAGTCTGCCAACTATGCTTAAGCACATTTCAATATGCTTAAGGACATTTCAACCTGATTCAGTACAACTGGGTAACTCGGTGTGTGTTAGCAGGTCTGACAAAACTAGATCACTCCCATCATGTAAGGAAATGGTGACAGAGACAATCCGTGAACTCGAAACGGTGCGCGCGATGTTATTTCGTTCATGTGTGTCCTGCGTTCTAGCGTAAATGCTGTTTACTACTGAATGTGCGTTAAATAGACTACTTTGCCTAGTTGGTGATATGTTAAAGAGAATCGTGAATTCGAAATTGTAACGCGAAAGAATACAACTTGCGTATTGTGTGCGTGCGCGATATGGCGAGCTCATCTAGTTCATTTGTGGTAGTGGGTGAGTTATTTGTAGCAGGGAACAATAGTGAAACGTTTCTTGTGTCATAGATAGGATTCGTGAAATTCCGTGCAGTTCATTCTCCTATTCCGAAAAACTTAAGAGAGATTGTGATGGACAACCAAGACAACGCGAATAGATCTCGAGTTCAAAAATTAGGCATGTACTTTTTTGTGGTTATTTTTTTAGTTTTATTGTTTTTTTTATGTAAGTTAGTGCATGCAATGAGAAAATGATGATTGTCAAGGAAGATTCAGAATGTGTCTAATTTGCAACATACACTTCTAAAATACTTCAGAGAAAAGTAGAATGAAGCAGACTTTAAATATTTGGAATTATGCGTTCAATCTGTAATATCATGATCGCATCCCCACATCTACTAGCCAGGAGACGCCACTGCTCTCTCCATACTTTCAAAATTTCCAGAATTACTGGAAATTTGGCTTACCAGAATTACATCAAAAAGCGGAGAAGAAAGGTCAGCTCATCTTGATCGGAAAGGTAAACATGACTCAAGAAAGTGTGTGCCAGAAGCACTAATTGCTGATGTCAAAGAGCACATCAAAAGTTCTCCAGCATGGGAAAGTCATTTTGCTAGGAAGGATAATTCTAAAAATAAGTATGTAAATCCGGATCTGAATGTTGCAAGATGTTTAGTTTATATTTAGATAAGTGTCAGAGTGAAAATAAAACCTCTGAAGGGATACATATTTATCGTAAAATGTTTAATGATGGCTCTGATCTCTCCTTTCATCCAACACGTAAGCATACTTGTAGTTTCTGCGATAAATAATTTTTCAAAATTGAAGCTGCCTCTGATCATAAACAGCAAGGCGACTTAGTCACAGAATCTATTCTGTGACTAATATCTATATTAGTCACTAGTATCTATTCTGTGACTTAGTCTTGGAAAAGGAACTTCATCTCATAAAAGCTGAAGCTCAGAAAAGGATTAGAACAACTTGAAGATAAGACTGAATGTGTCTGTTGAGACAGGAGTGTATGTAAAATAGTGACATTCACATTCATATTTAATTTGCTTCAAGAAATCGATTTTTTATTTACATTTTTTCTTTAAAATATCCACCTCCCATATTCAACCATTTGGCACGAAAAACTAATTTTTATAGTGGTGTACCTCCTTTACTGCTCTATATTTTGAGACACATGCAGTATTTTTATACATCAAATTTGCAGACAAACAAGTTTATAAGAAAAGGGAACACTCAATTTCCTTTCTATTTCAATTCCGGATTTTTTCATAATCGTTTCACTTTACGGCTCCATGTCTCAAAACGAATGTAAATGGAGTTGTACCACTATTAAAATGACGCCTCCATATAACAATGATTTAAGTTAATTAAGTATAACACAAAACGAAAACAATAGAAGATTTTACCATTTAAAGAAATACCTGCCCCTTGGCAAAAATGTTTTTACCAGGCAGAACTCAAAAAGAAATAAACATGAAGTAATAAGTGGTAAATAACATCATTCAAATGTTCTATAGAAAACATAAAACTTACTTTCGTATACAGCAACCATTCTTCGTGATATTTCGAGAGCGCTTTGTATTTAGCTTTCCTGCTTGCGCTTGTACACCTCTTTCTGGATTTGGAGGGAAAGTGAGAGTGGAGTCAGGGGATGTGGCCTGTTCCTGCGGGAGCACCGGGCTTCCCAAGCGGGCAAGTAGCTCTTGTGGGCGCGGTTTGACATGGCCGGCCTAGACTTACGGGATATGCTTCGGAAGAAGCCTGGGAAAATGCATGTGCGGAACTGTGATCAATGGACGCCTCCCAGCAAATTATCCTACATAATAATTGATTTTTTAAAAATAAATAATCGAAGGATAAAGGCAATTAAATTTTAAAATATTAAAAAATACGGTAGCTATTTGGGTTGAAGGGATTAGAAAGTTAGAAATCAGTAGAATGTTCCCTTTTTTACAAACAGAATCTTTGTTCAAAACGTTTAACTTAATTATGCTTGGGACTGTTTACCACTTTAGGGTCTACTGCCAGAGTGGATCCGCTTTCGACTGACGAAATGTTCAGAGTACGATTTCAACCTCGTTTCAGATCCTGTTATATTTGCGACTGGGACTTTTCAGAAGAGTCTGAAAACACTGGTCGCAAGCATAACTAACAGACTTCTCTCAATTGAAGTGGGAAGTTTCAGATCTCTTATAAAGCTACGTACCATAGGTTATTTAACATGTTAGAAAAGAAGCTTGGACAGCTTTCAGTACTATGTACCAAAATTTCATGTGCAATAAAAATGCAACTACAAGAGCACGTTTTCTTGAGCTCTGGTTTCTCCAAAATGCTAGGTGCTAGAGGAGGTGGAGGTTTAGTTATTTTGATTGCAGTACTCGGAAATTAAATCTAATCTAGCTTATTATTGGATACAAATAACTTCTATTACAAGCGACTGAAAATTTCATGTTATCAATTGTAAGCAATGCTCGTTATTATTTTTTGTTCATAATTTAATTAGTAAACCTACATTGGTGAACGAGAAAGACGAGAAAAGGATTTCGAAGTTCCAGAAAACGTGCGTGTTTCTCGTATGCTAGGTAAAGTTCGAAGAATGAAGATGCATAATGAGCATCAAGATTTATTTTCTCTTTTCACAAGTAAACAAATTACTTGAAACGTAGGTGATATCGCCTAAGAACATGGTGAAGGTTTCACCATGACACACAGAACACATATACCTACCATGGATAATTGAGTGCAACAATGAAGGTGCATTACTACTGGACATTGGAATCTAAACCACACGCTTCTCAGTGGAGCAAATCCATTCTTCGAAGCTTCTAAGAGAGAAAAAGATTACAAGCGAGGTAAACGTCATCTTTAATAATTACTTTTTTCTCTCTTATGACGTTCTGTGCATTCTTTCAATTCCTGTGTTATAATCTGATTTCGATCATCATTATCACTTGTACGTAAACATTACTTTCTGCCGAAATTTCCTTTCAAAATTGAGAAAAATTTTGACTTTGTAGTGAAAAACCAGTTGGACATTCAGGATATCGTATATATCTTATAACATCTATCATTTGGAAAATAGCTCTTGATATGTTTCAACTTGTAGAGTAATATACTTTTTGTTTCATTAATTTATAATTGTTTTTCTTCTAATTACACCTTGTTATTCTTGTTTGTGCTCTTATTTAATAATTCTTTTGTATAAATAATTGGTTATTCTGCTAATAACTATTTTGTATTTCTGCCATTTGATTTCCACCTCTGTTTGGTAATTTTACCTTATAAGCCTATTCTGAAATACATAATCAATTTTTATAATTCTATTTCATAAATATTTTAAATTTGCTTTAATATAACATAACATAAATATTTTAAATTTGTGTAATTTTACTTGCGTTTATTGTTGTGTTAATTCTTGTTAGGTGGTGATACTGGCAAGAAAAAAAAACCCTCTCATTTCAGTATGTTGGCAACAAATCTGTTTTAAGATTTTACTAAACAATATGATTCATGAAAAATATTAGAATACCATAAAGTATTTTTGCAGTACAGGTGTACAGGTGTATTAGTGAAAAAATTAAGTGGTTTATTTTAACTCTTTGTGGCATCAAGGCCGTTAGTGACGTCTTGAATTCAATATATTATGCTGTATTAAAAATAATACACCCTCTCATTTCACATTGTTCTAAAACATGTATTAATTTAATAGTATTATCCTACTTAATACACAAAGCCCAAATACTGCTAAGCGATTGATTTTAAGCATTTCTTTGAAGTATTGCAATATTTTACCCAAATATCGATGACATCAAATATGGTTTGGACTATTAATGAGTGGTTTGTCTCTGCATTCATAAAAAGACAAATACAAAAAATCGGTAATCAAGATTTAAAATACTAACTAGAAACCAAATATTGTATGTATTAGAAAATTCAGAATTAATTCATTTCCCACAAGGAAAATAATGTGTAAAGGTCATTATTTATTTCATTTCTTAACTGTTGCTAGGTTGAAATCTTAGTGTGAAAAGTTTGAGTTTAATCAATAGGCCTAGGGATTATGAAAATTTATTTAATTCCTAAAACTCAATAGTTTTCCTTTTACTTGTCTGCTTCTCAATGAATTGCAGAATCCTCTTAATGATTTTGGAGATTGAAGACACTTTTATCATTTTTATCACTTTTATCACAAAATGTAAGATAAATAATTGTGTAACTTTACCTACACAAAATAAACATTTGGCATCTTCCAGAATTGCTAAGTTTCAAAGAAACATGAATTAATACAATTTGTATATTTTTATAACATTTTCTTTCATTTATGTGGTATGTCATACACTGAATAATTTGAAGTGAACATCAATTTTGAAATAATCAGGAATGATATGAAAGTAATCAGCAAATATTTTCCTTAGATATAGTAAGTATGCATAGGTGTAATAAGTGGTATATTTAATAATTGAGATTTAGATATTGAGTTTTGTTTATATCATTATAAATGTGTATAACAGAAGAGGAATTAATTTAGTAACTCTTATTTAATTACTGAAATTAAATTAAGTATACCATTAGTAAGGTTATTGTGACTTTAATGATTACATTTCTTCTAATGGTCAAGAGTATTACCTTACTGAGATCCATTGAAAATAACTGGTATTGAAATAAAGGCCCTTCTTACAGACCATTGGTTTCTCAGCACAACTGAATGATTATATCATTAAATTAGAAATATATTACACTGAGAGAATTTCTGGTGTCTTTGGTTTGTTTACATTATGTATCTATAAAAGAGACCAAAACATAAGAGGCTGAAGAAGTACGGCAACTAGGACATCAGAATTCTAATTACAATGAAGAATTTGATGTGTGTTAGGTAGAGTAGTTTCCAAATTGTGCCTCTAATAAGAAACATGTTCATTTTAAAGAAAATTTCAGTTTGCTGGGCTCTCTTATTACTTTCCAGAGATGTAACTGATTATTTTCACCAAGTGCAGGCATTTGAAATTTATATATTAAGCAAAATAATAAAAATGTTTGATATTTGCAAGAGTAAATAACTAAATTAACTGAGAAATGTTTATTTATTGTATTATTGAAACATTTTGCGACTGCGACTCTGAAACAGTTAGTGAACTATATTTCGTGAGTAATTGAAGCAATAATTGTGATAGGTTTACATTACAGAAGGAGAATACTAAATTTCATGTATAAATAATTTCAAAGATATCTCTTAAGTGAAATTAATATATGAAAAATTGAAATTTTTCTTTCAACCAACAGATTATTTTATTTTTATTGAACATCAAACCTTCAAAAAAAATATATTCCTCACAAAATAAGAGATTATAGAATAGGGTGATCAGATTTTTTATGACATAAAACAGGTCATTTCTGAAATATGGAAGGAAAACAACAGGACAAAACAGGACATGAGCTTCAAAGAAAATATGCTTCATATGTGATTGCACTGCTTCACTGGAGACAAGTACAAATTATGTTTTTATACTTAAAAGACATATTTTAATGACCAACTTATGTACAACTTGCTGAACATGACCTCTGTGGTTTCTCATTCAGGAACATCACTATGAATTTTGTACTTATCAGAAAATTTGATATTGTGCAAGAGTTTGGAATTGCTTAATAACAGGTTGTAGAATTCTTTAAAGCTCAGGTTGTAAAAATGAGTTTTTCAAATTACAATTCCTTAATAGTTTCGGTAGTAAATATTTTTTTTTATCAATCTAAAGGGAGTTCATAATTGAAATATCACATTATACAGCCAAAGCAAAACTCACAACTACCTTTATGCTTTTATGTGGATTGCCTCTACTTTGAAATGTGTGGAAGACATCACACAATTTTTTATCAATCTCTATATTATCTTTGCCCCATTCCTCAAATTTTTTTGGATAAAAGTTTGTTGAAATGTAAGAGCTAGCAAAGAAGCAAAATCCACCATGCGTCTAGGAATAGCAAGGTTACACCCAAGAAGGAAAAAGCAGGACATTTTGCGTCCCATTAATATTTTGTCGGGACAATGGGAAACATAATGAAAAAAGGACAATCCCATTAAAAACAAGATGTCTGGTCACCCTATTATAGAAAGATATTATCAATTTCTGGAAAGATTTTTAAAATTGTGCTACAATTGCCAACATTTGTTTCTTGTTTTCGCTAAAAAAAAGGAGAGAGAGATGAGACGAGAGAGAGAGACTGCTTTCAATAAAAATAAGAAATGCGCTAGTAGAATCAAATTATCAATGAAGTGATTGAATAAGTTATGTTGTATAGAACAATTATTTTCAAATGAATCAACTGTAGTTACTTGTAGTAGAACACAATTTATAACAATGCATTATCATGTTTTTAAACATCAGTGATATCACACTTCAGATTATGTTGTAAATAATCTATTGTTTCTTGTAAATTGTTTAACATTGCTGCAAAGGACAGTGAAAAAAATGCTAATTCTTATTTTTGTACACAACCTTTATTGATGGACAAACCATATAGTAGTTTGTTTCAAAGTGGAAAAATTTGATTTAAATTAAGACATTTCAATACTATGACAGAAATAAATTTCTTGTTCCACTAATGCACAAATTATGAAACATAAAAATTTAGACAAAAAAATTAACAATTTTCAAAAAACAATATATTTTAGAAAAATATACTATTTTTACTTTTTCATTTCTCCAATATTTCCACTAGTGATTTTTTTTATTGAGTTGGGATATATCCATCTAAAATATTCATTCACCAGTTCAAAAATGCTTTGAAATGTTACATAGCATAACTAGTGGCTTGCAGTAGCAAAAATGTTTTCCTGTAGCATGCACACTGCTCAGGAACAACAAATGAAAATTCTCTTGTATAATCTAATCAATGTAAAATTCTCTTGTAATATCTGCAATAAATTAAATATTTTAACAAGAACAATCTTTAGGAGTATTGCAATAGCATAGTATGAGAATAGACACAGTATGTTAGAGACTACAAGCTGTATAAGACTGGATGGAATAACAAATAAATAATCAAGTATTTGAATTTCAAAATTCAAATCGAATCTGTTCCATTGTTTTTGAATTTTCCCACATTTCTGGGTATCTAACGTAGTCTGCTCTCTAATGGCCAGAGGATTTTGTTTTTCTTTCTTTCTTTTCTTCTTTCTTTCTTTCAATTTTTTATCTCTTTGTAAATTAGTAATAGTTACTTCCAGAAGATGGTCTGTCTGGTAAGATTATGGAACCACTTATCTAGCAACAATCTTCCTAAAATATACTCCTTTTGTTTATTCTCATGATTTCTTGCTAAATGTCTTTTCCTTTTTGAAATGTAGTAGCTAATTATTTCATGAAAATTGGTCTGTATTGTATCTTTCTATTTTTATTTCATTTTCCCAGGTGCCTATGTTGTCATTATTATGAAAAATTCGTTTTACCAAGTATTGAAATATTTTATATTAGCCTCGCAATTGTTATAAAATGATGCAAGAAATAAATGTGGTATGCGTCAAGTGTAAATTTAGTGTTATTTACAGCAATTTAGTTTACATATTGTTATTGGATTTTCTAGCAAATATTAATTTCATATTATTGAAATAATGACTGGAAATATACAGAAGGGATTAAGAAAAGTAATCTCATGCTTTGGCAAGAATGTAGTAGTACTTCATCAATAATTCTTAACTTAGATTTTGATGAAATTGTAAGGCAATGGAAATGAATCTTACCACATTGAATTTTAACAGTTTTGAGTATGATAGAACTTCAAAATTCCAATTATACATTTTAATTCTATGTAAATCTTTTTAACATGACAATATCTTTACAAAAAAGAAAGTGATTATATTTTGTGGTAAACACTTGTAAATGTAAATAATATGAAGTCATAATAAGGCATAAAATTCAAAAAGAAGACAGTATGATATGTATGTATGTATATACTTTGGCATAACAGCTCTTTACGAGCTAAGGCCTACCAGCGGCATCCCAGTTTTTGTGGCCATGGATAAGGGTGTGTGTGGTTAGCACGTAGCCATCCCTATGCTGTATCTCTGGTCTTCTAAACCTGAGAAGTGAGCTTTCTCATCATCATGCAGCAACAGATACTGGGACATTGTAAGGAAAGTGCACAGTTAATTTTTGCCCTGACTGGGAATTGAATCTGAGGTTGCACTGTGGAAAACAAGCACACTAACCAATGGGCCACCAAGGGCCAAAACAGAATCATAGTGCAAGTGAATAAACTTGAAATCTTGAGATTTATTCTCCATTTAAATGCATGGTGTGGAGACCTCACAACTGAAAGAAGGATTTGCTTCCTGGTTGATGCCTTCATTTCGTTTGCTGAAGTGTTTCCCGGCAAATTTCCTCGTTTAAGAGTTGTCAGTTAGAGAAGATTGACAAATTTAATTATTTATGTAGAACACGCTTGGATAGTATAACAATGTATTCAGAGCCAGATTTACCTTCAAGCAAAATAAGCAGTTACTTAGGGGCCCTTATGCCCCAAAGAAAGTCATAAAAATATTTGAAAAAAAATTCATAAAGTATGTTTGTATGTATTAAATATGAGAAAGTAATAATTATTAATCAAATAGTCTGCTGTACTAAAATGTATTTAAAAATTAAATAACATTTAATTGTTTTATTCTATGCTAAAATCTGGAGGACCTTTCTACAGACAGGGGAGGGGAGGGCGCAACATAATTTTGTGCTCTTCGACACCTAAATCCTGCCCTGAGTGTATTGGAGTTTTATATTTGAGTTTGTGGGCTTAAACTGGTCAAGGTACTGAATTTTGAAAGGCAAAATATCCGTTGGTCATCTTCTCTTGGTAAGGAAGTAGAACTGGTTGCCCTATGTTGCATATTGTTAAATTAGGCTTTGGAGCAAAATTCTAAAATCAAGTATTGCCCTAGCATACCACTGTTTGCACTGAGTTGGCTTTGTGGCAATACACCTGCTCCCTATCATGCAGTCACTTGTACTGTGATAAGAGCATAACCAAATTCACGACTGAAATGGAGATCGTTAGAACTCTGGGGATAATTGCTTTGACTGTAAGAACGGCACAGAACCCAACAAATTTGGACAATTAGAAAATGTCAGTGTTGAAAAGTTAGGAAGGATACTCTATTAAATATTCTATCAAATTAAATCGGTATAAACTCTCTCTACTGAAGTGAAAGATGATAATCTATTGATATGAGATATGTGATTAGGCTCCAGGCAAATGAAATGAAAGGAGATTTTGGAAAACAAGACCATGAATGAAATATATGCGTGCAAAAAGCAACTGATGAAAAAAAAATGAAATAAATTAATGTAGAAATATGTTGTATGTTATCATTACTGTTCTGTGAATTGATTCGATAGGCAAAATTGTACTCAATGATTTATAATAAATTATGGAATACAAAAATATTTTTGCAAATTAATAATACATATTCATAAATGTTCATAATTGATACATTAATTTCTAATAGACTCTTCTTCTCTTTCTCTTCTTCTTAACTAACTAGGAATTACTTAAGTTTATAATCAAAGAATGTTTCCCTAATAAACTTCTTACAAATATTAAGTGGCATTATACAACTATAATTGTCACACATTTTGTAGTTTGAAAAATATTATCAAATAATATGCCACCTATGACATATCTATTAAATAATTAAAATAAACCTTTTGAATGCATAACTTGACACATTTTCATTACAAGAATTAATATATGTATCAATAATATTAACACATTGTAATAAAACAAATTACTCTGAAATAAGTGTTTGGGGCCATCCGTAAATTACATAACGCAATTGGAGTATATTGAATACCCTCCTCTCTCCTCCGTAATGCATTCGTAATGTGTGCTTGAATCCCTCCTAAATAATTAAGTAACGCTTGTGACACCCCTCTCCCTTGTAAATGCAAGAAGTGAAAATAAATTAAAAGAACAGTAAAAACAATTTGTATTAATTTTATTTGTGTTGAAGATTAAAATTTACATTAATGAATGTCGTTAGGTGGTGATGCTGACTGCCCCTAACAATAAGACTGGAGGTAAATTTTGAATGAAGGAAGGATGCATAGGTGAGAAAATTTCTTATCACAAGTCATGCACATGCCGTTATGGATGACACGTGTGAGCGTTTACTGCACCAATTTCATTGGATTCTAGAATATACTACAGATCAGTTTTGAATATTTTCAATGCAATCTTACAGATTCAATAAGAAAATTAAACGGTCATCCATAAATTATGTAATGCTAAAGAGGGGTGGGAGGGGGTCTCCGACAGCGTTATGCTGCATTACTTAGGGGTAGGAGGTATTAGTTAAGTGTTACTTAACACAGATACGCCTTTTTTTTTTTAACATTTTTCAACATTTGCTGAAATAATTCCATTTTTCAGTCCTGTACAAACATTAAAAAAAATAACAAATTAATTTATTTTAAAAATGTAAATGAACTAAAGTTATTAGTTGTAAATTGTTGCAATAAATGGAAATTTGTTTTCAACTTTTTTTTTTAATCTATAAGATTAGGAAGAAAACATTCAAAACTGATATTAAGTATATTCTAGAATCCATTTAAATTGGCACTGTAGACTCTTGCTCTTGCGTCTTCCAGTGTGTGCACAGCTTGTGATCAACCATTTCTCACCCAAGAATTTTTCCTTTTGCGCACAACTTACCCCAAATTTATTGTTCGGTTGCAGACAGAATCATCAACTAATTTCTTCTTTAACTATCATTAATTTTAATATACAACACAAGCAAAATAAATAAAAATTTTTTTACTGTTCAATTTTTTATTTTCACTTCTTGCATTTATAAGGGGGTGTCATTGCATGTGTTGCACGTTATTATTTAGGGGGAGTTCAGTTGCGTGTTGCAAGTGCGTCACAAGGGGGAGAGGGGGTATTGAAAATACTCCAAATTTGCATTACATAATTTATGGACAGCCCCTAATGAAAAAACATATTCATTTATTGTAACAATTTACATCTAATAACTTTAATTTATTTATCTTTTTAAAACAAATTAATTAGTTAATACGTAAGGTTTTAATATAAGACTTAAAATAAGATTTAATAAGGGGACAAATGGGTCAAGGGACAAACGGGTCAAGGGACAAACAGGATAAGGGACAAATGAGACAGTGGAACCAAGTGAGGCAAGAGGACAGTGGGAAAATGGGACAATGGTACGAGGGACAAAATGGGAGAAAGTGGCAAAATGGGACAAAGAGACAATGGACGAAGTGGGACAAGTGGACGAAGACGAAAATCCCAAACCAGATATCAATATAATTGGTGCTGGATCTCACCAGCCAGCAGGGAAAGATCACTGCCGTCTCTCAGGATGAAACATGCACTACGGTTACAGGACTAATGTAACCTTGACTTGTCCAAAATCACTAACCAATCAATCGATCAAAAATTCTGGATGTGTCTCTGATGGTGAATTATAGTGAATAATAGTGAATAATAAGTGAATTATAAGTGAATTATAAGTTACCTCTATCAGTTATTGAATTTTGAGAGACTCATTCATTGTTGATTCTGAAATAACTGGATACTGTATTTACTTAACGTTATTTTGATCTTTGTTGTTTTGAGGTGTTTTTCATTCAGCTTCACATAATACTATTTTCTCACTACTGTAATAAAAAAAATTATTTGTAAACCAATGGTTGACAAATACAACTTTTTTCTTTATTTCACTATCAATGAAGATTATTTTTAAAAAATTAATTACTCTTACTAACTTTTAGTTATGAGATTTTGATTGTAAAACAGTAGGAATTTGTGTCTTCAGAGTGGGTAAAAATTTCTCTCACAAATATACAAAGTTTTATTGTCATTTGCACAACTGTGGACATTTGTAATGAATACTGTAAGAATTGGTTCAATTCTTTTTTATGTAAACAATTGTGTGAAACAATATAACAATTTGTACATTTTTTTGTACCTTGTGAATACTTTGCATGAATATCCTAATTGTTTATCATATAAATCCCGAAGAAACAATTGTGAAGTATTCCAGCTATTGATAAAACATTTAGAATTTATTAATTTTTTCTAAAACAGAAATACATAAGGGGTACAAGAGAGATGGTGGTTCTAGCAACACTTGTGGCAGCCAGAGATTTTGACAAAAGAGCAAATATTCAAGAAGTGTTGAGTTGATATTCAAATGATTCTAAGAGCAAAGTTAGGAAACAATAAGAAGTGTTCATGAAATTTCAGTAAGAGTAATAAAGAGATGCAATAGCATCTCTTTCTTAAGAATGAAAATGAAAGAAATATGATTTACTAGAGCCCAGAAATTTGGCAAAATGACTTTTTGTTATTCTTATTCTTTTACTATTTTTAACAATAGGAATCTCCTAATTGTACTTCTGGAGTTGTTTTAGTAGATTTTCATTCTCATTTTAGTAGATTTTCTTTTCTCATCATTATTTTGATTTTTTTCTCTGGGCACTGATCTCGATCAACCTTTATCAACCTGCCCAATCAACATGACTTGGAGAACACGGAGGTACGGTCATGTTTTGTCTTTCTGTGGAAGGAGAGGCTGTGTTAAAAAACTAAAATGCAAACCAAAGTTGATACCTATCAAGAATTTTGATTCTTTTTCATTGATGCCAACAGGCTTTTTTTTGCTCACCAGGAATCCCATCCTTCTTTTGAGTATGGCCTCTAATCTCTTTTGAGGACATCTCTCTGTATATGATATACCCTTGTCAGTGCTGGCAAAACAAGTGGGAAGAATGAAAAATATAGTTCTGTTTTCACTGATTCCTTTGCAAAATTCAAAAGGTAGTCTACAATATAATTTTGAAGAAACAGTGCCATGAGTAAAACAAACTCATAGCCAACATGACCATTCACTTGAAAGAGTAACAAAATTTAAAGATCTGGGTGTGATTTATGATCCTAGAATGAGTTTTAATTATCATTTTGACAATGTTATATCTAAATCAAACAAGACTCTTGGATTTATTAGAAGGATTTCAAAAATTCCATATCATTTAAAATCTTATATCTTGCTCTTGTCCGTTCTATTTTATTATATCCATCACCAGCCTGGTCTCCCTTTTATTAAGCTCATATAAATAGGATTGAAACTGTCCAGCACAAGCTTTTTAACTTTGTTTCTTGTAAAATGAATTTGCCATCACTGTATAATGAAATTGCAACTATTCTGCGTCTTAGCTCTGTAAATTTTCATAGAAGGTATGTTGATTGTTTATTTTTATATAATTTGTGCAACAGCTGTATTGATTGTCCTGTTTTTTTTAAAATTATTGTCATGGAAGGTTTCTGTATTCAGGCTTCAAATGTTGACCAGGCTGTATTTATTACACTCGTTTGTAAATCTAATGCTTATCTAAATGCACTCCTTTGGCGTATGAGTAAAGTAGCAAAAAGTACAAATATGGATTTGTCCAGTTCTGTTTATGAATGTAGGTTTTTGGCGAAAGAGAGGCTATTGTGTGATTTCAACTAATTTGGATTTTGTTTTGTTTTGTACAATTATATATTTGTAATTGGGCATTGCCTGTACCAAATAAATGAATAAATAAAAACATACCAAATGGTCATATAGAATTAAGATTACAAATAAAATATTGCTTCCCTACATGTTAATTTTAGAGTTAGAATAAATATAAGAATCATTTTAATTATGATTTTTTTTACAATAATTCCTTTTAAATGTGATTTTGTTTATTTGTCTTTTTGCACCCCTCCTTTAGCTAGTATAAATGCCTTTTTTTCATGCGTATTTTAGTAAAAATAAATGCCTTTTGCTTGCCTATTTTAGACCAAATAAATTACTGAACTTGTGGGCTGTAATGATTACTTTTGTCTTAGTGCTAATCATAATATTTTGTGGATACAAATATTCTTCGGGAACAAAATTTAATTAATTTAGAGGTTCAGTTGGTAAAAATGTTGATGGAGTTGGTTTAGATTGCTGTGGGCTTCAACTGTTGATGTTGAAACTTGATGACAAGAGAAGAGAATTTAGATTTATCATACCTTGTTGAGTAGAAAAAGAGTAAATAAATAAATAACTAATAAAACTAGTGTGGGTGTAAATAACTGAAATTCTGTAGAGAAAGTGGGGTGGATCCATGATAGGGGAAATTAGAGAAATTTCTTTTCTCAAAAGTCTTCAAAATTTTCCAGAGATGAATAATTCCTCTTGGTATTTTATAACAATTTATTTTGAAGGTAGTTGTGTTAATTTAATATTGTGCAATAAATACTATGGATAAGTGATATTAAACAAGCTGCATGACTATAAACTTGAGTCATTTTGCCCTCAAAATTTGACAAATTGTGACAATTTTTTTTCAAATTTGGCAATTTAAAAAATTGTGAAAAATCGTCCTCCTTTTATTTTTTATGCTCATAGGAGTGTGCATACGTGTGTGGAGGGGGAAGGGAGGGGGGCAAGCGGGCTAATTTTTAAGAAGCCCAGAGCCTATTATAAGAAATGTATTTTTAGCAATGTATTCCATCCCTATTAAAAATGATAAATTGAACATGTAGATATGTGTAGGTACATTTTAAAATTTAATGGTGATGATGAATGGATGAACACATGTTGGTATATTTGTGTATCATCATAGCTACAAGTTTTTGTAAGTTTTAATACATATTTTTGTCTAGGGGTAAATTATTTAGAGATTTCAGTGTTTTATGTAATTTTAAATGTCAACACTTATTGTGTTTGAAGTTATGAATTTGTTGATTTTTCTAGTAATTATTAAAATTAATTTCAATGGCTAGAGGAAAGCAATTTTAAAGAAAAACCAGAGGTTTTTAAAAATTGTTTGCAAAAACTGAAAAGTAATTGCGTATTTTGCATGCACTTTACATTTTTGGTTACATAAATTTTACTTTTGTAATTGTGCTATTTCAAAATGTATCTGGAAATCTGTGAAAAAAAACAACAAATAACAACTAATAAAAAAGTTTAAAATTATAACGTTGAATCCATAATTTCAGTTCCAATACATTAAAAATAATGGACTAGTAGTATTGGGTATGTTTTAGTCACAAGTCATTTTATAAACAATGAATCATATCAAAAGAACTAGACAAAAAATGTGAAATGAAATATCTGAAATATTCTTTAACAATTCTTAAATATTTTTTAACATGGAAGAAGTGGTGCAGCAATCAAGGTCAATTTATCCAAATTTAACAGAAGTCTAAATGATTTTTAGGTTTTAGGTTTCACAATTTGTATGTCTGAAAAAACTTTTTAAAAAATGAGTCATACAAAGCATAAGTTGTTGAATGTCTTGACTCAAAAATAAAATGAAATTATAAGCTAGTGTGGAACCCTTGATCTTTTCAAAATACTATCCCCCCTATACATATAGTACACTATGCCACTGTTGTATCATTTAAAACACACCCTTCATAAGACCCTATATGCGCATTACTGCTGGATAGGGATATGCCCTCCAGGTCATTATCACACTGATTTAAGATGTTAACGTTTGATGTTAGCAGATTATGATGTCAGAAAAACAGCAAGCACACATGCAACCCACAACACAAGATTTGGTACATTCCATGTTACAATTGTGTGTAACTTGAAAACGAGAGACCCATGAAACCATGTTTACCTTCTCCTTTCAGGACATTACAGGAAATCACAAAATTTCATTCTATTAAATTTTTGGAGAATACCCTCGCTCCACAGTATGGGATGGAAAAATAAATAACCATAACATGGAAAGGTTGCCCAGAAATTAAGTTGGTAGTTCCATGTTGTTTAGTCCTTTGCTGATATTCTTCTCACTACATTCGTCTAGACTTAGTTATATAAACGATTTTTTTTGTTTAATGTCGCATCAACATCTAGGTAATTAGCGACCACTAATAGATTTAACGTTATGGTACAGTGAAGATGACATGATATGGTGATGATAGGGGGTGAAAGAACTTACAAATACAACCATGCCGGAGGCGGGACTCAAACCCGCGATCCTTAGGTCCGAAATCGCTACGACACTACTGCTTTAGCGATCTCGGCCATCGGGAGTCAGCGATTGTACCTGGATGAACTAATAGCCATAATAATTGATATCTGTTCTGAGAATTTTGTTTTTTACTGTACTTTTTTAACAAATCTTAATATTTAGATTTTCAATTGTAAAAAAAACTAGGAGGAAAAAAACCGTTATTTACTCTGCCATAAAAGAAGTGCCAAAAATTGTAATACTTCTAAAATAGGCAAAAATAGAGATAATATTGGAATCTTAAATCTGTTGTGCACTTACTATTGAAAATGCTCATCGCACCAATTTTTTTCTAATCTGGTTTGCAAGAATAGTATATTCTTGAACGAGCTCATAATGATGAATATTATTCACGCGTTGATGTTTACGACACGAGCGACATAGGAGCGAGTGTCGTGATTTCTTTGAGTGAATAATAGCCATTATGCGCGAGTAGAAGACTACTTTCTCTACGACTTTGAAATATTCAGAAGAGATTTTGAACAGATCTTGTTTTATTTGAAACTAGAGTATTGGGGTTATCTACATCAACCATTGTATGTAAGATACATATTAAGTAATAATAATAATAATAATAATAATAATAATAATAATAATAATAATAATAATAATAATAATAATAATAGTAATAAAATTGTCTTTATTAGTGGCGAGGCTCAAGCCATTTGGCCTGCTCTTCCGCCTAACCACAAGTCTGAATTTATTTTCTGACAAAATTAATGGTGAAATTATTGCAGTTAGAAATATTTATCACTGTGTGAGTCATCGAAATTGACATATATACTATGCGATGACGTTGGTAAAGCATTTTGCAAGTTTTTGTTCTGCTCTACAGATTGTAGGATTTTGTTTGCAGTGATCATTTTGCGTGCCATCGAATTGTCTATATAGCCTACGTTTAGGGTTTATACTGTTGAGAATGTTTTGTAAAGTACGTCAAGAAAACGTTCTCGCTAAAAGTATTCACCCTTTCTCCACTCCATAAATGTATACGATTGTTCATAATACTTACTTGATTTTTCAGGCAATAATTGTAGAGTTGTCAAATTTGCTATTTCCTGAATTTCAGGTGCGGTGCAAATTTCATTGTCACTGTCGCTGGCTTCAAGATTCATTTTCTGTTGAATGATCAATGCGAAATGTAACGAGAAATACGCGGACAACAATGTTTATGTTTCGTTCATGAAACTGCGAAATCATTCACTTGTTTATCGCGGTTCAAAAGAAGCAATTGCGAAGAGAATGCTATTCTGCACGTGGATTCCGAAAGATCTAGGAATGTTTTTGGTTTATAAGCCGTTTTCCGAACTGGAATCCACGGGGTGTGTAATCGATGTCATTCGTCGATTAAATATAGGCCTACAGGAGGAATACGTTTATAGTTAAATGATCGCAGAGAAAAGCAATTACTGACCAATGCGTTTTGACACAAAGTTATCCGCGACGCGCCAGCACCCGTCATTTCTCGACGGGGCCACACGTGCTGCACTCGTCAGAGCCTTCACGCCCTCGCTCACGCGACATGGCTCGGGCGACTCATGATTGATGAAGTGATTTCGGGCGCGTCAAGTGCTATGTTCATTACTTCCGTAGGTGTAGTGCATGTTTTTTGCCGCGGGAGGTGGCGGTGATCTCCGCTAGATGGTGAGATTCCCCAGCCAAGTATCTCCCACCAGTGAGGCACCGCCCCGGACGGGCCAAGCTCTAAGCGTCCGACTGGTCTCTCGACATGTGTGGTAGTGTAGTTTAATGTAGTCCATGTAAGTGTGAAATTAAGAGGTGAAGATAGGACAAGGAAAAGGACGGAACGATCGTGTGCGGCCCGTGGCCCGTTTGTTAGGGTACTGCTCAGGCATTCGCTTGCTATTGCTTGGAGAAACCACGGAAAACTACCGATCAGAGCAGCCGGCCGCTTGCGATCAGTGCGTTCTCCTTCGGCGAACACGAATATACTCAGGAATTCAGTTCGTTCATGCAAAAGTTTATGTTGTGCTCGGCATGGGCTCTAAACGGAATCTGGTTGCAGACAATTAACAATACAATCCAAATTACTTTGAATATGACATATTTATAGGTTTTCCAGAAAAATTAATTCTCAAAGACAGAAAAAAGCATACGCAGGGCTGCTGCAACATAACACAACTTCATCGAATTATTTGTAACGGTTGTGTACAGTTACATTAACTGTATTGCAATAATTATATTGTACTTCTAATATTTCAACTGTTGTGTGCAAACCGCTTGAAACACAGCACACCATGTTTTCTCTGCTATCTTCTAAAATCGCCTTTATGAGAAAAAATGAACTTGTTATGTTGTAGTAATTTGATGACAAATTTACTCACTCTTTTTATCTATTTTATATTATTATAATTTCTCAATCACAAATTTTATTCCTTTTTATAACACAAATACAACATCGGGGTATCTTACACGACATGGAATCAATCGTTGTTAAGCCACTCTTTCATTTCTATTAAATACATATCCAATAAACAAATACATTAATTAAATATTCAACATTTTCTTGCGTATATAACCAACAATATGAACGCTGAATATATTTTTATGTGAATGACATTCAATAGTACTCATTACCATTTGACGCTGTCATGTGTTTTTGTGCATTGTGCTCTATCCGTTCTAAAGGTTTAAAGAAAAAAATGGAGCCGTTTTGAGAAAATGTTTACGTATTTTTAAAAAATTATCACATTTTGACCCAAAATTAGTGAAAAGATTGTTTTAAAAACAAATAACATTGAAGAATAGACTGCATTAATAAATAAATTATTAATTTTTTCATGATCTTAGAAAGTGTTTTAATTTGAGGGAGTGGAACGATCGCCTCCTGCACGTACTCAATTGTTCGTTTATTTGCCTCGGCTTATCGATTTTGATTCAAAAATCTCAATGTCAATCGTGCAAAACTCTCATTTTATTCCTCTCATTTTCTTGTACTACCATAAAAAATTAATGAATGTATATCCTGTAAAAACCTTTCCACCGATAATCCAGTTTCCGTGAAATTTTCGATTATGGTACTTGAGTCTGCGCTCGCCATTTTAAATTGGCGCGCACATGGCAAGAGAGCGCGCTCTTTTGTAGGCCAGTGGCAACAGCAGTAAGCCCGGGACGCGGGCCGATGGAGACGAGCCGGGAGGCGAGTCTCACAGTGCTCGGCGATGCCCTATAAGAAAGAAGAGCTAGTCGGCACCTCGACGGCAGTTTGCAAGGGACTCAGCAGTTTGCAAGGCAGTCAGCGAGTGAAGCCGTGCCGAGGGACGCAGGACTGAGCCATGCCCGACGAAGCACAGGAGCAGAGTCGTGCCGGGGGACGCACGAGTGTGAGAAGCAGGCGACGCTCTGTTTATGTAAACGCCACCAACCATTGTAACGGAAGTTGAAATAAATCGTTAAGTGGATGTAAAACTTCCATTTTTCTGAACATAACACTTCTAACTTGAAATAGTTGAACGTGGTACTTCTATCTCGAAATTTCATCAATAGTGTGTTTTTTCTCAAAATTGGGTTTAATGCAATCCGTGAAGCATTTATGAATTGCGGAGCAGAGATGAGGGCAGGCGGGTCCTGGCGCGGCCGTAGGGGCAGGTTGCGCGGAGTCGGGCAGGACAGGAACGGATGGTGAGAGCGAGTGAGGCGAAGGAGGGAGGGCGGACCATACAGAACTGAGTAGCAGGACCTAGCGCGGATGTAAATAAAAGTATTTCCATTTTACACTAAAGATAGAATTCATTACTTTTCGAGTCTGTTAGATTATTGTGACATTTAAATACCCTGGTAACGCCGGGGGAACTTTAGCTAGCCATTTAACACGAAATAATTATTCTATGCTTTCACGAAAATTTCGAAAATAAAATCTTGTACGATAATATTTGAGCGAATAGATGTGCGTTTGTGTTTGTACAATATATGTAAACAAATAACAAATTTTTCATTACAAACGTGACCTGGATGCAGTGAAATTATTAACATTCTTTTGCTGAATAGGTTTTCACGAGAAATTTTTCTTTTCTTGTTTTAGGTTAGTCTTCTTTGTAAGTTAAACGATAACGATTCAAAGTTCTTATTCATGTTTCCTCATTCTCTGCGCGGTTAAATTCGGGCACCAGTATCAAAGTTGGAGCTATAACAATACCCCTTACACAGAGGATGCTTTCTATAATGTTTTGTTTGTACTGTACTTCTGATTCAGTAATCTTTTGATGTTCGTTATTATGAACGGAATGAATAACAAGGCAAAACTTCGAGCTTGTCAAATGAAAACGGTTCTTGCCTTTCTGAGCTGGAAATATGAAACAAGAGTATAAGTTACAACTTGGAGGAAAGTTCTTATTCAGAAGCGTGAAACAATGGATTCCCTATTCCTAATTTACGTAAATATTATTCCAAAGCCACGTCGTTGCTCTTTGTTCGCAGGGCTGGAGGGCTCTCATGCACAAACAATGCTCACAGTTAGGCGAATGCTCAAGCTCTCAGAACCTTATCTTCAGGCCGAGAAATATTTGGAGAATGTTGCACCAAAACACCCTTTTCCAATGAGTATGACGAACGAAATTTTTATGCGTTAAGTTTATTCCTTCGTATGTATTATATTCATTTTTCGCTTGTATCTAATATATAACAAAAATCCTCATTATATAGACTTGGTATACAGAGTGAGTCACGTAACTTTAGCATATTCTGAAATTTTTGAACGGTTGAAGTAATTGCAGTGCAGTTTTCACAGAAGTGCAAGAGAGAATGGGGTTAGTTTATACATACATTCATTTCCATTTTATCACTTATTGTACGGGATATTGAGGTAACTTTGAGGTTTTTTTAAAATGGGACTATACATATTTTTAGCCAATCACGACGAGCGTAAAAAGACGAATCCAATGATGTACATATTGTCATATGTTAAATAAGCATTATTTGAGTAATTTTGATTTTTCGCGACTCGTGTGTAGAGGATATTGGAACGCCCCGAGCACACATTAGCAGGAAGAGCGCTGCGTGACCTTGGGTGGTGAACTGTTACATTCAAAATGTCCGTTAAATACGAGTCTCAAAAATATCAAACTTTCTCAAAAAAATGCTTGTCTAACATATGACAATATGTATATCATTAGATTTGTCTTTTTACGCTTGTTATGTTAGACAAAAAAAATATGTATAGTTCTGTTTGAAAAAAACAAAGTTACCTCTGTATCTCGTAAAATACAAGTGATGCAATGGAACCGAATATATACATCAATTAGCCTCATTCCTTCATGTACTTCCGTGAAAACTACATTGCAATAAATTCAACCGTTTAAAAATTACAGGAGGTGTTACAGTTACGTGACTCACTCTGTATATTATAAAATTTTGTATTTGCAGGATAACATTTTCTGAAATATGGTATTCAGTATTTAAAATGTTTTAAGGAGTGAAGGGAATAGTCTTGAAATAAAAAAAAACATTTGTTGTGAAGCTTCTTTCTTGAGAGAGAGCAAGTGTACTCATTGAGTCATAGAGGCGTAATGAAAACTGCAACGCTTATTTTCCGGCCAAACTACGAATCGGAGTTGAAGCATCTTCCATATCTTTTGTTTTTGTCTTGGCGAGACCTATACAATGGTGATAATCACAGCCAGATATGTCTCATAAGGTCCGAAAGATGGTTATTTTTCACATGTTAGTTCTGGCGTTGGCCGTTGAAGAATGAACGAAGAAGAAGAAAATAAATATTGACTTCCAAATGCCGTATAGTGTTTTTTAAAGCCTAGTAACTTCCAAACCCGTTTCATGTCTCTACAGATATGTTCAATACAGCCCAATAGTGAATAAAGAAATCAGTCACAGCAGTGGGGCTCGAATGAGGGTTGCCATCAGTGATGGCGCGAAGCACAATTTTAGCCGATTGCAATTAAATAGTTAAATTGTGCGAATCAAAGTTCCTAAGTAGGTCCCGTGACCCGAGATCGCTAAAGCAGTAATGCCGTAGTGATCTCTGACCGAGGGTTCGCGGGTTCGAGTCCCGCCTCGGGCATAATTGTATGTGTTCGTCCTTTCACCCCCTATCATCACCATATCGTTTCATCCTCATAGCATAACGTTAAATCCAATAGTGGTTGCTATTGACCTAGTAGTTGATGCGACCTTCAATAACAAAAAAAAAGTTCTTAAAATAGATTTTTCAAGTTTTAATCTTCTCTAAATTCAAAGTATTTTGGATAAAAATTTACGGAGCTATGGCCAATTGAAAAGTCTCTATTTCTATCGTTTTAACGTAAAATTGACAATATTCGGACTAATGTGGCCCACTGTTTGAGTCAAATAAGTAATGTTTTATGATCATAAAATTGTTGTGGAATAACGTGGGCCATAATCACCTCAGCCAAAAATACGTTGATAAAAACATCATTAAATTATATTTATTCGTTATTTTCTAAAAGGTAGGGGAAAAGGCCGAAAAATGTGGTGTTTATGGGGTTTTGGCACCCCTGAATCTATTTTTTAAAACTTTTATTGGTGCCGATGTTATTTTTGCATCGAAAACTAATTTTTCTTCGCTAAATCTCTACAAATATATTCAATACAGTTGTAGAGAAGTGCGGCACAAATGTGGGTCGTTATAGTGATGGCGCTCGGTGCAATTTTAGCCGATTGCAGTGAAATAGTTAAATTGTGCGAAGTGAAGTTCTTAAAGTAGAGATTTAGAGCTCTAATCTTATCTAAATTAAAGTATTTTCGATTAAACTTTACGGAGCAATGGTCAATTGAAAAGTGTTTATTTCTATGGTTTTAACGTAAAATTGACCATATTCGAGCTAATGCAGCACACTTGAGTCAAATAAGTATTGTTTGATCATAAAATTGTTGCGGGGTAACGTGGGCCCCACCTCAGCCAAAACTCCGTTGATAAAAATCACATTAAAGAATATTAATTCGCTATTTTCTAAAAAGTACCGAAAAACACCGAAAAATGGCCGTTTTTAAACTAGTAACTTCCACTGTGGTGGATCGGAGGTGGGACGGACCGTGAGAAGAATCTCTTACCCTGGCCACCACTTTCACCAGACCTCATGCCGTGTGATTTTTTCCTGTGGGGATATGTTGAAGATAGTCTTCATCCCTCCTCTGCTGACGAATATTCTGGAACTGAAGCAGCGCATCAGAGCTAGCTTCCTAAACATTACTGCTGAGATGTTGGAGCGTGTTTGGGAAGAAATGGGCAATCGGGTGGATGTGTGTCGAGTGACTAAGGTCGCCGGTATTGAGCATTTCTAATGTATGTAAAAAAAAAAAAAAAAAAACTTTGAGTCCCAGTTCACAATAAAATAAGGTTCATTTTTATATTTTACTCTCTTTTACGTTCTTGCCCTTCGTAAGACGAGAAAGTATTGTAATCGTGCGTCGAAAACAGCAAATTTTCGACAGAAAAACTCTTATCGCTGGGCCCTGGCAACAAAAGAGTGGATAAACCTTGAGCCTATATATACCGTATAAAGGCTGTTAGTTCCTCTCATACGTTGTGTAGCCAGAATCCGTGTTTTGTGGGTCCTTGATACCGAAAATTCAACTGAGGGTAAAACGTCTGTCTGACCGTCAGCCCGTCCGTCTGTGGTGAATGATGGGGGCTAAACTGTTCAGCCGATTTTCTCCAAAATTAATGTTCCCCGATCGATCCGAACGAACTCAAGGCTTTGGGACTTTCAAACGGATATTTTGATTTTTGCGAGTACTTTACACGAAACCTCAACGTTTTCAAACATTTTTTAAAAAATGGCTCCAACTTTTCTGATATAACTTTGTTCTCGGATAGCGTACAGGACGCTTAAGAGAATGGTACAGTTTTCATTTTTGTTGAAATACGGATTTTTCGAAAATTGCAAAAGTTAAACATTTTTTCGGCGTCTTTCTACAACTGCAATATTTAAGACTGATTTTTTCGTGAATAAAATCTGTTCTTTAATGACAGATCTTGAAATAAGGTAAGGTACAAATTTTTCAAAAATATGAAATGTTTTTGCGCAATTTTGTGTGGAATATAGGCATTTAAAAATGTTTACAAACAATTATTTTCTCATAAACGACTCCAATTTCGTTCTTTAAATTTTCTCTTCGCATGTATCAAAGGACGGTAAAAAATTGGTGCTACGAGGAGAAATGTAAAGGAAAAAGTTGTTGCTAAGAAAATATTTTTTTTAGAAATTGCATGAACTTCAAGCACAAATTACGCAAAACTACTTGTTTTAAAAAAAAATGCAAATGACTTTTTTTTAAAGAGTCAATGTTTTAGAACAGAGTTTCGTTCACAGCAAAAAATAATTTCATAAACTTTAACTTTGTGAAAATGTTAATCATTTTGGAGCAATTTTGAGTGAAACATGGGAATATTAAAAAGAGTTTCTCAAAAACAATTCCATTTTAAATTTTTTTAGGAATATTGCCAAGTGCATTGTATAAGAAGACATGAATGCCTTTTTGCTTATTTCTTTCTTTTTAAAAAAATCGCACAAGTGTAATTTTTTATATCTTTCTCCCATCGTTAATATTTACATTACCTGGGAATATGCATAATTACATTGTGGTTATTTGTGCTTCAAACGATATCTGATAGTTTTTCTCGAAAAGTCAAAACTTTACTCTGAAAATGAGTACAACGTTCACCATTTTCAGAAACGATCGGACATCATTTTCTAAATACCTTTTTCTAAAACCGACTCCAAATTTGTTCCTTAAATTATTTGCACGGAGAAATGCACTGAATAACGTAGATGTGCCACATTGATGTATCTTTTGTTTTAAAAAATTAAACAAGCCTATTTCTTTTAAATATCTCACGTCGCTAATTTCGGACGTCTTTTATTCATTTTAGCATTTATGAGTAGAAGTGCTTCAAATTATTTCCTATGAAGATTATCGTACATTCAAACGTTGTATGAAGATGAACTCAAAATTGTGCATTTTCAGAAACGCTCAAACATTTATCAAAAACGGCTTAGTCTTCTATGAAAATTTGTGAAGGACCAGATTTTCCTCCTCTTCTTGTATTCTTAGTTGTATTTCAATTCTACTATTAAGTGATCGAAAAATTGAGAAAATTTATAAAAAATATCAGTAACAGATAACAGATGGGAAGAAAATGGGGCAAAACCGGAAAGCTAGCCCAGACCAGAGAGATTAGAAAACCATTACGAGGAAAGTTCCTGCCATTCTGTAGCACCACTAGTTACTTTCTCATATACGTCGTAAACAAATGCTGCAAAACACAACGTAGAGATTTTGTCCGAAATACAGGTTTTGGGATTAATGCTACTGAAAAGTACTAAAAACGGCTGGCCATCCCGTATGTCAGTCTGTCCGTCAGTGAACAACGCAAGAGTCTATACCGTGACACCAGTGAAAAACCCGTACATACAATTTTCACGAAAATAGATATTTCTAGATCGATCTGGCTTATGTCGCGGGCCGTAGATTTTGAAACCGATTTTTTAATTTTGAGAGAACTTTTCATTAAGTCCCTAGGATATTCCTTGAATTTTTCTCAAAAAATGGCTAGTTGTTTTCTCTTTAATTTCTTCTTGAGACAGAGTAAAGATTATGCAGGGCCTATTTTTATTAAAACCTGAAACTTTCGAAAATTTCAAAAATTTAAATATTTTCTAACGCCCATCCTGTAACTACATTATTAAAGGTAAATATAGGTTTCATCCCGAGTGGGACGCGTTTGTGTCCTCCTGACTTCTCTTTCTACCATTGTGGCATCTTTAACTTACTTGTGTCACTGCTCTTTGTCTATTCTATCGACTTTTCTTGGCCAGCTCTTGCTTGTTTCAGACCCAGGACGCTATTAGGTTTTCGAGGGCTAGGGAGTCTTCTCTTATCTTCCCTTCTGTTTCACTCTCTCTTTCTTCACATTAGGGTAGGTAGGTCTCACGGAGAGCGAGACTTCAAAGCCGTAGTGAAGCCAATCCTCCTAGGGCATGGGCAGCTTGACATAAAATTCCCTGGCCCAGTTTGGGGGTTGAAGCGATGCGTCTGATTCCCATTCTTCTTAAAAATATCAAATATCCTTCCAAATTAGAGCTTTAAATAATATCATGAACAATGTTTGAAGGTATGAGTAGTATTAGTATAATTCAGAGTGAAATCGTGACAATTAAAAACTCGTTATGCTACAAAGTGGTTCAGACTTTCTTATACTAGTTAGTTTCCTGTTCTTTCGTATCGGCGCTAACTTTTCAGTTTTCCCCATTACTTTTCAGCTGCAATCTGACAGTGTCTTAAACATACCAGGGCCTCATGCGCTCTCTATGGCTCTTCTGAGGACAATATTGTCCTCATAAGAATTATTCTTAGTGAAGAGGTCTCTCGTGTTCCCCAAACATCACGCTGAGACTGCCTTCTGGCCCATCTCGGCCTTGTACCATTAAACTAACAGATGAGCCAATTCAGTTGAAAAAAACAAACGCCGTGTTCTTCGTAATATTACCAATAAATAATTCCTTTACCGCTTCGATCGCAGAAACATAGATTCCCATTGGTGTTTGAATAAAAAAATTCGTCGTAGATTCTACGAGTACTGTATCACCTCAACTTTAAGCGCCTTTCCAAGACTCGAAGCCCTCTTGTAGACTCGGCATGTCATTCGCGTCATTTGTGAACAGCGTGTGCACTACAATTCTGATGGCCGCATGACGGGCTAAGACACAGACGGTCTAAAATTGGGCGCGAAAGCAAGGCTGCGCGCAATGCAGGACTGTCTCAAAAGTGTCGTAATGTAATTCTGTCAATTCTCAAATTTGCTTCGTTTGTATAAAAAATTATTATATTTCGGCAAAAACGTAACGGGGGTGGCGGGTTAATCCTAAAAATAGTTAATGTGATTTATTTTGTAAATTTCACACTCTATTCGGTCGATTGGGGGAAGGACTAATTTTTAACTTTCTCGCCATCATACATACTTACGTAGTACAAAGTATTGTGATGCTATGGAGGAAATTGGGGTATTTTTAACAGAAAAACTCAATATTGATCATGGAGATTTTCTTCCTTTATGAAATCTGTTGTTTAAAAGTATATATTGAACAATTGTAAAAAAAAAAGTTTTTAATTTGAAAATTGCAAATGCAAATGTTCAACTTTTTTAATGCTTCAGGAATGTTGAGCTTAGTTGTGAGGCTAGTGATGAAGGAGTAACGTGAAAGGCATGTTAATTCTTAGAATTGTTCGAATCCGTGCGCAGAGAAAAAATATTTTGCTGATGGAAACACCTTTTCATCCTAATGTATTATATTACGAGCCATTAGAACTATTCAAAAAGTATGTGCCGCTGTAGCATCACCACTTTTATCAACGGTAGGTAGAAATATTCGTGGAAGTAAACAACAATTACTCGAGAGATTAATTACTGTTGAAAATACTTCGTCATCAGTCTGGAACTGATCGGAGGAAACAACGAAAGCGGTCAAATCAGCACTGCCTCTGGAAGTCTGTTAATACGTGGAATACAGTCCAACTCAGCTACTACAGAAAATCTGCCATCATTGCGAATCGAAGGTAGGCACGCTCTGATCTCTGAAGCCTACGATGTTTCAGTTCCATTCGCAAGCACACACGCTAAAATGCACCCAATTTTAAAAAATCTTACCTGCAACATAATGTTTGAACACTTTTCACTCACGTTTTACGTACTGCTCATATAACTTGCACTGGTAAATTTGGTCGAGGTGATAACTTCGAATGTGTCTCGTTTCAAACCTTTGACCTCTTGAGACATGCATTGGAAAGTTTTTCTGATCAATTTCACATGTTAAGACGTATTTTTTCAAATATTGAAGGAATTGCACGTTGCAGGAAAGCATGCATGTCGTATCACGAGTCATACAACTGAATTCAAATTTTGTTAAGCGTGTAGTAATTAATAAACTTAGTACACTCGACGGCAGTTGTAGCATCACTAGTTTTAGAATAGACGTCATTAAAGAAAAAATCTCTGTCATCAATATTGTACTTTTGCAATGTTATTTTTTGGCAATTTACGAAAATTCAGAATGTTTACTGGAAATCGGACTTGCGCAATTTTTTAACCGTCTTTTGTTCTGCCGGAAGAGAAAAAGTAAAAAAGAACAATTGAAGCCGTTATTGAGAAAATAATTTGTTTAAAAATTGCCTGTATTTCACGCGCAATTACGCGAAAAACTACTAATATTTTCGATACATTTTACATGACTTTATTTAAGGATGTCTTTTTAAAGAACGTAATTGATTAAAACAATCTTTCATCTTCAGTCTGGTAGCTGTAGAGCGACACCGAAAATGTTTTTAATTTTTGCAATTTTTACATATTCAGGGGATTTCATCGAAAACGAAAATAATTTTTATAAGCGTTACTTGCGCTATCCGAAGAAAAAATGAAAAAAAAATTGAAGCATTTTTGGGAAAATGTTGAGGCTTCTTGTAAAGTACCCCAAAGTCAAAATTTTCGATTTTTGGTCTTGAGCTCGGCCTGATTGATAGGGGTGTATCAGTTTTGGAGAATGGTCATAACGGTTTAATCGCTACTGTTGACTATAGGTGGGTGGAGAGGCGGGCGGTTAAACACATTTCACCGTCAACCATTTTTGCGACGTCAAGGTCTCATAAAGTGTGGATTGTGACTACACAACGTAATAGAGAAAGTATTTTAAGCATGTTTATCCACTTTTTTGACATGAGGGACCCACACCACGAGTTTTTCGGTGAAAAAAAAGCGGCAAATTCTGCTGTAGCATTACAACACTTTCTCTTTTCTATTTAAGTACGTACTATGGCGAGAAAGAAAAAATGATCGCAGTGAAATCCCTCGTGTAGATACAAATTCCATAATGATTTGTCCCGCCATGTTCCATCCATCCTCTCCAACAAAGAACCTACCCTTTCCAACCCCCTCCCTCTGTCCGCTCTTTATCACCAAATTGTTAAATGCTGGTATATCAGAGAAGTTTGGGGGACAGCAGTTAGTAATTGTTATACTTCGTTACTTCTTAAGAAAAACAAATTTAAACTCGTAAATTGAAAATATTATATTCTATGTAACCCGTAAGTGTGATCTGAATTATTTCATATGACAGTTTTCATAATGGTCGTTATACGACTATTAATTGCTCATTACTAGAAATGTCTAAATAATACCATGTTGAAAATTCTTACATACTTCTGTTAAAAAGATGGCCTAAAACAACACTTTTATGTTAACTTGAACTTAAGGTGAGCATTATTTCTTATCTCTCGCACTAGTTTAGAGTGGTAGCTAGAATAGTTTACTCGCTTAGCGTGGCGTCTTCGGCAGGTATTTTAATGTTAAAAGATTTTATTTGACCATTGCAAACAAATTCGTAATAAAGATAAGTGTCAAACATATTGCAATTCCTCGGCTCGTCCATTTTGGGCATAAAAAGTTAGATGAAAAAGTATCGATTAAATACTTTGTAAAATGTTTGTTTCATTGCAAAATTTGGTTTAATTATCGTGAATCTGATGATTTTAAGTCGTATTCATGCGAATAACCGAAAGAGAGTATAGTAATTAACATAATTTCACCAATGTATTCGGAGGTACATAGAAACCTACCAAGGATTGTGACAATTAATACGTCTTGTCGAGAGGAATCGAATGAGCACCTCTGTATGTTCCGTGAGTACCCAAAATGCATTTTAGTTGCTTAAAAGAGTTGTTTTAAGAGAAATTTCTTAGAATTTTTTGGTTAAATCAGCAAAAAATGAACATTTCCCTATCAAGAAGCCGAGACGACGCCGGATATCTCGTTTGATTAGTGAGCCGGAAGCTGTCTAACCGTGAGTGAGTGACGGACGCACGCACGCACGCAAGTAACTCGATTACTATATAGAGAATATACGACGAAAATAAATTTAGTTTAATAGTAATGTTAGTTTGCATGTTAGAATATTTTACATAAAGGATGAAAAAATATTTATACCAAAAATTCAAAATTTATGAAATATCCATTAGTCATGAAGATTATAATGAATTTCATATTATATTTAGAAATTTGAAGGCCTGGAATTGGGAGCAATCCTAGGTTCCTGAAACGTTTTTCCTACAATACAGACAAGAAATAAAAGTAAATTTGATGAAAAATGAATGTCTAAAATGACAGTCTGAAAAATGATTGTCTAAAAAACAAGGGACATTAAATGTTTGTATTGTAAGGACAATAAAATATAGCTAGATACAATTTTATTTCTGCTTTTGCTCTTGGAAAACGAAGCGGTTCAGTTGGCTTCTGGGATTCGTGGCCATTACTCCCTTACTTCTCTTACATAGTTTTATATTTATTTTCATAAAATAAATAAAAGTAAAAACTGTTAGTGAATTGCGAGAAGTAGTATATTCTGCGCACGCTTTCTTGAATTTCAGAATTCCTACCCCAACCTTTTATTATGTTGCTATTGATTGATGAATTAGTACCAAGAACGTGTGATTAGTACCATTTGAATCTTAGAAATCTTCACTCCTGAGTAATAAAAATATCTAATGTTGTGAAAGTTCAGTTGTGCGAAAGACCTAGGAAAGATACGAGGATTGGATCTGACTCGAAGTGAACCGAACCAAGGGCATGTTGGCGGCAGTCGGTTGCCACACCGAAATGGCGTCGGCCGGGCCGAGCGGGCCGAGCGGGCCGAGCGGGCCTTGCGGAGCGGGGCGGGGGCGGGCGCGCCGCCGGGGCTCGCGTTTCGGTTCGAGGCCCCGCAAGTGCCCCGGCGGGGCGGCGCGCGGCGCGGGCGGCGTGCGCAGAAGCCCCCGGTGCGCGGGCACGGCGCTGCTCACCTCCGGTCGCTGCCGGCGGACGCCCCGAGCTGCCTCAGCCGTCTCAGCCGCCTCTCAGCGCTGCAGCCCGACTTCTTGGTGCGGCTGCGGCCACGCTGTTTATATATTCAAAACACTTATCCTCCATTCACGCACGACATTATTTTTATTACCAATTCCCCATACCGTCGTTATTATGTATTAAATTCTCTGTTCTTCGTTTCATTCTCTCGTCCACGGAGCGGTTCCTCGCTAGGCGTGGGCC
The DNA here is from genome assembly GCA_031308135.1 of Acheta domesticus. Lineage (NCBI taxonomy): Eukaryota > Metazoa > Arthropoda > Insecta > Orthoptera > Gryllidae > Acheta > Acheta domesticus. The sequence continues at coordinate 181,479,798 of JAHLJT010008446.1, forward strand.
GCGTTATCACTGTGGATCTGTTCTTCGTCGTTCGTTCTTTGTTCCTTTATCTTCGTCCTTTTCTATTATTGTTCACATCCTCTCTTTCTCTCTTCTACACTGCCCCCCTCTACGCCCCCTCCCGGAAGTCTCTTCTCTGACCTTCCTTCATCGACCGTCCTTTTCGTTCGTAACATCTCACTCGAACATGTTTCCTCCTCCTGGGCATATCGGCGGCCTTCATCGCACCGGGATCCTTGACTTCTATTCACCTTTGCACGATTGTCATCTTTGACAACCTTAACCTACGCGTTTGTTCAATCACGGCGTGTGTCAAACACAAATTGACATTCCTGCAAATCGTATTTGAAGATTCCGTTTCCTTATTCCATTCTCCAGGACGGACCGACGTTAGAGGCAATTACGTTGGCTCTCAATATAACCTTTATTAAGACGCTCCGTGCGGCGGGTGGGCGCCTGCGAGTGCTGGAGGCTCGTGCACGCGTGGTAGGCCGCCGGCGCGCCCCTCGCTCCAGCACAGGATCACGCTTTTAAAGCAGAGGGCCCCAAGCTTTGGCCCGCCCTAGGCCCGCCCTGGGCCCGCCCAAGGCCCATGGGGCCCGCCGCCCACGCCGCAGCGAGGTGGACTGTGACATGGAGACACAGTTGGGCGGTTTGCTGCGTTTGGAACGGAAGTACGTAATCTTCATGGTAGAAAGGCAGATTTATGGTAATCCATAAGAAATAAATGAAGCTTGTGTAAAGATCTTGCTTCTTCCTTAATTATAATAATATGTTCATTATTTTACGGGGATAAAATAAAATTTATGAAATGAGCCAGTTTATCAAAAGTTTAGACCACTGTATGTTTTCTTTTTCTCACGGAATGTTGAAAATGCATTGTTTTTCAATGAAAGAAGTTAAGTTAATATAGTATAAATCCCGTCTGTACGTTAAATGGTGTCGGTGGTTAGCTGCTGTGCAGGAGTAGTTCTGTAGTTTGAGTGATACACGGAGATATTTTTAGGTTAGATATAGTATTTACAAATGTTTCATTGTAAGACATGGCTACTATTTTTTTCTCCCAGAAATGCACGCCCGACAAGATTGTTAGAGAATTACAATTGGAACATTATAATTGGAAATTTAATTGAAAAATACAATTACAAAATTACAATTGAAAATTACAATTGGAAAATTACAATTGGAATTTCACAATATATGTTGACTGCTAATTCATGAGTTTTGAACATCGAAATGTGTATCTAGTTAGGTAAAGGACAGAGTAAGAAACATCAATCGCTCGTGACAAAAGCGTTCACTCTCTAATAATATTGTATAAATACATATTCACACGCGTTCGTATGGCATGAACAGTCCTAAAGATTGATACAAATTGTTAATCAGCTGGTCGCATGGTATACGTTTTTGGACATGCGAAGACTTGGCTTCAATAATGACAAGAAAGCAAAAGACTTTCATAGAGCAACTGAGTGTATTTGGCGTCTTCCGTGTGGTTGTGTTTCTGAGAAATTCTTTGTGAGAGTACTTCGAAGGACTAGAGATCTACTTTTTTCTAATGCTATTAAAAGATTAGATGAAAACTGTTCATTTGCACCTTCGTCTTCCTCTCCATCTCTCTCTGGTATATTTTAGTATGTGACATTGTTTTGAAATATATCCACGCCTAATGATGTATCTTGATATCGAAGATTGGTCATCACATTGAATTGGACCATTACGAATAGGTACTCGACTATCGATTATGCTAAACGCATCGGCAAAAAGGTGTCTGGGTTTAATCGTGCGATCAATGGTGATACTGCGATTCTACCTTCCAGACCGTAAAAATATGCCCCTACTCTTGCAGCATTTCAAAGTAGTCCACGCCCCGCCGCGGCCCTGTCCTCCAAAAGAGCGAGACCCCTGCTTTAAGGAGCCAAGCCCCGGTCGCGGAGGGGGGGCCTGCAGCAGATCCATCAGGGCTCTCCTGACCTGTGGCCTCTCAATAACATCAGTATGTAAATGAAGGGCTGGCCGAAGGAACAATATTTTTAGTTGACCTCGGTCAGTAGCATCTTCGCTTTCACTGCAGCACGCAGGACTCGGCGTCCACTGTCACAGTGAGTTAGTTCAGAGATCGTCAACGAATTCAACGCCCAACGAGGAAGCTGTGCGCGTGACATTTATCACGTATTCCACTTCTTGCGTTCGTCGCCTTCATTCAAGTCCTTCCGTGCATAGACTTTAATCTCACTCATTTCCTCTTTTACTAGTATTGTGTTTACTAGTACATTATAACCTTTAACGTAATATCCGATCAACGCTGATTTTGAAATCTTGTGCACATTTACTTGCATGGCATCCTCAATCTCACTAACTAGGCCATCCTTCTCATATAGCTCCATTGACATGTCTAACGATTTCTGTATCTTTCACAAAAACTGAGAAGGAACGCTAATTTTTCAATCCGATCGATAGTAAGGCATTAAAAGTATTTGATTTATTTAACGTAACAACAAAACAAAGGTGGAAGATGTTGGAGTCTATAGAGGAGCCGAGTGCAACTCACACCATTATTTGTTGAAATCAAAATTGTATGTTCCTTATGTAAACAAGACACAGCAATCAGAAATTTATGTCGCATCCGGTACCATAGAAAAAAGAATACAAAATGTGTTTGCTTGAAGATCCATCTATAACCTTTCTATACAAGCTCATGGTAAGTAAGAAACTGTTAGAAGTGAACCAAACAACTACTTAAACCCTCGACGATGGAATTGTAAGTACCGTTCATCAAGCAGCTTAGAGAGCCTCGGAGAAATATAATATACTGGGGGGAAAGGAATATGGTGGAATAATTCTTTGACAGGGGAGTGAGAGACGAGAAAATTGCTTATAATACATGGTTAAGCACCCAAGATATTGAAGACAGAAAACGGTATCGTCAAATGAGTATAGAAATTAACCAGAAAGTTAGAAAAGCAAAACGATGAAGCATGGGAAAGAGTATGTGAAAATGTAGATCAGAGTATAGGCGATGCCAGATCAAAGAAGGCATAGAAAATAATAAAGAACCTCAGACAAAATGAAGAGCAAAATTCAGCAATACAACCTGTAAGTATAGATCAATTTAAAATATATTACGAAGAACTTTTCAAAGAAAATAGGCTCGCATTTAGTAATACGTATAACACAGAGCTTGAGGAACCGGAAAACATGTAATATATTAAGCGAGAGACTGTAAAAAATATAGAGATGTAAAAATGGAAAAGCAGCTGGTCCGGGATTGGTAAGTATAGAATTGCTTAAGCGTGACCCCTGTTTATTATCGGATCTTCTTACCCGATTGTAAAATAGATGTTTAAAGGGAGAAGAATTACCAAAGGACTTCAGAAAAGGATATATCTCTAACATCTACAAGAAAGGTGATAGGAAACTGTGTAAACTATAGAGGTATAACTGTCGTTACGAGCGTTGGCCGAGCATATGCTAAAATCTTAAAAAACCCGGCTGGAAAGAGATCTCATTGATGTCGAGTAATAGAGCAGCTTTCGAGCGGGGCGCTCATGTACTGATAACGTCTTTAGTATTAGACAGGTAACTGACAAACGTCTCGCCCATAACTTGGAGACGCATGTTGTGTTCATAGATCTGCGTAAGGCCTATGACACTGTTCCATTAGTCTATGGTAGGCAATGGAGAAACAACAATGCAAAACATTGCAATTGATTAGAGCCGTTAAAAATGTGTACAGTGGTAATGCGAGCCAAATAAAGTAGGTAAAAACGTTTCAGCACCATTTCCAGTAAATAAAGATCTACAATAGGGGTGCTGTGTAGCCCCACTTCATTTACAATATGTTTGAGTGAAGTCCTGAGAAGGTGGAGAAAGAAATGTAGTAATATGGGTATTAAAATTGTTATTCTCTCTACACTTCGCAGAGGATCAGTTAGTGTTCGCTGAAGATAAAGACGATGCTCTACACACGCAGCGGAAATTATATGAAGAGTATTCGGAAGGAGATTAGAAATAAACATTAACAAGAGTGAGTATTTGATTGTAGGAGGAAGTGCTAAAGGTCTGAATCTGGAGGATAGTTTGGAAGTAAAACCCTGTCAAAAATTCACATACTTCGGTACAGAAATAAACGCAAATGAAGGCAGTACGCAAGATATTGAATACAGAATTGCAAAGGCAAAGTAACACAATTACATGACATGGAAAAATATGTTAAGTAAAAGCGTAAAAAGAATATTATGTAAGACTTTTGTAGAGAATATATAAGACTTCTGTAGAGACCCTATATTGGTCTGAAGTATGGGAAGTAACAAAAAAGAGCGAAAAAATTGACAGCAATGGAAGTGGAGTTCTGGCGCCAAAGTTGCGGACTGAATTTAATGGATAAAGTTAAGAACCAAGAAATTAAACGCAAAGCGGAAGTACGTTTTAATGTAATTGACACCATGGAACTGGAAATACTAAAATGATATGGGCACGTGCAAAGAATGAACGAAGAATATTGGCCGAAGATATTGTGGAAATGGCAACCAGCCACCCATCGAAGAAGAGGAAGACCTAGACTTACATGGAGAGAAGGAGTAGGTGAGGCAATGGAGAGAAGAGGACAGTACTGAAGACTACACCGATAGAAAGATATAGAGGCTGGGATGCGAGAGACACCGTAGGGTGTAATATAACTCGTCAAACTACTACTGCTACTATTTATTTAATGGTGCGTGTCTACTAGAGAGTAACTAGCGTAAGCTAGTCTCGAGGGAAGCTCGCAACACCCTGTCCACCTGCGATCAATTTGCAGAAATTTCTGCCTCAAGAATGCACTCGCTGCGCCCTCTCAAGATTACCTCTCACATGCCTGTCCATTGCGGAGCAGTGGGCTCGCGATGGAGATGCGAGAGATAAGATGGAGGCCATGAAGAGTGCGGCGGCGGCTTTTGTTAGTTAATACCCTTCTTTGCAAAATAAGAAAAGTACGTGTATGTGTGAGAACGTGGATTAATCGTCGACCACAGACGAGTGCTTGCTCGACACTGGTCAAAGAATTTGAAATAAGAGGATGCGCAACATTTTAGACAGTTTGTAAGCAACGCACCTCGTTTAACCTAACCTAAAAATTTCAAGAGCTTACACAATACACTTGGGTTTTTATTTCTTGGCGCGTGAGGGCCTATCTTCACAATGGAATATCTCATGGCATTTCGCGTCTTTTTCGGTCGTGCCGCTGTATTTCGCATTATCGCAACCGTATCGAGCAGTGCTGGCGATCATGCGGTATCTAGTGGAACGACCGAGACACGCGAAATTCCGTAAGATATTCCATCGTGAAGACAGGCCCTCATGCGCCAACAAATAAAAACCCAAGTATAGTTTCTATTAGTAGGCTTCTGTTTTATCCGTTGTACTTGAATATCAAATATAAATAATCATACAACAGGGGCCTCAGAGTAATATTTTGCTTACCTGGTTCCGTGAATTATGTATTTTCTTTAAACTGCCTCGTACAGGTACGTACATACATACGTTGTATAGCGAAAGTTATGTGATGTTGCGGAAAATCGATTTCGAGATTTCAAAGGAAATTCACGTTTTAGGTTCCCCGGAGACCCAAAAAGAATTTCATTTTTCAACACGTCCGTCCATCTGTGTGTCCGTTCGTCTGTGAACAACACTAGCTCCTAAACTATTCGTAAGATTTTTCCCGAAATTAATATTCCCTGGTCGATCTGGAAAGACTCAAAGCTCTGAGATGTTGAAAAACATTCTTTAAATATTTGGAGTACTTTACATGAAGCCCCTGGGACATTTTCAACATTTTCTTTAAATATAGCTTCAAATTTTTCTTTACATTTCCTGCAAGAATAGGTACTAGAATTACGTACTAGAGAGTATGTGCCATTCCGTAATACCACTAGTTTACTTCCTCAATGGTCCATTCCATTCCTTGTTCAATTTTCTGCTTGGTAGCGGCCATGTGGAGGCACCAAACACCAATAGTCGTGGGCGCTCGTAGACACTTCCAGCACGTTTCGAATGCTGAGAGCAAGTGAGTGCGAGTCCTGGCGCAGGCGTGTCCACAAGCGAGTAGTTCAGATGGCGACGACTCTCCGCAAGCATCACTCTACTCTCTGTCGCCTGCTCTGAGAACTGTGTCCATTGGCGAGAAACGCTCTCGACATAAACTCGCGAGAGCGTAGATCTCAAGTGGACATACACCTTAAGACGTGAATTGCTCTGCGTCTTACTGGTGTAAATACGAAGGAATTATTCCTGACTTTCCGTCCAAAGAAAATGTAGTTCAATCAAGTAGTATCTACACAATTACATTCGTGCCTCAAAAACATCTAAATATTTAAATCTCTCTGATCATATAAGTCATATTGAGGAACTTCAACGACTTTGAGAATCGTCGGAGGTGGAGGTGTATCTGCACTGAAGAATCTTGGGGGTTGAGTCCGTCATCCGTCTCTGAAAGAAAGACTATTGCCGAGTCCGAGTACCTCCGATTACAGATCGCGCGTAGAATTTGAAAATCCTCGTTAAAGGCCTTCAGAATTCATTCACCAGCAATACTAATAAAGAAACGTACCGACCTATCATGGATTAACATGGGATTACACTCCGTGATAATTTCACAAAAGTTATTTTCATTATATTGGTTTATCAAAACAAAACGAGATATAAATTATTCTGAATTCTGAATTATTGTGGAGGATGCAGTAGCGATGACTCATCAATTCAACAATTTAAGAGGAGTGTGAGAATCTAAACTTAAATTGCTCTCCAACTATTTTAAACAGACCCTCCAAGTATTTTGATGCAGCTGTTACCTTCAAAAATAAAATTCATTGTTCAATTGGTGCGTTGACCGATGTATAGTTCTAAAGTTTTCTATATTTGCGTGACTAACAGGGAAGTGTTTTTTAAAAGACGGTCACGAACCAATCGATTGCGTCTAGAACCGAATCTAATACCTTCCGTTGTTCAGGACAAATGCCCTTACTGTTTGAGCTATGGAATAAAACATATTGTAACACTTTATCGCTCGTATACAACTACTAAAAAAGATGCCTTTTTTAATTTATATATTGCCTATAAACAAATGACAAGCACTAAGTCCATTTTTACTTGCCGTAGTACGTACTTACGTACTGAAGAGAATTATTGTAATGTTGCCACAAAAATCGCCAATTTTTCGATAGAAAAACTAGTATTGTGGTACTCTAGTATCAAAAAAGTGTTTAAATCTTGTTTCTATGTATAGTAAATTACTTCCTCTAACACGGTGTGTATTCAGAATCTACTTTTTGTGGGTCTTTGATGCTGAAAAATTGGTTGATGGCAAAACATGTTAGTTTGTCTGTCTGTGGCTAACGATAGCGCCTAACCGTTCAGACGATTTTCTCCAAACTTAATATTCCCGGACTGATCTGACAGAACTCGAGGCCATGTGAGTTGGAATATTGAATTTGGTGGTACTGTTCATGAAGTCTCAACATATTCAAAATTTTCTCAAAATGACTCCACATTGTTCTATTTAACCATTTTCACGGGTAGAGCAAAGGACGCTTAAAAATAATGGAAGTCTTATTTTTGTTGAACTCTCTGAAATTTTCTGAACTGTAGATGTTCAAGTTTTTTGGGCGTCTTCCTACAACCAAAATATTGAAGATTTTTTCTTTCAATGTTCTTTACAAAATTAAAGATGTTTTTTTCTTTAATGAATTCTAATCTTAAAAGACAAATCTTTGAAGAAGATTATGTTCAATTTTTCGGGAATATGAGTAGTTTCCATGTAATTCTGAGAGAAATAGACAATTAAAAAATATATTTTCTCAAAAAGGCTTCAATTTTTTTCCCTTCATTTGGTTCCTCGGATAGAACAAAGAACGCATAACGAATGGTGCAGGTCCAGTTTTTCGTGAACTTTGCATTTTGTAAAACTGCGAAAAATTAACAATGCAAAACTTTAATTTGGATGGTAGAGATTTTTTTCTGAAATCTGTTTTGATTTAGATTTTGTTTATAAATCATTAAATAAGGCCATGTATATTTTTTTGAAAATAATATTTTTCTAACAATTTTTGCTCGAAATTTAGAAAATTTATCAAACAAATAATTTTTTTCTGAAAACAGCTCCAAATTTTTATTTATTTTTCTTATAAAGAAAGCAACGTACGTTTATAAAAATTGCGTAGGTCCCATTTTCCGCAAACTCTTTGTATTTTCGAAAATTACAAAAAATTAACATTGAAAATCTATAGTATGGTTTCGTGAAATTCTCTCGTTAATTAAATTCGCTCAAACGTGATCTTGAAATAGTATAAATGAAAATCTCTGAATTTTGAAAATTGCAAATGCAAATGTTCATGTTTGTTTTTAAAAAGCGTCATAATGTTTTTAGCTGTGAGGCAGTTGGTGTAGGGGTAACGTAAATGACGTGCTGTCTGAAACTTGGTGCGTATCCCAGTACAGAGAAAAAGATTTGCTAATTGGAAACACTTTTTGTAGTAGGCATATTTACAAATAATGCAAGAAAGTATGTGTTCTTGTAGCACCATTCATTTGTTTTTAATTATATTGCCATGTCACATTCTTTCTGTTACTGTGATTTGTGAAATCATTGAAAGCCAGACGTTTGTGCGTATTAAACAGTCGATAATTTTTTCTTAATTAAAATGATAACCGTAAAGATGTGGGAATGTGGTAGAAAAATACATCTTTATACTTGATTTTCTTTGTTTTTTTACTTTCTCGCCATACGAATACTTCGTGAGAAGAGGAAGTTATGTAATCGTGCGCCGGACAACGGCTAATTTTCGCCAGAAAAACTTATAGCTGGAGTCTGGTGAGGAAAAAGTGGATAAAACCTGTTGCTAAATTTAGAAAAGAAATCCTCTACCTTGTGGTATAGTCAAAATCCATGTTTTGTTGCTTCTTGATACTGAAAAATCGATTGACGGCAAAACGTCCGTCTGTCCGTGTGTGGTCAACGCTAGCGACTAAACCGTTCTGCGGATTTTCTTCAAAATTGATATTCCCCAATCGTTTTCACTAATGTCAAGGCTCCTGGAATATAAAACCGTTATTTCAATTTTGGGGGGTACTTTACATGCAGCCTTCGGACATGTTCAAAGTTAAAAAAAGGCTCGAATTTTTTTGATTAAATTTTGTTGTTGAATAATACGAAGGACGTTTAAGGGAATGATGTAGGAATCATTTTGATTGATATCCCCAATTTTTCGAAAATTGCAAAAAACAATTTCAAAACTGTAGAATTGAAGATAGCGATTTTTTGCTTCAGACATAGTCGGTTGTACAAAATTAGCACTTTAAATACGTAATGTATGTACAATTTTTTGAAAAAAACGAATAGTTTTTGCGTTAATTGCGCTTCACATTTACAAAAAAACTTTTTCTCAAAACACGCTCCAAATTTTTTTTAAAAATTTTCTTCATTTATGGAATGAGGGACGATAAAAAATATGGTCTTAGTCCTACTTCTGGGAAATACTTGGTTTTTTGAAAATTACAAAAAAAAATTTAAACTACATTGTACAATTGTAGATAGCGATTTTTACCTCAGACAAAATCTCTTGTAAAAAATTGGCTCTTTAAAAAAGGTTATATAGAAATTTCTGAAAAAAACGAATCTTTTTGCGTAATCTTTGCTTCAAATTCACAAAAAACATTTTTCTCAAAAACCGCTCCAAACTTTTTCTTTAAATTTCCTCCACGTGTGTAATAAGGGACGGTAAATAAATAAATAAACTAGTGATGCTATAGAATGGCACAGACTTTCTCGCAGTAGTTATTTTTCTGATGTCGTTCGTAGGAAATACAATTTGGAGTAAGCCCTTCACCGCTGCCTTTCTTTGTCACCCACAAGACATGTTTTTCGCATGTTGACAATTACTGGCGTCCTAATGATAGAGCTGATAAAATTACGTTTTGATATATAAGGCTTAACTCCGCAACTCGCTCCAACGGCCACGCTGGTTAAGACGCTTTGGGTCTGCGCGCTTCATTTCGAAAGATGTCAGGTTTGAATCCCAGAGAGGGGTTTCAATTTGATGAATGTATAGTCGCAGAAAAAAACTAAGAGTGTAGAAACTTTATTGAAAATCATTTCTAGTACTTCTGCTCACTAATATAATCTATGGAGATAAATATACAGGACTTGCCTCTGTTTTCACAAATTGCATCTTTTAAACATTTTTTTAACTCTGTTATTCGATTTCTAAAATGCGTGTCATGACATATCAATCGCCTTGTGTGCATCTGTATGAACCGATTTAAGTAAAATTATGAGTTTTTCAACATTAAATTGGAATACAATTTAACGAGAACACATGTGATCAACTTACATACTCCTAACGGTTCCGAAATTATCATTATTGTCTCGCCTTACGAATAATTTGGAAGAAGAGAAAGTTATGTAATCGTGCGCCGAAAAACGGGGAATTTAGGTTTTGACTAATATAGAGGGTGTCCCACCAACTATGGACCACCCGCATAACTTCTAAACGGTTCAGGATATCGATATGCAGTTTTCGCTGATTAATGCGGAATCATGGGGCAAGTAACATGACGTAGAAAAATTGTCTATAATACTTTTAGTTTTCTATAAATTTAATCATCTTTGATTTTTTAAATGAAACTATATATTTTTCTCACCAGCAATGGATAGATCCTGAAAAGAGGAATAAAATGATGTATCATATGCTAGTATTTTGATAGTAATTTGCGTATAAAATGAGACTTTCTAATATGTGATTTTGAATGAAACGGACAATATTTCGTGTAGCAGCCCTTGCAACAGTCGCCGTTGGTGAAAGACCTTCGCGGCGTTGAGACTGTTTTGTGGAGACAAGAAGTGTGAGAGGGGTGGCCGTGGGGGATAGAGGCGTAACTACAGCAATTCACGGTCTTGACACGAAGATCATATGAACAAGCATCAATATTACCGATCAGAAAGACATTTTTTCCCATTTGTTCATCTGAATTGAACTTTTCTTCTAATGAAATTCCAAAGCAACGTTCATCGAAAAGAACAAAATAAAAATAATTTGTAGCGGAAGGACGATAATAATAAAGGTCCTTTTCAAACTTGCAAAAATCGATGAGTGTGTTATGGCAGAAACCAGCAATCATTTTAAAACAAGGGAAGGGAATGAATGCTTAAACATTTTTATTGTAATATCTTGATTAATTTATCAAATAGTAGAGAGATAGACATTTTCTCTTTGCATTTACTCTTCATAAACGTCTTATTTAAACACGTACCAAAAGAATAAATAAATAAAAATTTTGAAACACACTTAAACAGACTATCAGTGTCAATTTAGTGAACTTTAACACAAATGTACATCTGTAGTCTTGACTGCAGACATTATTTATGATGTTTAGAGAATTTTCATTTGATATTAGATTTATTGATTTAAAATGTATCCTTGATGAATTCTTTGTGTAAATTTGGCCGTTCTGGAAGGAAGTCCCTTTCTCGGTAGATATTTCGTTTGCAGATGCCTGCAGTTCGCAGCAGTTACACATTGAGTACGAGAATGTGTGTGTGTGTGTGGAACGATCTTTCTTACAAAATGTACCAGAGTCGTGAAATATTCGAAATAAAATAATGTTATATGTGTGGAACATGTCGAAGCAGTAGTGTTGAAGTCGAACTTATGTGCCGAGTGGAAATAAAATCCAGAACCACGTGCGAGGGAGGTGTGTATACCTGAACGGACACGACGCATAAAAAGTTGTAAGTAATGTTTGAATTTGGACTTTGATTCAACTTAGTTTTAATTGATTTGAATTGCTTACATTTTTATTATATACTCGTATTTTGAATTTTGGAAATTACATTTCCTTCATACAATGGAGGTGCAACCTCCTGTCTATTGGGGCACTAGCCACGACCGCTCAAAGTTAATATGCCAGCACTTATACCACTACGCCACACAAGCACCGTATAGGTCGAACAGAGCCATAAAATCGTAAATGCCTGATTGGAAAAGAATTGATATGATGATACATACGGTTTACAAATCTAAGAAGAGATGTGAAAAATTGTTAAAAAGTTGAAAATTCGAAAATTACATACGGATACTTCCAGTTTATTTATCGTAATTATCAATATTTGTGATTAGAATATCTTTCAATAGTTTTTAGAATTCTCAATTGTTTCCTGCGGCAACAGAAAATAGTAACAAATAATACTCTCCGACCAAGACTCGAACCGGCGTATCTTCCTACCGTTCCCACCGAAGAGCTGGGATTCTGTTTCCCATTTAGCGACCCCGGCTATCCTGGGAATACACTTATATAATAGTAGTAAGTGTATGGTGGTTTCATTTCTAGCATTAGGAAGCCACAAAATTCGGAGAATGTGAAAAAATGTCCTTTGGGCGCCCAAAGAAGGTTTCTGGGAAGATAATCGCTCATAACCGAAAACCTAGTTCAGTCTAAAGAGATTAGAAAACTAAGTATTGCGAGAAAGACTGCCATCCTATAGCAGCACTAGTTTATTTATTTATTTGCCGTCCCTTATTACACAAGTGGAGAAAATGTAAGAAAAAATTTGGAGCGGTTTTTGATAAAAATTTTTTCGTAGATTTCAAGCGCAAATTACGCAACAACGTCTCGTTTTTTCAAAAAATTGTGCATGACATGTTTTAAAGTGCTACTTTGGTACAACTGACTTTGTGTGAGGTAAAGATCTCAATCCACAGTTTTGTAGTTTTAATTTGTTTTTGAAATTTTCGAAAAACCAAGCAATATCCGGAAACAGGACTACCGCCATATTTTGTTACCGTCCCTTATTATATAAGTGAAGAAAATTTAAAGACAAAATTTGGAACCGTTTTTTGGGAAACAAAATTTTGGCACATTTCAAGCGCAATTTGCGCAAAAACTACTCGTTTCTTCAAAAATTGCACATTATCTTGTTTAAAGTGCTAATTTGTTACAACCGGAAAAAATCTCTATTATCAATTTTGCAGTTTTGAAATTGTTTTTTGCAATTTTCGAAAAATCGAGAATATCAAAGAAAATGATTCCTGCATCATTATCTTAAACGTCTTCCGCACTATTCAACAACAAAATTTAATCAGAAAATTTTGAGCCATTTTGTTTGAAAACTTTGAAAACGTCCAAGGGGCTTCAAGTATAGTACCACCCAAAATAAGGGTTTCAAATTCCTAGAGCCTCGACTGGGGAATGTCCATTTTGAATGCCAAATCGATTGGGGAATGTCAATTTTGAAGAAAAGCGGCTGAACGGTATTATCGCTAGCGTCGGCCTTAGACTTAGCGCAGAGATTTTGCCGTCAAACGGGTTTTCGGTATCAAGAACAAAACATGGATTTTGGATATATCTCGAGTTAGAGAATTTTTGTTTCTAATTTTAGCAACAGGTTTTATCCATTTTTTCGTTACCGGATCCCTGCTATAAGAGTTTTTCTAGCGAAAATTCGCCGTTTTGCGGCGCACGATAACATAACTTTCTCTTCTTACGAAGTATTGTAAGATTTTATTTTTCCAACATTTTATTTTCCAACCATTCAGTTGCTATATTAAGAAACAAACTTCTAACACGTGGTGTAGCTAGAATCCCTGTTTTATGTGTCTTTGATACCGAAAAACCAATTGAAACCAAAACGTTCGTCCGGTGTATGTTAACACCAGTGCCTAAACTATGCGTACGATTGTTTCCAAATTGAAGAAACCCCTGTCCGTCTGGCGTGAGTCGAAGCTATGCGATTTTGAAAATCACTCATTAATTTTTGGGGGTATTTTAGATGAAGTCCTCCGGACATTTTCAAGATTTTCTTACAAACGGCTCCAAATGTTTTCTATAAATTTCTTGTAAGAATAGAATAAAATACATTTATTAAGGTGACATAGGTCCGATTTTCACGGTTAACTCTGAAATTTCGAAAATTGCAAAAGTTTCAATTTTTTCGGTGTCTTCCTAAAACTACCAAATTGAAGATAGAGATTTTTCCTTCAAATAAAATTTGTTTTCCATACTAAGTTCTTTCATTAGCGTGATGTTCATGTTCTTGAAAATGTTAGTAGTTTTCGCGCAATATTGCATACAGTTGTGCAATTTAAAAAATAACAAAAATAGCATTTTCTCAAAAACGACTCCAAATTTTTTCTTTCAAATTTTAGTAAGTGGCGTACTAAATGTACTCTATGAGATGACATGAATGCCATTTTGCTCTATTCTTTTGTTTTTTCAAAAATTACAAAAAATAATTTTTTTCACTTGTCTGTCACATCGTTAATATTTACAGTAGCGGCAATTTGCTTACATCATTATATTTATGAGTACTTGTACTTTAAATAATGTCGTTTAAAGTTTCTCGAAAACTCAACAATGTTCTGTGAAAACAATCTTAAAATTCCGCATTTTCCGAAATGCTCAAGCGCCATTTTCTCAAAAACGACTCCAATTTTTTTCTTCAAGTTTTTCGAACGTATTGGGTGAATTGGAGTCTTTGATATGACGTGAAGTTCATTTTGGCATATTTTTGTTTTTTCAAAAATTACACAAATGTAAATTTTTTGAAAGATTTCTCACATAGTTAATATGCACATTTCCTACAATTTGTGAAGACAATTGTATTTGCGAGTTAAATAGCTTCAAATGGCTTCAAATGAAGTTTTTCGAAAACTCAAACATTTCGAATTTCAAATTTCGCATTTACAATAGCGCTTAAACCCCATTTCTTAAAAACGGCGCTAAAGTTTTGAAACAAAATTGCCATTTAAGATGAGGTTGTACTGTTCTCTAATATTTTAAAACTAATATTTCCGTTCTACCATTAGGAAACTGAAAAATTAAGAAAATGTAAAAAAAATGTACTTTTGACTGCGATAGATGGCAGCTGGCAAGAGTATGTGGCAAGTCCGAATAGCTAGTCGAGGCCAAAGGAAATAGAAAACTAAGCCAGGAAAGTTTGTGCCATTCTGTAGCACCACTACTTTTCTGTTGCTTTCTTTGGTCTCAAATAACAGTTCCACAAGGTAAATTTTCTTATAAGCTGAAATGTGTTTCCAAAGGTGTTTGTGATGAGAAATTCAAATCTGGAATTAGGAATTTGATATCAGGCATAGTTTCTGAGTTATTTAACTACATTTTGAGTTATTATGTTGGGAATGTAACATGGAGACACCAAATATGGATGTTTTCAATGTGGGATAGCCGTGATATAACTTCTCCTTACAAAAGTAAGGTTTGACCTTGACGCGAACGAAAAGTTGGAGAAAATAATATTTAGAAAGATGAGAATATAATAATATTTATATTATTATTTAGTGGAATATATTAATATTTAGAAATATAGCCAGTGATGATGTCCTTCTGTCCCCACTTCCCTTCATGCTGTGAAACAGTTTGTCAAAGCCTTGAATCATTCTGGAAGGTTATTTATCTCACAAGTTTCCTGATCTTTTGGCTGGAAAAATAAAAAGTCTGTGTGTCCTCAAATTTGAAAACTTCTGAAACATACAAGTTTTGAACATCGCCTAACACTAAATGAGAAAAACGCATTAAAAAGTTTTAAGTAATGTTTCAAGATACGTTTCAATGTAACGCAAAACTTTCTGAGAAAATAGCTAAAAACTATGAAGAACTAGTTCAACAGCTGTTAAATTCACACAGGGATTTAGGATATAACATATCCTTAAACGTGCATTTTCTTAATTCCCGTTTTCATTATTTTCCTGAGAACTGTAGTGACGTTTCCGATGAACGTGATGAATGATTTCACAAAGACATAATGACCATGGAAAAGCAATACGAAGGGAAAATAATGCCTTGTATGTTTGCGAACTACTGATGGAAAATTATTTGAGTGCAAAAATGATCACAAGAGAGATCTAGTGGTCGTACAACAGCACATAATTTCTCGCATTATTTGTAACTGCTACGCAATTTTATACTACTGGAAGTTGATGTGTTACTCAGCAGACTGTGATAAAAAGTTATTATTAAAATTTTGCGTCTGCAAAATTAAGATATTCTTGGAAGGAGGAACTGGGGGCGGCAGATGGCGAAACTGCCGTCTGATGTGCTCATGTCGGAATTCCAAGAACTGAATCGTTAAGGATATGAATTTGTGGCTACTGTTAGATTGACATAAAACACAGAATAAGAAAATAAATAAAATACAAAATGAAATGTACAAGGTCTTATATATACAATGTGTATTTGCATACTTTATAATTACTCTTGTTTGTACGAACAACTACTACATGAAACTGCAAGGGTGTTTTCAAACAGCAAACATTTTTTCCGCACCGAGACTCGAACTCGGGTCTTCCGAGTTCACTCGCCCTGTGCTTGACATCTACGCCATGGAACCGCTCAGACGTTCGAACCCGGGCCGATGCTTAAAAATCGAAATGTCTCAACCCAATATTTCCGACTTGCAGTTTTCGAAACTTCAGAGAGATCAATGAAGAATGAAGAAGCCATTCTTTTAAGCGTCCCTTGTTTTACCCGCGGAAAATATTATTGGAAATAATTGGAGCGGTTTCTGACATAACGTTCTTTTTATTTTCTCGCTCTTCGTGATAAGTGAAAGTATTGCAATCGTGCGCTAACAAGACTTTTCGGCAGAAAAACGCTAATTGCCGGGACCTGGAAACGAAAAAGGGAATGAATACTAATCTTTCACTTCCTCCAACACGTGGTGTATCCAAAATACATGGTTTGTGGCTTTTTGATACAGAAAAATCAATTGCCGGCAAAACGTCTATATCCGTAAGACAGTCCGTTCGTCCGTCCGTTCGTCTCTGTCTGTGGTCAAAGCTAGCTCCTAAAAAAGTTCAGCCAATTTTCTCCAAAAATTCAAATTCCTTGATCGATCTCAACGAACTGGAGGTTTGGGTGTTTCAAAGAGATATTTTGAACTTTGAGGGTACTTTACATGAAGCCTCAAAAACATTTTCAAAATTTTCTCAAAAATGGAACCAAATTTTTTTATTAAACTTTGACCCCGGGTAGCGCAAAGGATGCGAGAATGGTGCAGGTTTCATGTTCGTTAAAATCCCTGATTTTTCGAATATTGCAAAAGTGCAATCTTTTTTGGACGTTTTGCTACAACTAGAATAGGGTCATTCCATGCCAAATCGCACAAAGGGGATATTTTACATGAAGCCCCTGGGACATTTTCTTAATTTTCTCAAAAATGGCTCTAAATGTTTCTTAAAATTTTTTGTAAGAATAGTGTAAAATATACTTATAAAGGTGGCATAGGTCCAATTTTCACTGTTAACTCTGAATTTTTGAAAATTGCAAAAGTTTGAATTTTTTCTGCATCTTCTAAATTTCAGATAGAGATTTTTTCCTTCAAATGAAATTTGTTCTCCATATTTTCTTCTTTCAATAAGGTCATGTAATTTTTTTGAAACTTTTAGTAGTTTTCACGCAATATTGTGTGCAATATGTGCAATTTTAAAAACAGCTCCAACTTTTTTCTTTAAACTTTTCGAAGGGATAGTGTTAAATGTACTCTACGAGATGACATACATGTCATTTTGCTTTAATCTGTTGTTTTTTTCAAAAAAATATTTTTTGGCTTGTTTCCCACTTGTTAATATTTACATTAGCGGTGATTTGTTTACATTATTGCATTTACGAGTACTTTAAATGTCTTATAAAATTTTCACACTAACTCAAGGTTTTCTGTGAAAACGAGTTAAAAATTCCCTATTTTCAGAAACGTTCGAACGCCATTTTTTCAAAAACTCCAATTTTTTCTTCAAACTTTTGGATAGTGTTAATTGCGCTGTTTAAGTTGTCATAAAATTAATATTTCTGTATTCTTTTGTTTTTCAAATATCTCTCACGCCGTTAATATTCACATTTCCAGCTATTTGTATACATTATTATATTTTTGAGTAAAAGTGCTTCAAATGACTTTAAATTATTTTTTTTGAAAACACTGAAGATTCCTGTGAAAAAGGGCTTCAGATTTCGCATTTATACCACAGCTTAAACGATTTTTTTTCTTAAAAACACCTGAAAAGTTTTTAACGAGATTTTCATATAGGACGAGGTTTTATTCTTTATTATTTTAAAAGTAATATTTTGAATCTACCATTAGGAAACCGAAAATTAAGAAAACCTCAAAACATTTATTTCGGTCTGCGATAGATTGCAGCTGGAAAAGAGGATGGGGTAAGACCGTAAAGCTAGCCCACAGCCCTAATATTAAAAAACTTTACTACGAGAAAGTCTCTGCCATTGTGTAGCACCACTAGTTTCTTTAAATTTTTGTAAGAATGGAGTGAAATACACCTATAAAAACGACAAAGGTCCGATTTTCACTGTTAACTCTGAATTTTCGAAACAGGAAATATTTAATTTTTTTTTTGGCGTCTTCCTACAACTCCAATATTGAAGATAGTGATTTTTTCTTCAAATGATATTTGTTCTCCTTAATTAGTTCTCGAAAACTCAAACGTTTTCTGTAAAAGGCAGCTGGAAATTCTACAGTTTCAGAAACGCTCAACGCCATTTTCTAGAAAAGGCTCCAATTTTTTTATATAATTTTTTGTATGAATAGTACTCAATGAACTGAATAACATGACATAAACGACACTTTGATGTATTCTTTTGTTTTTTAAATTACTCAAATATAATATTTTGAAACATCTCTCATGCCATTAATGTTTACATTACCAGCAGTTTATATACATTATTGCATTTGTGAGTAGAAGTGCTTCAAACGATTTCCGATTATGTTACTCGAACACTCAACAGTTTTCTGTAAAAAACAGTTTCAAATTTGTCCTTTACAGAAACGCATAAACGACAGTTTCTAAAAAACGGTTCCAAATTTTTCAACATAATTTTCCATCTGAAGCGAGGTTTTCTTCTCCAGGTATCTCCCCTTTCCGGGCCTCGTCCCAGGCGGGAATCCTCTAAGCTCCCGATGACATGTGTGATAGTGAAGTGAACGTACGTCTGAGTGAATGTACGTTTGCCTGAGTGGAAATATTATGAGGGATTGGGGGAAAGATCGCCCGCGATCCGTGGCCAGTTTGTTATGGTATTACTCCGGCATTCGTCTGGTGTTGATCGGAGAAACCACGGAAACCTACCGATCAGAGCAACCGGTCGTTTGTGTTCGCGTCGCCAATCCGCTACCGTCAGGACACGAACTCTAGGACCTCCTGATCGTGCAGAGACCTACAAGAGAGTAGTGGAATTGCTGGCTCTGAGCTAAACCTAAACAGTACCAATTGGATATCATATTAATATACTCATAAAAACCAATTGAATGCTACTTTTATTATGAAGTATCCATACAAAGAAATTGCTTATCAAAATCTGTATTTTTAATTTTGCCAACATTTATGAATTAATATATTTATATTTGGTTTCATCAAGATGAATGGAGGAGTTCGGTGTGAAAGGAATCTGAAAATGAAGACGAAGCGAAGAATTGTAATGTTGGGAGTGCGTGCTTCGTGCTTCTAGTGATTTAAAATTCGCAAAACACGAGGTTAAGACAGGTTATCTTCGCTATGTAAATTAGAGATTTGTTTTTCATGCAGATTTTGCAGATGCCACTTTAAACTTAGTATGCTGAAAGGAAACGATGACGCTCGACCTTGGGAGCAACACCCTTGGCGAAAGGTCAAGTACAACGCAAAAAACAATACTAGATATTAATAGAATTAATGGGCAGAATGGATTGTCAGTGATACTTATCTTATTTATTATTGATATGAAATAATGTACATTAAAATAAACTAGTGGCCAGCAGTATCAAAAATGTTGCTGAATAAAACCACACAAAAAGGTAGCACGCACCCTGCCTAAGACCAGCATCTAAAATACTCTTGTTTTGCACTGCAATAAATTAAACAAATACTGCATTATCATAGTATCATATATACGCATACACAGAAAGTTCTTTACATACCAACAATATAGATAGTGTTGCTGTGGCATAACGCAACAAATGAAAAGGAAATATTTCTCTGGTTTGGTACAAGAAGGGCCTAAGTCAATATTTAAAGTTTTACAGAATGGGGGGTTTTCGTTTTTGTCAGAACATTGCATCGTAAGTACAACTTCTGTATATTTTACTATTTCTGGTAAGGTCATAGTTTTTAAAACCTTATTTCGTTACTTTTAATTTGGGCAAAACAGGAATTAATTTTGAATTGTTTAAACCTTTTTTTATGACACGAGTCCTTTTTGACACTTCCGAACATTGGCCTTCGACCTGACATATGCCCTATTTGGTTTTGTGAAAGGGTGGAGTAGAATATTATATTCCTCTTTTATTTAACCTTTTAAGGGTTAACAATCAAAATATGCCTGAAGATTTATCTATCTTTATTTTCCTTCAATAAATAAACAGTTACATAAGCAATAACAAAGGTTTCAAAAAGTAAGAATAGCAATTTTTGTGCAAGAACAGTAGAGAATGACTGTTGAATTGTGTGATACAGGTGTGTTGTAGTGATACATTTGAAACACTTGTCAAATATGTTTCCACATTATAAAAACAAAACATGAATTTCGAGTACAATATTTATTAATAATAAAAATAGAAATGATACGTAGAAGCAGAACTATAAAAATAACAATGAAAGTAATGAATAAAATTATTAACGTTCGACATCTCAACTAATGACACTTTCATTGCCTTCCGTCCCTTCATGAATGTTGTTTAGAAATGCTTCATAGTATATTCTGTTGATTGTATATATGAACGGTAAACGATATCTAGGATTCTTGAGCTTGGTGGATAGTATTGGAAAAAAATATTTTTTGATAGGTTCTAAAGTCAGTGGTGTGGCTACCTATTAGGCTGCCAGGCGGAACCTACCCAAATATTTAATGAAAAGCAAAAACTTTTCTTATTACTTGATAATGTGCTTATTGATAATTTTTCAATCCACAATTACCACGTTTCACGTAAGTTGTGCGTTTTGATCTTCCCGCCGCGCCGCCTAATTTGCGTACTTACCCGTCATTGGAGGAAGGCTCTTGCGTTTAGAGCCTACAACGCATGCGCAGTTCGTATGCTCGCGAGTCACAGATATGTTGTTTCTACAGTCGGCTATCGCGAGCCGAAGACTGGACTTCGGTAATCCTCGAGTTCGTTCGTGACGTGTGGCGGATCCACACTCCAACACCAAAATGGCAGGCGCGGACACTCTCAGACGCAAACTCAGCTTATCGGAATGACTAACCTCTTGTTGAAACCGAAGACTTAGAACAGCAACAGTGACAGCAAAAAGTGGACTGCTAGAATTTTTATTACCATTATTTGTGTAAACTGTTATTTTATGTTAATGTTTTAGAATTCCTTAATTTGTTTTGTAGATTTTAAAAATGTCAATGTTACCGTGCTTTGATATTGTATTTGTGTGAGACCAAAAAATTTGAGAATAAACAAAATAATAATAAATGAACGGCGAGACATTAGACAATGATTGTCATTTTGAGATATTGCCATTAATAATAAGTAAATTAGCTCTAGAGCCTACTCAGAAAAAAGTACCACGCTATGCTACTGTCTAAATCTACTTGACTGATATTTCTCAGATCCTTATTTCCTATGTCTAGCTCTTGATTTTTTTGTGAACAAAATTCTGTCTAAAAACTGGAAAGTGTACTCATCTACTGCATTTCAATCACTTCAAGGGAGCCTCACATTGGCCCATCTTGCACCATTGAAATGACAAAACAATCGTAGGCCAATGTAAAGATCGATAGTGAAATCAGGAGATAGGATCGACGTTTGACCTTGGCCTTTCGTGCACTGAAAGAAGGGGCTTTAAAATATCTTGGGCGTACAAAACTGAAAATCATTAAAAACTGACATTGACCTTTCTTGCACCAAGCCACAGATTGAATCGTGGGAGTTCT
This sequence comes from Acheta domesticus, assembly GCA_031308135.1. Classification (NCBI taxonomy): domain Eukaryota; kingdom Metazoa; phylum Arthropoda; class Insecta; order Orthoptera; family Gryllidae; genus Acheta; species Acheta domesticus. The sequence continues at coordinate 181,501,704 of JAHLJT010008446.1, forward strand.
CTTCCTTGAAGCCTTGCTTTCACATGACATCAGCTAAGTCGTCATGTGAAAAATACATAATTTTCAATGTCAGCAAATTTTTACTGAATACTTCGTAAAGCTACGCGCACTGGGTCGGTACGGTACGGACGGACGGGATCGGATAGACGGCTGTTTTTGTGTGGGTCGCGCGCACTAGGCCGGGACGGGACTGACACTTCGGACAGTTTCTGTCACTCTGGCATCTCGCTCCGTGACTGGTATTGTGTGCGACGGCTTCGTAACGGAAGTAAAGAGGCAATCGCATACGTTGATTTTTATTAAATGAAAAAGAAAATGAGGCAAGGAGCCGAAGAAAGCCCAGATTCTCTTCTAAACACGAGAACGGCAAAAGGGGAATTTCACATATTGTTTCCCGACCTGGTGGAAGATGAAAAATTATTTCAGTACTTTAGGACGTATTAGAACTAAACCGTTTTGTTGAGACTGCACAGCTTCTCATAATATCTTGTATTTTAAATTTTCCAAATGATACTCCTTGATTCAGATAGTTTAACTACTCAACTAAATTACACTTCTTAACAAGGTAATTCATTCAATAAAAATATCGCGTCTTTCAACTCTGGATAATTCTGGATCAACATAGTTAATTTGGACGCATTCATGTTCGCTCCTCACGCTTCATATAACCTCACAACTGCAACGGCGGTAAGGGCGTCCCGACCCTACTCTCTGGCCCCGACAGTGCCGGTGACATCATCGGCACGTCAGACTGTTCAGAAGATCTTTCCTACGGACTTTTTGCAAACGGCGGAAGGTGCGGATCGTCCCGTCCCGTCCGTGCCGGTGTGGTGCACGCACCCTTACGGGAAACGATGTAATGAACATTTAAAAAATTCCGTCCGTCCTGTCCGTCCGTGCCGTACCGAACCAGTGCGCGCTAGCCTTAAGAAGAGAAAGTTATGTTATCGTGCTCCGAAAAATGGCGAACGTTCCCCAGAGGAACTCTTATAGCTGGGGTCTGGTAACTAAAAATTGGATAAATCCTATTGCTAAATGTAGAAAAAAATATTTTAACACGTGGTGTACCCAAAATCCATGTTTTGTTGCTTCTTGATACCAAAAAATCGATTGACGGCAAAACGTTCGTCTGTCCGTCCGTGGTCAACACTAGCGCGTAAACCGTACAGCACGCGTTATTAAAAATTGATACTCCCCAATCGTTCTGGCTGATGTCGCGGCTCCTGGAATTTGAAACCTCCTGATATTTTAATGTTAGGGGGAACTTTACATGAAACCCCTTGGAACATTTTCAAAATTAAGAAAGGCTACACATTTTTTTATTGAATTTTGTTGTTGAATAGTGTGAAGGACATTTACGAGAATGATGCAGGTATCATTTTCGTTGATATCCCCGATTTTTCGAAAATTACAAAAAACAATTTCAAAACTACAAAATTGAATATAGAGATTTTTATCTCAGACAAAGTCGGTTGCACAAACTTAGCACTTTAAAAAATGTCATATACATTGTTTTGAAAAAAAGTAGTTTTTGTGTAATTTGCGCGTGAAATTTTCGAAAATTTTATTTCTCAGAAACCGCTCCAAATTTTATCTTTGTTTTCTCCACATATGTAATAAGGGACAGTAAAAAATATGGTGCTTGTCTTGTTTTCGGCTGCAGCTCTATTTTTTGACAATGCCAAAATAAAGTAAACATTTCAAAACTACAAAATTGGAGATAGCAATTTTGCTGTAAACAATGTCTATTGTAAAACTAGTGCTATAGAATGGCACAGTCTTTCCCGTATTAGTTTTCTATTTCCTTGGGTCTGGGCTAACTATTCGGAATTGCCACTTACTCGTGCCAGCTGCCATCTATTGCCACCCAAAGTACATTTCTTGACATTTTCTTAATTTTTCGGTTTGCTAATGGTAGAACGGAAATATTAATTTTAGAATATTAAAGAACAGTAAAACCTCGTTCTAATTGGTAATTTTGTTTCAAAAATTTGGAGCCGTTTTAAGAAAATGCCGTTTAAGCGCTATTAAAAATGCGAAATTTGAAGCTCTGTTCTTCTGAAAATGAGAATTGACTAATTTGCTCGCGACTTATTATTTTATGACATATAAAACATTTTTATTTTGAATATAAAATATTATTCGATGTATAATAAATATTTACAACAATACTAAGACAGTTTCTATTATTTTTAATCAATTTTGAGAATGTTACATATTTTATAAACATATTATATTTTTTAAGACAGGGAAATCGTAAAAAAGCATGGTTACAAAACCATGTAAACCATTGCCTGGTTGTAAATCAAATCCTAGATATTTGCCCGTCGGAGCACTCAAAAGCATTGAAATTGTCTATATTTCATATGTAGCATTATCCGAAACTCCTTCTGGAAGTTTATGAATTAGGTAAATTTTTATTTAAAAAAATAAATTTTTGGTTAACATGTATATAGAAACAATTATTTTAATCAATTTATGACTATTTTTGAACTGATAGGCATCTACCAATACATTTTTTAACGAATTATTTCGGCAAAGTTCATATCAGAAGCAAAGCAATAAAATAAATGCCATTAAATGATTATCGTCTCCTGTATATTTCAGTAGTATACCTTTGGGTTCCGGCTCTCACACGCAACCAATCTTTATAAATGAGGGCTCTAAAGAAAGAGAATTTCACGGAGACTTGACGAATTCCATTTTGACTTTACAAATATGGATGATTTCTTTAAAAAAAAAAAAAGCATCGAAATATCCATGTAAAATGCAACCCGCATCGCATGTCAACCTATATCGGCAAATAACTCGTAAACAAAGCATTTTAGAGCCTTAAAAAGTAAAATATAGAGGCCAAAGGCCTCAAATAAACGTTTTCCACATTATAATCTACAAGATGCGACATTCTCGGATCCATTCAATTAATATTCGGTTCCTCGCTTCAATATTATCAAGGCCACCTCAATATTTCAGTCCTTCCTGCTGGTAGCAATTTTTGTGGCGACACGCTTAGAAGGCTTAGAGTCGACAATCTTTATTTACGCTTTCTGTTAACACCGTAGTTGCTTGATGCTTATACCTATGAAGATTGTTTCTTATGCATGTAGTGAAACTATTCAATTAACGTTTTGTCATGGTCTATAAGTGCTGTGTACTTAATTGTGGAGGGATGTGCGTGTTCAGTGAAGAGTGAAGACTGTGTTTGTGTTTTACCTGTACCAATATTTTCGTTATCATTCGATGAAATTTTCAAGTCAACGGGTTCAGACACGTAGCTTTCTCAAAAGTAAAAAGCTAATATTTTTGTGACTATCACGAAAGACTAAAACTTAATTGACAAAGAATATTGAATAATTACTTTAAATGTCTTTAAGTAAGTGTTGGGAATTGTTCCAAGCAAATTCTCCATGATATTGAATAAATATTTATTGAAAGTTTCTTTTACACATTAATTGCATTGTTTTTTATTTTTATTTGTAATTGTGTTAGTACATTGCAAGTTACCTTTATAGATTTTAAACAAATAAACAGGTTTCGTTAACTACTTTCCCTCTTTAGAATGAAAATAGAAGGATAGGGATGAGTGTGTGGTCTAACATGCGAGAGTTCTCTCACGGGTACACAGAGGTAGTGGGAGAAAACGTGTGCTATGGCACAATACAAAGAAGAAACTTTTTAACACTAGAAGGACCGAGTGTGTCAAAATGACACATTTGTGACACATACTACAATGTAGTGCTTGAGTTCTAAAAGTTAGAAAACTGGTTCTTTGTAAGTGCTTTCTTTAGTACATTAACTTCATGTGCTGTAAAGCTCAATCCTGTGATTTTCATAGAATTGGAAAAAATCTTAGATATACCTAGAAGGACCGCCATGTGTCATATTGACACAATATACACTTCCAAGTCTTGATATTTAATTTTTGAATCATACTTCCGTTTCCCATTGGAAGTAGTATATCTTTGGTTTTCAGATTGATAAGACTATTGTTACCTTCTTGAAATTCAATGCATAACGATGATAACGATCCGTTAGAATTTGCCGGATACATCCTATTCTTTTTGAAGTATGTGTTACAGATAACTTTCAATGTGCGAAACGTAATTGCAAGCCGTGAGTGTTTGTGTGAAACTTTGCATAATGAGTACAGAAAAAGGAATAAATACTTCTTGAACTTTAAAATTTTACTAAAGAAAACAGTGAAGGTGGCAGTGATAGCAATGGAGACATTTCTGAGGAAGCAAATGACATGGGTGATGAAATCAAGGATTCTGGTATATATTCTAGTGAAGAAGTAGAAAAAGAACAAAAATAAATATCCAATATTATCCAAAACGTAGGAAAAGCAGCAGTCGGAACTTAGTGAGTGAGGGGAGGAGGGGCTTGAACATGAACTGCGATTCCTTTTTTCTTCTGTGTCACTGGCAGAAAAGCTGAATATGAATAAAATAGGTGTAATGAGAAGGAATCAGCAATATCTGACACTTAAAAATCACACATCAAAAATATCAAGGCAGTCTTGTCATAGTGAATTTTACAACTTTGGACAAACAAAACTTCAGTCAAGCTCTCACAGATTATTATTGAAAAAAGAATACACGTGTTTGAATCGTGAGCACCTTACATGACAGCCTTAGCACAAAGAACTCTGGGGAAAAGAAGGCGATGTTTTTTTTTATATAAGGACAGGCGGAGATAGATACATTGCATCCGATGGTTCGTAAATATACAGCACGCCCAAGAAGGTGATGATGGCCAGTTCACATTCTATTGAAGATCCTAGATATCCCAGCAGCAAATGCATAGATATTGTTCAAGAAAAATGCAAGAAAAACATCTACTTATAGATTGAAAATTATTCGCAAGATAGATGAAGTATCGTCTGAAAATGTTAAATATTACGCTTCACTCTTGATAAAGAGCACTGTTACACCTAATTATATGAAAACGAAGCATTGCCAAAGAGAAAGCAATTATAGCAACTCCTGTATGTTGTAGGAGTTGAAAGATTTTTACGGAAAATGCTGTGAGAAAAAAAACAGCAGGCCTACACTGTTTTTTGTTTTTCTTTCTCCATTAATATAAACATTACATTTTCATAAACTAACAAATTATCATTAACGTTTTCATTCATTGCTCAGTATTTTCTCTATTATTACAAGTTCTGTAAAAGTTTCTACAATTTTTGTATTTTGTAACTTCAAACTTTTTGAAATATAATGTATTAAAATGTTCCAGAAATATGTTCATTTATTCACTTTACATTGCAGTACGTAAGAAAAATCTATAATATTAGCTTTTCATGTGCTCAGGAGATCATGTGTCAAAATGACACACAACGGTCCTTCTGGGTAGAACGAAATTCCGGTCCTTCTAGTGTTAAAGTAGCTAAAGTAAAATAGCTTGAAATAAATGGAAAACAAAAATCAAAACGCGCTAGCCTACAATACTACGTGAATCAATTAAAAAACAACTAACTTTAAAATTATAGAAAGAATAATGCAAGTCACCCGACTACTGCCAACGATCGCAGTCCAAACGCACGATTTGAATGTTGGCGGTATCTGGAAGTATGTATTACTCGTTCACTTTACATTTGCAGACGGCAGAATTAGGAACTAATGTTGTTTTGAAAGTGAAGGCCCGAACACACAAACGAGAATACACGAATGGCCCCGATGACAATCAGCATCTGACCAATCAGCCGAAGGCAGCACAAGCGCTACGGACACAGCTGACGAATTATGCCTTTCTGACAGTGAGCTGGAGTCGTGCTCTTAAATAATTAAGATAATATACAATAAAATAGATCACACTACACGCTAATCACAACATTCTTGTACCATATTTATATTTCTTCTTTGCACTTATCTACTGCTTAAAGGTTATGTTCTTGCCCCGCCGGGGTTCTGTGTGCTGCTCACCGCCATCTGTATCATATTAAACGGTCAGTATATACTGCAAACGCGCGTTTCTCATTCAGTCGACGGTGACCTCATGTAAACAGATCGCAGCGCTCCGTCTGCAAATGTAAAGTGAACGAGTAATACACCAACGCCCAGTTGCAAACGCATATTGTAAATAAAACACCGTTTGATATTAAACTCAAGGTGTCGGTTCGTTAAGATATTAACAATGTGAACATCATTTGAGCAACATTCCCATGTACCGAAGTGGGCTTACTAATGCCTACTAAATTGTTTCTGATGCTAACAAATGGTATTTAGTACTCAAAGGTGAAAACATTAGTTTGATTATTTTTTGGCTCGGAATTGTTTTTCTTGACGTACGTAAGGACGCAGAAAATAATTCGATACTTTTTAGTAAACAAATAATTTTTCAATTTTCTCACCCCAGCAAGCTGGCAACCAGACTCTCCAAAACCCACTCGTTTCTTCATAACAGTCAAGAAAAGTTAAGTAATATTGCAATGAGTAGGTCTGTTCTTGCCCGAGCCGGTATTTTCGCACTACTTTACTTGGTTTTCTCAAGAGTAAAATCCTTTACTATTATTTGACTATCAAGGAAAGCGAAAAGCTAACTCTCAAGGAAGATTGAAAAATTTCTTCAAACGTTTTTTTTAAAGAAGTATGAATTGTTCCAAGAACATCTCTCTATAATGTTGAATAAACTTTAATTGAAAATTTGTTTCAAACATCAATTGCATTGTTATTTTGTTTGATATTCTGTAAGTACATTAGTAGTTCCACTCCTTTATGGAAAGGATAGACAAATGGATAGGGAAAGGGTGAGATTTAACATGCGAGAGTTCTCGCACGGGTACGCTAGTTTTCTTAATTTAAACAAGAAACAACGATTTTGTCGCTGTAAGTACTTACCATGTGGATATTTTGGCATAATATAATGAAAATAATATTTTCTGCATCCAAACATGTGGGAAAAATCTGAGTCGAATTGCAAACTAAGGCCGGAAACCCACCTTAACCGGCTAGAGCCTTTGCTGGTTTATGTAGAAGTATAATATTGTGTGGCAGTTAGAAACAATGCAATAAATTATGTGCTTTGGTAGCGCCACTAGTCGAATTTGAATTTTTGAATTTCAATGAGAAAGCGAAAAATATATCTATGATGGAAGTTTTTATACATTGTCCCAAATTATTTGTTTTTGACATGAATAGGGTATTTACCTCTTATTGCCTCTGCTCTAGTTAGACCCAAACGGCGCTTGTGTGTCATAGTGGTACGTGTGCCGGCATGTCAACTCTGAAGATCTGAGTTCAGGTCGCGGAGCGGAAAAACAATTTGGTGGTTGAAAACACTTTTGCTGGTTATAGTAATGTAATATTGCGAAGCATTTAGAAGCAATGCGAGAAAGTATGTGCTTTGATACACCACTAGTTTTAGGCTTTTTATACAAAAAAAAAAACAGAATATGTACATAAAGTACATACGTGTTGTTACTTCTGTTTCAAATTAAAATTACATTGTATGAATCACGTTTCAGGAGACTTATGTGTTACTCGCAAGTTATATTTCGGTGCTCTTTACAAATGGCGATTTTCTGTTTAACGTAAATGAGCTAGACAATGCATGTAATTTGCCCTCGAAAGCAAGACGAGCAGACCGAACTTAGGTACACGAATAGTGTGGAAGGGCGCGCAAAATCGTCGCAGATTACAGGATAGACGAGCACAAGACGTGTGGCGGAAAAGACACTGGTGCAGGTGAATGGGCGACTTCTAGGCAGAAGAAGATAGAAAGAAAACATGTCCAGAGCTTCGACGGACATTTACGCTAAAGCAACTTACTTGCGGAGAAGACGCGAGTAGGGGGGTGGGGATGGACGGTTCGGAGGAGAGCGTGAGCGCGGTTGGGCGGGGCTAGCCGAACACGGAGGCGGGTAGGCAACGGCCGTTGAACGCATGTGGACGCGCGGGTAGGGCCGAGGGTGAGTGGGAGGGCGCGCTAGCGAGCGCGCACACGAGCAAACGGCAGGTGTCGTGCTGGGCGGCGGCGGCGGCGGCGGCGGGTGGGGCGAACGGCGGGCGGCAACGCGCCGAGTCGAAGGGCAGTGCAGATGAGAGGCGGCGGCGGCGGCGACGGAGCGGGCAGAACGGGCAGAGCGGGCGCGGCGGGCTGCGCTGCGGGCGCCGGCGACGGAGGCGGGGGAAGGGGAGGTGCCTCGCCACGTCTTCTCCGACGCGCCGCCGGCATACAGAAAGCTCGGTTAATTTCCCTGCAGAACCATCCAGACGCTGGCTGTTCCACCTTAATTACTCGGGTAGTGCCTGCGCGCTCCGGGACAGGTGGGGCGAGCGGCCTCCGCGCGTCGCTGCCCCGTGCATACAGAGAGGCGCACGCGCCGCCCCCCCCCGCCTTGCTCCGCCTCCGGCCCCTCCCTCCGCCCACCATCTGTGCTCGCGCACTAGCCGTCTTCAGCTGCTCGCGCGATGGATATACATCCACCTTGGCGCTAGCAATAATTTCAAGAACCTGCGCCAACGAGGAATTCTGGATAGCGTCTTTTACCCTATCCGTTCTCCCGTTTCTCACTTCACGGAATTAGCATGAAACCCGGGAGAGATTACAAGTAATACGCTGAAGTCGGTCGTAGCGTTCATTCCTACTTCTTAAAGGTGGTTTTATGATTGTTTTCTTATTTCTTGTTCAAACTTTCGGATTCCGCTCATCTTAAGGCTTCGTTTGCAACGTGTTGAAACGAACAGCTAAAACAGGTGTTGCCAAACTCAGTTCCGCACTACCAAAGGATTCCATGAAAGTCTTTTAATGGGTCCAAGAGAATGATCAAAATTAGGTTGAAAATAGATTTAATAAAAGCTATTCGACGTCAACTTCCTGTCTGCCAATGGACAAGAAATAAAGAAGAAAATGTCTCAAGAGACTTAGTACCAAGAATTCTAATCCAAAGGGACGGGAACACTGATTACCATTGAAGATCCATTAACCAACAAGGGTATTTTATAAACAGACGTCTGACGACTTCTACGATTTGGAGAAAGTCCTTTGCTCACTAGTTAGCAAACTCTTGGCTTTTCTTCCAACGCTTTGATTCTGAATCCTATATATTGTAGCCTCACCCTACTCCTCTCTATTCACTTCAGTGTTGTATCTCCTTTGTTTTCCTCTGTCACAGTACTTGATTCTGAATCAGTTACGCTTCCTAAAACTTCAATTGGAGTAGTTACTAATAGATATGTAGTGCTTCTTGTGATTTGATCTTACTCCATAAATCTAATGGAATCTTGAACTTAAAACTTTCTACTTCTAGAAACAAAGAATGCCATGAACGCCATTTCTTGGCGCGTGAACTTCTTAGTGAAAAGAAAGTAGCACATGCGACTTCTAATTTTATGTCTACTGAGGTGCAGTCAAATAGATGTGACAAGAAACTACGTACTGTTCTTCGGTAAATTTAAATATAAAAATACAAAAAAGAACTTTTTCTCTTCATCAACTCTGTCTGGAGCCTGAGATTTCCATAATTTATGTTAATATTTTCATTTTAGAATATGACTTTGAAGATCCCTGTCTTACAGATGAGCAAGTAGCAAACTTCGAAGTGAGAGGCAGAACTTGAAGGTTTATAATCGTTACAAATATGAAAATGTAATAAATCGTATATTATTATTTCTTTAGGAATTATGCCTATTGGAAACGCATTACAGACAGCAGTGCAATGTGTCATTTGCAAAACAATCTCGTTAAAAAATATCTGGTACCCGTTAAGCTGAGACGACGCCTACAAACAAACTAGCCACTTCTAAAAGAAAACATCAATATTGTTTTCAAACCCATAAAGAAGCCCAAGTTCACTTTGTAGCTTCCTAACAAAAATATAAACAATCTAATCATAAAACCGCGACGGAAGCACAGACGGAAACACCATCGCTTCTCTATCGAAATGTTCGAGCTTTGAAGTTGTATAAAATTACATCAAAATCTCGTCAAATCATGTTTAAAAGAAATAGTGGGTAGCGAGAATGGAGAACAGGCGGAAAAAATATCTATTGTCCAACGTCCAATTTTCTGACAATTATACATTATTATACACGTATTATACATTACTGAAACTCAAATTTGCAATTATTTGGCTGGCCTTCGTGAGGCACCGATTCGAAAAGTTCATTAAAGAGAATTTTTACCGTGCTTACCTGAAGAAACCAAAGCCAACTCATACGAAATGTTTAAAATAAGCAATTTATGCATGCATAAAATAACACAACAAGTGGAATAATCGTGCATATTTATACTGCGATGCTAAGGAAATTTAAAGAGTTGGTATCAAGAATAAACTAGTGGAGCTACAACAGAACGTACTTTCTCGCATTATTTGTCACGGTTATGTAATATAGTATTAAGTAATATTTTCGCATCACATATGAATACGCAAAAGTGTTTCAAAGCAGCAACGCCATTCAGTTTCTCATACACCAATCTCAGAGGTAATCTAACCTTCACGACGCATTGAAACAAATTTGAACATTTCTATTTGCATTTTTTCGAAAATTCAGAGATTTTACATGATATTTCAAGATCTTGTTGATCAAGATTTGAAGAACAGATTTCATTAATAAAAAACACTTTTATTATTCTAATTGTAGAAAGGCGCTGAAAATAATTTTAAATTTGTAATTTTCGAAAATTCAGAGAATTTATCAAAACTCTGACCTGCGCCATTTTTCTAAGTGTACTTTGATATTCGAGAAAAATTAGGAAAAAATATTTGGAGTCATTTTTGAGAAAATCTTTCAAAATTTGCTTTTATTTTATGCGAAAACGACTCATTTGAAAAGAAAATTGTACATATCTGTACAATACGGCCAAAGGGCCGCCGTTTATCTCACACGGATACTTCCGAACGGATACTTCCGAACGGATGCAGAGAAGTGTATCAAGGTCGTCATTAAGTAGCTACAGGCGACGCCTCCCAATTGGTACATATTCGGGAGAGTAGACACCGTCTCTTGCTGAAACGTAAGATATGTGGGGGCGTTAAGGCGGAGTGGCAGGATATATGGCCTAAACAAGTGATCACCGATGATCCCTGGCCACATGTTTACATTAAACGCGCCTGATGTCCGTTGACAAAAGTACTGTATTTTCGAAGTGGTTGTTTATTGAGTTTGCAATAGTAGAGTTCCAAAATTCGCCCTCGTCTCTGAGAAAGACGTAAATAACGAGAAGTCTTTCTCTGAGAAAGACGAAATAACACAGATTGTCTTGTTGCGAGGGTTCCGACGTTGGGAGATTTGACACTGCTCAACTCTTCTGTAGGGTCACGTGAAGTTCCATGAATTTGAAATGCCAGTGACGACGGAGGACAGAATTTCAGTCGCAGCCTACTTCATCCAGACTACACATATTTTTAAGAGACATCAGAACTTGCATCTCCATTACCAGGCATGCGCCGAATTTAATGGCGTCATTTTGAGCAATTTTCGTAGTCAAAGCTGAACAAGACAGACTACTAGATGCTACAACAACACATTCATTCTGGCATTATTTGTTACAGTTATATAATATTATACTATTTGAAACTGCAGAAGTGTTTCTAACCCGCACAATTTTCCTGAGATGGGATGCAAACCCAGGTACTTTGGGTCTCCACGCATCGAATATATTCACTAGACCACCTTGTTGATGTCCTTAGAATAACGCTTTTGACGCGTCAAAACGTAATAATCGTGACACAATAGAAAATCGAATTTCAGAGGTTTTAATGAAAAATCACACCTATGACATATTATTAAGTGAATATAGCTCTGCTTGGATGAAAAATAAAGAAGGGAGCCGTTATTGAGGAAATCTTGTTGACGTACATTTTTTAATAAAATTTCCACTATTTGACTCATATTATGCAGTAAATTCTCATTTCCCCACTCCAAAAAGTCCCTAAATTTAATCATGGAGCAAGGAAAACATCGAAAAAATTTGAATCTTGCCACTTCGAAAAGGTTTTACAGGATATCATATCTGAGCTGTTTTCGGAATTTGCTGTGTTTGAGCTGTATTTTAAGAAAAAAATAGAGGCCTTCCAGAAAATAAAGTACTCCCAGTAAATAAAACAATCGTACCAAATTCGCCGTGACGTGAGCCAAATCGATCGGGGAATATTTATTCTTGTAAAAATTCAATGTAAAGTGCGGGCGCTAGTGTCGTTAACAGTCACGGAAGTCGGACAGACACTTTGGGGTAACAAATTTTTCGGTTTCAAGCACCCACAAAACGTCCATTATTACTACACTACATATATTCTAGAAAGTAATATACTATATATAGGAGCAAGAAAAAATCCACTTTTTTGGTTTCAGGGGCCAATAAAACCCTTCGTGTTGAAAAATCGAAACATTGCCTGCTTAATTACATGACTTTATCCATACTGTCATTTGTGTAAGGAAAAGTAAAAGCATTGAAACTCGAGCTATACTCAGGCTCGTGCACTAGCCAGAACAAGAATTGTGTAATCTATACGCAGGCTACATTTTATGAAGTATACCAAATTTGCACAACTCGTTTACTCATGATTTTCCATTCCGGGTCACAGTTTCATGCCACCAGTTTCTGTTTTCCGAAAGACAGAGAAAGTATATTGGTAGGAGGACACCCTATCACCCGGTTTATACCTGAGTATTCTAGCAAAGTTTGGAAAAAATGCTGGAGTGAGGAGAAGACTATTTTTTTAAGTCAGCAATCCGATTTGGAAGAAATCCTCAGTGTTATATTTCATTTCAAAATTATGCATATTTGGACAAATACATATAGCAAAAACAATGGGAAGCTGCAATGCTCATCGAATGTTATCAGTGGATCAACAAGATGTGAAATTTTCAAGGGGCATATTTATTCATTCAAAGCCATTAAATGTTACATTATTATTAAAGCCAATCATGTTAGCGAAGGAAATAAGTTCGTAAAGAAATTAATGCGTTTACATAGAATACCAAAGGATGCTGTGAGTCTCTGCAAAGACATATTCCATACAAATGGAGGAGATCATGACACCTCTCAGAGAAATTATGAAGACGAGTGTGTTTATTGCACTGAAAAAGTTTTTCAAGAGATAGCTATAAAATAGGATACAAGTTGCGTTATAATTGAATGGAACGAAACCGTTACAAATAATACAAACAATATTTGCTGGAAAGCGCCATTAGTTTTATTTTGGTCTGGATAAATTATTTGATCTTGCTTCTTATATTTTTTAGTATAAGGTTGTTCTTATCAAAAGTTCATATATTTAAATTTTGCACTAAAATATAATTCTTTCATATAGCCTTCTTGAAACAAACATTTTCTAAATTCCCAAAACTAAATTATTCTTCCTAATACTCATATAAACGAAATGTTTCGTTATCTCTTACTGATTTATCATTACACGGTACTATTGTATGTTATGTCATTTAAATAACATAACTATCGCTTTAAGGTTCTTTATTGTTTTCTTTTGAAGACAACATTCCGTATGTCTTTGATTTTTCGACCCATTTTCTTGATCCTGAGGACAAAAGCTGACATGATTTCTTGCTTTGCATATAGACAGTTTGTATATTTTACAACTTCTCTAAATGTCACACAATTTTGATGTTATTTTTCCAAATAATAAATACTATTTGGTTAGGACAGTATTAACGGAAATGTCATTACAGTATATACAAAAAATAATGACACTGCTCACTTGCGTTTTTATTTTATAATATAATAAAATTGTCTTTGTTGAGCGGTGAGACTCGTAACATACGGCGTGCTCTTCCGCCTAACCACCTCTATTTTACACAAGGTCGAAATCTGTACACCTCAATATTTAAACAATGGCTTCATTCATGAAGACTAATGCATCATTACCAACAGCAACACTAAGCTGCGTGCATTACACTAGAAGCAAACTGCTAAACCTTAGGACATATAGGAAGTATGTGCTATACAAGAATACATGCATCACTTTAAACTTCTGAATTACATGGTGGACATTAAGCGTCATGGTCTTCCTACACTGATATTCATTGCAGTCTGTAACTTGCATTTTCTACTTCATCCAATACACTTAAACACATTGATTTAATTCATAGTGGTAATGGCAAAAACTGGAATGATTTGATTCTGTGGAACCAAGACAACAATGAAAGACGCATTAGTTCATTGTATGGTTCACGAGAGGGTCCCACAATTGACTTGTTATGTCCTACAACATTTCGTTCCGCTTAAAGACCTACGCTTATATTAATGCCCAGATATGCACCGAGCTTGAGGTAGTAAAGTACACAGTACAAGGACCATTACAAAGGCTCAGAATGCTCCAGCACAGAGGGCCAAGAACTTCCCAATGGAAGCACGAACTTCATCAGATGCTATAGAGCTTCCATCGCACCAGCTCACACTGAATACTGGTTGCATTATAATGCTCCCACGAAACTTCAACACTAAGTGATTAGTCGTGAAAGGCTTATCGACTAACACAATCGATGTCGGGGTTATAATGGGCGAAACTAATGAATTCAGAGTAGCTGAGCCTGAGCGTTTCTCCAACTCATGCACATCATTTATAGTAATGAGGTGGTTAATATTTGACCCCTAAACTACCAAAAAATTATATACAGTACATAAAGCTGTGTAAATTCTTAGTACATAATTGATGCAACGTCAAAGTTGCAGCAAGTGACAATTCTTTTTAATCCAAAAATGAAATGGGGTTATTTAAATTACTATTAGTGCAAGTGTATACTTTGCAAACTTGTCTAGATCACTTACACAGATTTCTAAAACGGCAAACAGTATAACAAATGTGGTTTTGGGTGTTAAGGAATTCGTAAATAATGTGGTTATAGTGATTTATTTAGTGAACATGTGTAACAAACCGTAGAACCGTATTCTAAACCTCTCATATTTTTTTTAAGTTGCATCCTATCTTAATCTTCTGAGACGTCTAATTCAGATATTGTTATTTTTTTGTTTGTGTTTGTGATGCACATCAGAATCCTTACCCGCTTACGGTAGAACTTGTGTCCTAGAACAGCAAATATTCTTTTGAATAAAACCACAAAAAATGGTTTTCCAAAAAGTGTCCCGCCCACTGATCAAGAACAACAAATAAAATACTCTCGTATAACACTAAATAAATTAACTATTAACAAAAACAATCTTCACAAATAAAGTGCGCCATTGGTGATGACGTCTTGCGACAGCAAGACTCCATGAAAGAGGCCCCCGGCTATTAAATTTTTGCAGTTCACGTGTTGTGTTAAATAATAGCAACTTTTTTGATATTCATGGTATATAAGTAACTGTTGTACCGCATTCGTACATACAGTCTTCACAAATACTGCAATAAAATAGTGTAGTTTGTACGAACACAATACAACAGTTATTTACATACCAAGAATATCAAAAAACAACACACGGACTGCAGATATTTATTAGCGGACGGCCCCTTTCTTGGAGCCTTGCCGTCGCAAGACATCAGCTGCGTTGTAACCAGTGGCACACTGGGTATGAGAAGTCAGTCAGTGTGCGAGTATGAGAACATGCCGAATAAAACAATCAAATAATTGCATTTGTCATTCAAAATGGAAACAGTTTAATTGTTTTTGTATTTTCTACGAGTTTCTGGTTATTTAA
This sequence comes from Acheta domesticus, assembly GCA_031308135.1. Classification (NCBI taxonomy): domain Eukaryota; kingdom Metazoa; phylum Arthropoda; class Insecta; order Orthoptera; family Gryllidae; genus Acheta; species Acheta domesticus. The sequence continues at coordinate 181,517,298 of JAHLJT010008446.1, forward strand.
TGACACCATAGACACTTCTCACATGGCCGGAGCCTGCGTAGCTTCCTCTCAGTTTCTACAGGTATTGAGTTTTATTTTTTTTTCTGATATGAATTAAAGCTGCACAACTTTAGGTGATATCATTCCTAAGTATATCGGTGGGAACTCGGTCCTTCTAAGAGGGAACCTATACTAGTTAATCTCTATTAATACTAGTCCCGGTGGGATCTCGAAGAGAAACGCATGGCTAGGATTTTGTCGGGTGTATGTGGCTAGAACATCCACTACCCTTTCTACCCGCAGATAACCCAACAACAACTGTTTCTGAGATCTTCATGAAATTTATACTTGGCGCGAAATTACTGGCTGTACTTCGATTATTCATAGTACACTTACATTTGAACATACTTATAAGGCAGACTTTCGTAGATGTGCCTATCCACAGTGCTCCTGCAAGGATTGGTTTACCTCTTTCAAATTTTCTGAATTTTGGATATTTTGTAAGGAAGAAAAAATGTCCTTATTCAATAACTGAAAGAAAGAAATTTACATGTTTCTTTAAAATTGTCCCTATTTCATTCAACATTTTGTGAGAATTAATTATCTATATTACTAATTTTTAATCCACGCTGAATTGAAAGGAAACTGGAGCATCCAGCCATACGAGATGTAATATAACGCCGCCCGCCGTTATGTATTTGCTGTTAACGTGTTGCGTTATGGAACAAGGTTTTGCTATTCTTGGTATGTTACGTACTGTTGTGCTGTATAAATACTATAGTTTTATTGCAGAATTCGTGAAGTGTTTTTGTTGAAATATTTAATTTATTGCAGTGAGAGTATTTTATTTGTTCTTCTTTGAGCAGTGTGCGTGCTGTCTTTTTGGAAAACCATTTTTTGTGAGTTATGTTCAACAGCATATTTGCTATTGAAGTCCAATTAGGATTTTCAAACAAATGTACGTCATTATTTTCTTTAAATAATGTCATGTACATTCTTTGCTGGTCTTGTTTTGTTGCTGAAATGTTTATCTTGTTTTGAAGAACAGATTTCATTAAAAATATATCTGTATTCAGTAATAGTTGCCGGAAGACAAAGACAAAATTTTTATCTTTTGCGAATTTCGGAAAAGCCGAGATTTTAATGAAAAGCGAATCTACGTAATTTTTATAAACGTACGTATAAACGTATTCTCGACATTCGTTTTTTTGAAGCATTACATAATTTTCTCTGTACTTCGTATATACTAGTATACGAAAAAGTAAAAACTATTGTTTGTATACCCTAAGCAGTTTACATCCTTGTAATAAATAACCCTCAAATATTTTGATAGGGTTTAAAAGTAAGATTATCTGTGTATGTGTCACCAGGAGTGGCGGAAGCATATGCAATTTTCAGAGTCATAAAAGAAAAAAGAATAGGTGAAAGAAAAGATGCACAAGGATATGGTTTCCCAAACAATATAAAACATTTCGATTCGTCTGCTCTTATTTTGAAAGGACTTAAGGAAGAGTCTCAATGACCAGAACGGAAATCAGATCTCTCCATTCTTCAGCCTTTTGTACATGTCTTAACTACATGCATGGAACTCCTCCGTCCACTCACAGCATCCCTCGTGAAACCAACCTCATCACTGCTATCACGAGGCAAGACGTGAGAAATCTCGCAATGGGGTTCCCCTTCGCGCGTCACCCGCGCTCGTGATTTTAAAAATAAACTTTCGCGTACTCATTGGCGGGCTGATATCTGATCGTTCAATCATCAATAATTCGAGTATCTCTGCCGTAACAAGCCTCCATCTAACAAGGGCACTCCTGTTTCTTCTTCCTCGAGCGCCTTTCCGGAGACAAAGGTGCCTTTGTTCTGTGTGGATGTCTCGCCCCGAGGGCTCCAGTGTGCTGGCGTGGCGAGGGGAGGCAAGGAGAGGGCACGGCACGGCACGGCAGCACGACGCGGTGGGCAGAGGAACAGTGCTGCTTTTCAAAATGAGACGCTAATTTAGAAAACACACCCATTTTTTTCTGGGACTCTGTTGCGATGTCTTTCACTACTACATTCCTCATTCTCAGGTTGAGTTGCGCACATGCGTAATGAATGGAAACAAGTGAATTACTACTTACAAGTGAACTGGCCCCTTGTTTTGCATCTAGAGATAAATGTTACTTCATGACCTGTGCATGTTTTCTAGAGTACAGTGGGAAATATAGTTTTTCAAGTTAACATTTTTCCATGTTCTTGCGGCTGCAAGTATATTCCTTCACGAAGGGCACGATGAAGGAGTTTGATTCCGGATTTATACAGTTTCGCAATAAGCATTGTCCTGTCAGTAGTTTCCAATGACCTACTTTCTTTCCTTCATCAATATAATATTTCACTCGTCTAAAACTGCTTGGGGTAACGTGAATGGGGTGTTAAACCTGAATCCGAATCCATACGTGGAAATAAATTTCTGCTGGTTGGAAACATGTTGGTTCATGTGTTAATGCAAGAAAGTATGTGCTGTTGAAGCGCCACTAGTTTGAATTAGCTGAGAAGAACTGAGTAATTCATTTTTTGTCACTGATGAGAGGTAATTAATAATTTAACAAGTAACACATGTAATATTTTAGGCAAAAACATAAATACCTTCATGAAAATAAAATTTAAAAAATGCTTCACAGAAATACGATACAACCGAAAAAACTAGCATTTCATAAAGCACAATATCGTGGTGGGTAAAATCAAGGAAAGGCGTTGCAAAAGAAGAAAACGCTGCAAAGCAGAGGTACAGAAATGATTGCAAAGCGCAGGTTGGGCAGGGACTCTCGGAAAAGGCCTGTGGACAAAAATTGTAAATCAGACAGTGCTGTTACGTTGGGAATGGTTCTGTTAATCAAGTTCGTTCGTAAACTATACTGCGATTCTCTTAACTTTGCCCCTGACAGGAATCAGCTGTTGACGGTTTCATCCAATCGGGAGCTTGAACGTCACCATAATGACGCCACTGTAGCGAAATATGAGCTCCCGATTGGATGGCAGAGAAACTGCTGGTTCCTGTCGGGGACAACGTTACAAAAATCGCAGTATAATAGCCGGTAATGTCCGTGTTAGTAGCACTGATATTAAACACCACTAGGAAGGTAGCACGTTATTAATAATCTTTTATTAATCTCTTAATATCACGCTCCAATTTTCATGTCTATTCCTTATAACATTTGAAATAAATCATTGCTTTGCCGTTTTTCCCCTAAGAAGCGTAGATTCCCGTGGAAAGTTTTTTTTGTTATTTTCCAATTTTGTCGCAACCTGTGTGTCACCGAAATTTGATGCATAATTTCAAGTGCGCAGTTTCAAAGTGTATGTTGTAGACCCGGGATCTTTAACATCATTTGCAAACAGCGAGTCCTCTCCAATTCTGACGGCGGGATGGCAAGATAAGTTTTGACCGCTTAATGTTGAGGACTGTCACAGGACCATGCTCGATACAGAGTTGTAATATGCAACCAAATTCGGTCAGTTCACAGATTTTCGCCATTTGTAATTTCATTCCAGAAAAGTAGATTTTCTTCCACAATACTTAGCAATATCATCAGCGCTTCGATTCACTTCAGAACAACCTTCTGGATATTGTAGAAGATAAATCGCCAAGAAACTTCTGCGTTGTAACGAAGCGTTTGTTAGCAAAATGTAGGAAACATTCGTTCATCTAAAAGAGGAGACAGGCTAGGTTTTTTTCATGAAGGTAGATACATAGAATAGTTATTTAAACTTTACATATGTAATTTTGATGCTCACTCACTAACTTATTCCAAGCTTTCATACTATACAATGGGGAGGTGTCCCATTATGGGTCCTCTAATCTGGTTCTATGTTGGCGAATTTGATTTGCAAAACATGGAATGTGTATTTACGATTTTGGATTCTCGTTCTATGGATTGGGATTTTGCTAGTCTGAATTCGCAGAGTGCTGGAATTTGCTGGATGTTATAATATAAATTTGTAGCAAGGTATGTGGTGTGATGATCTAATGATTCTATATTGAATTCCTTGTGAAGCTTTTTATTAGAAATGAACCATGAGGCGTTAGTAATGGATCTCAGAAATTGATTTTGAATGATTTGGAGTTTGCGAATATTGGTCTTGGCGGCATTAATCCATATGGGACAGGCGTAAGTAATTATGGGTCTTATTACGGTTTTATATAATGCTATGGCAGTATTGTATTGTAGTGAGCTGTGTCTGTTTATTATCGGTTTTAGCTGATGGAGTTTTGCCTTGTTTTGTAATATCTTTGATTCAATGTGATCGCGCCAAATTAATTTTGTATCGAGATGTAATCCTAAATATTTAACTGATTTGTTGGGAGGGTACCATTCTATAGAGATGTTGATTGTTAGACGAGTGGGGGGAGTATACAGTCTAAGTGAGAATATTTTTGTAGAACTGTATTTTGTATTTCGCGGCGCAGCTATCAAGTGTGTGCAAGTATAATTGGGTTTTTGCTCTTAAGTCTGCTAATGAGTTGCCAGAAATGAACAGTGCTGTGTCACCTGCGAACTGAGCTAAATGAATGTTTTTCGATTTAGGGATGTCTGATACTTAAAGATTAAACAGAGTTGGTGATAACGGGGATCCTTGAGATAGTCCTTCTTTAATACATCTGGGGTTGGAAAGATGGCTGTTGATATTGACGGAGAAAGTTCTATTACTTAAGAAGTTCATGATAATGGTGTGTAAGTAGTGAGGTGTGCCTGTTTGGGTGAGTTTGTAACTGAGTGCTTGGTGTCATGTGCGGTCAAACGCCTGTGCTATATCTAAGAAGAGCGCTATGGTATAATATTTTGATTGGAAGGCTGTGTAGATATGTTCAGTCTGTCTCAGCAGCTGATGTTGTGTAGATATTTTCTCTGTGAAACCGAATTGTACCTTGGGAATTGAATTGGTAACTTTCAGGCGTTTTTTTAGTCTAGTTAGAATTAATTTTTCGAACATTTTTGAGAAGGTAGTGAGCAAGCTGATAGGGCGGTAACTATCTCTGTTGGGGTTCTTTTTTGGTTTCGCTATGAGGATTACTATTGCATGTTTCCATGATTGGGGGAAATAACTAGTTCTGAAGCTAGAGTTGTATATATTATTTAAGAATGCTATTGCAGATAAGGGTAGGTTTTTAATTGCTGGGGCACGTTGGTGATATTGTCATGTTCTGGTGCTTTTTTGCTAGGAAGGATTTTAATAACTTTATTAATTTCTGTGGGAGAGGTGAACTGTATATTATGATGCGGTCCGTATTGGTATGTTTTGCTACTTTTAGTGATTTTGTTATGTTCAGGGTGGAAGTTGGTTTTATTAACTACAAATGTTGTTTCGAAATATTTGGCGAGTTCTTCTGCTTTATGAAATGATGTTAGGGCTTTACCGGCTGGTGTATTTAGCGGGGGTATTTAGTTTTTCTCTTTAATATTTTTTCTGGGGAATTGCCGTATAGAGTTATTGCTAATACTTAATGAATTTATAAATTCAAGGAATTGTTTATTGTTATGAGTTTTTATTAGTGTTTTAATAACGTTGGTGATTATATTAAGGTCTTTTTTATTTCCGGTGTTCTGAGTTTAAACCATAGTCTTTTTGTTTATTTTTAACTTTTATTGCGTATACTATGTCGGGAGGCAGATTATTGTATTTACTTCCAGTTTTGTTGTCTGTAATGGGATATTGTGCTTCTAAAATAGATTAATTGACTAGGTCGATTAACCCTCTCATGCATGATTTTTAAATTTCCTTCCAAAAAAAATGTTTTAGGTTACACTTCAAGAAAATGGCTTTCTTTATCATACTACAGCGTTTGATTGGCCGAATATTTATTGTTAATGATAAAAAATAGGCGTCCTCGTATGTGGACACCATGCACGAATTAGCTTTGGCTAATAACAATACATGACCATATACGTGCATGGTGTCCTCATGTGAGGACGTATCTTACGGGGTAATTTACAATCTGAAACCACATCTTCGTAACTTTGCCACTGGCAGGAATCAGCTGTTGACGGATTCATCCAATCGGGAGTTTTGAACGTCACCATAATGACGCCACTGTAGCGAAATATGAGCTCCCGATTGGATGGCAGAGAAACTGTTGATTCCTGTCGGGGGCAAAATTACAAAAATCGCAATATAATAGCCGGTAATGTCCGTGAAGGAACATCCTCTTCCTTCCTTCTTCAGAGCTTTCAATTTTTTTGTTTCAAGAAAGCTTCTGCATGCGAGTTTCTCGGCAGGTACTTGCATATCACGTACCATATGGACATCTTTTAGTTTAATTACAAGAGATATATTGATACAGTTATTGTCTGCATATACTTCTACATTCAATCCAGAATTCAAAATATCTGCAATTTGAAATTCTTCTAAATATTTCTTCTTTCTGCATTGTCCTATCCCGTATAGTAAAGGGAGAACAACTAATATTACTCTGAACAATATAGTTTATAATTTCAAGAGCATGAGTACCAATAAATAAAGGTATAATCGTAGTATTACTAGGGAAAAGGAACTGATATTTTTTCACGAAATATTATAATGCGCGCCATTTGAGCCAGGCATTTTTAGATGATATTTGAATTTTACAGAATACACACTAAGAAATGCTTTATATTAAAAACGTGTTCAAAAAATTATGATGAAAAATATCAATCACACACAAAGTCGTTACCGCGAATAGTTTAATTCAAGCATGATGTCCTCGTATGAGGACGGATATAAATTTTTCCATAAATTTCACAATATCATTCGAAATTAGGCGTAACTAATTTATATTGGTCCTACATTGTTTAAACATATTGTAAAAAATGCCTGAGACATAATTTTAAAAAGAAAACCACGTTTTCTGTGTATTTAGTTCGACGTTCGTCAGTACTCAACATTTACATGCACAATTCAACAAATACATGCACCTTCACAATTCAAACTAAAGTATCCCCCTAACACAGACCTGCACAACGCCTGCTCCCGCCGGCATTCTGTACTTGCGAGCCGGTCCTCTGCCCGTGGCAGCGCCGAAAGTGCAAGTAGTGGGGAGTAGGAAGCTTTGCGGGGAGGGGAGAAGTCTGACGTAGCACGACGCGGCGCATAGATTGAATGCCTGGGCGTCTAATAATGATCCATGCTTCAAAATTAAATGCCCATTTGTTTAAATGGATTATGTCTAGTATTTCAAGTTACCAGGGTCATAATTCACTGTTTTACGTTCTGTGTACTACTGTATATCCACCTTTGTATCCACCAATGTGTGTATTTTCATTTTCTATTTTTTTAAAGAAAATAACATGCTCATTGTGACTCTTAAGCAATATTTTAAAGCAATAGCTTTAAAATATATGCTTATATGTAAGAAAAATATTTTTTAATTCTATCTAACACAAAATTGCAATTTAATAATTAATTGTTCACCAGGAATGTTATAATCTCCAAATCATAGAAAAATGAACAAAATCATGAGAGCAATCTCTCACGACAAGATTGACATAAAATAGAATATGTGGCAATTCCAAGAAGGGTAATGTTTAATTGCACATGTGTGTCCATTTTCCCCCATTATGAAACTGAGTAAAATAGATCAACGAGCAAACTTTTGTGACGATATGCTACGGACAATCATAAGATAATCATGGGTATTGGTTAAATAAATTCAAAGGGCTTTATATTTTTATACGATCTCGTACAAGACTCTACTCTCTTGTCAGAAATTAGAACAGAAAATAATCATGATTTTTTTAAGAACAATATGTTTTTGCTTTGAGAGAACCGTCTTATTCAATTAAACATAATTAATAAAAAATAGTTTATTGCTGTCATCATCAAACAAAAACAATTCAGTATCAAAATTTTGTGTTTAGCACAACACTAAATTTGTGATTACATCGTAGCAAAGCGAATTACATTATAAGCCCTACAAGCAATTATAATACTTGGTGTCGAAATCTAATTTGTATAATTCGTTGTAGTTTCATATTTCGCCCTGTCATATACCAAGAACAAACATTTGCAATATAATACAAAAGACAATATTACTTGAACTGTATATGACCGTCATGTTCTTGCCGATTGCTCTTTAAATTTACGCGCTATCTTTCGAGTTGCGCATTCTGATTGGTGGTCCCCACTCCTAGATTGGGTCTCATCCCCACCCTTCATCGATTTTCTCATTTGCACCCGAGTTGCCCGCACGCAGCTCCTGAGGTCAGTGAAAGTGCAAAACGCTGTGCAGGTCTGCCCTAACATAAAAATCTGGAACTACAGTAAGTAGTGTAATCGATACTAGAGATCCTAACGGAAGTATTGATAACTACATATCGATTGTAACACTATTTACTTGGCGCCAATTATGAAAAAAGTAACCGTCCACAAATGAGGACACTATGCATGAGAGGGTTAATGTTGTTACTGGTCTATTTCTAGTGGATTATTTAGGATTTTTATTTTGGGTATTGTTTGTTTGATTGTCTCTGTGTACTTTTTCCAGTTTATTTTACGAGTGTTGGATATTGGTCTTGGGGTGTGTTGTGGTGTTAGTTGTGACGAGACAAGAACAGGTATGTGATCAGAATCTAATTCAAATAGTACTAATATGTAAAAGTTATTGTTGGTGTTGGTTATGCCAATGCCTAGTATGTCAGGATTACATTTTCGATCTAATGGAAAAAAAGTCGGTTCACTGGGCGATAAGATTGTGATTGTTTATTATTTGTGTTAATACTTTTCCGTCTCGATTTTTGTTTCGGCATCCCCAATTTGGATGTTTAACGTTGATATGTCCTAAAACGTTTTCTCTTGGATCGAATAGATTTTGTATATTAGTGTAGGCTATTTTAGTAGTGGGAGATTTGTAGGCAGATATTATTTTCCAAATGGTATTATTAAAGTTTACTTCAATTGCTACGGTTTCTAACCCTTGTGTGTTTGGGAGTATTGTTAAATTGTGTATGTAATTCGATTTTATTGCTATAAGAACTCCACCTCCTTTGGTTTCTTGCCTGTCTGTTCTGTATACTGTGTAATTGGGAATAAATAGTTTGTTGTTTTTATGTGTGTTTCGGTAATACTTGCTATATCAATATTATAGTGATGTAGAAAGTGAATTAATTCAGTTTTTTTATTGTGGTAGAGTTGGCGTTCCAGTTTAGTAAGACCAATTTGTTATTGTTCATATTACTGTTAATATTATTATTATTGTTATTAATAATATTATTACCATTATTGGCCATGGTTGTTTAAGTATTCCGCTACCGAACTTTGAATGGTACTAATGATTGACGCTATTAATGAATTTATGAAATTGATGATACAAGTTGTGATGGAATTAATGATTGTGGAGAGAATAGGATTATTTGATTGAGCTTCAGGTATGCGGGATCTATGATTATTTCCGTTCCGGGTATTTGGTCGAGGTAGTGGGGGGGGAACGATTTATTTCGGATATGTGAGTGAAATTTTCTGGTGGGAGGGTCTGCGGTAAGTCTGGGAATTGGATTTGTGATTGATTGGGAGGGGGTGGAGTGGTCGACGTGTTGACAATATTTCTATTGATTTTGTTTACACTTGCTTTGTTTTTTGTCTATTACGTCCTTGTAGTAACTACACGTTGGGTTTCTTACATCGGCCTTGTGACCGTCGAAACAGTTTGCACACACAGGGTTTTCATTTTTCTTTTGACACAGCACAGAATAGTGGTTCCCGGCACAAAATGCACATTTTATTCGGTAGTTACAGTTATTTTTTGTAGGTCCGTAGTCCAAGCACCGTTGACATTGAATGGGACCGTTGTGTTTTTTCCACTTTTGTGTAGTTACTCGATGGTTGCATATTTGGCTTATTTGCAAAATAGTTTCAAGTGTTTCAGCGCCGTTGAATTCGGCTGCAACCACTGGAATTGGTGTTCCTTCTTTATGTAGTCTGGTGATATTTAACAATGAAGGGTGGCGATGTTTTAGGTCTGCAAATATATCTTGTTCAGTTAATGATTGATGTAAATTTTTGAACACGACGGAAAACTTTTTGTTGGCAGGGTCCTTCTATGAGTGGAATTTTCGTTGTGTTTGTATAAGATAGTTAATTATTTTCCGAAAGTCTGTAGAGTTGTTTGCTCTTATTTTTATTTTACTGTTCTTTATATCTGTTACGAAATTATTGGTAACATTGGTTTTGAGTTCTATTATAAAGTGTTTGAGTGTATTAATTTCTGCTACATATGTAGGTGGAATTTTTTCTGTTATTGTTTGACGGACGGTCGATGTTACCTTCGCGTATTCAAAACGTTTTTCCTCTAGTTTTTCGAGTTCACTGAATTTGTTTGGCGTATCAACTCCGTAGCTGTATTCTATATTAATATTTGCACTGGGATCGGAATTGAATCTTTTGGGATCTTGAGAGTTTATATTGTCACTGACTAACCTCTTTTTTGGATTGCTTCCATCTTGATTCAGAAGTTGCTACGTGTTCAGGCCTTGCAGAGCTGGATTGTTAGCCGCCGCGCTGTCCTCGATCCGTTGCTGGTTCGAGGCTGGGTCGGCGGTGTCGTCTCTTCATCTGATGAGGTGTTTTGTTGCTCACAATTCACGGCACTGTTGATATCATCGGTGAAATCCGAATTGATGAGGGATTGTAAGGCCTGGTTTATTGCCTGGCCTGTTGATGGGTCAACATCGTACGCCATTCACTACCACTGTAGGTTCGCACTGCTCTGCTCGCACTAAACGGACACGACTGTTCACGATCGCTGCTATACAAGAACTGTGTTCGCGGAGCGATGTGCACCATACCACGGTCTGTGAAGAAATGTGAGGAGACAGGATAGTGTTCATAAAGGTGTTATGGCATGATATTACAAGCAAGTTAAAACTCATCATTTAAATTTTGCTGAAGGTTCGTGGCGTTACCCACCATCTATATCTTACGGGCAAGTATGGCTCAGGACATCAATTGATACTAGCGGCCAGCTGCTCTGATCGGTAGTTTTTCATGGTTTCTCCAAATAATACCAGGTGAATGCCGGAGCAGTACTCTAACAAAAGGACCACAGACCGTGCGCGATCTTTCCTTTCTCTTCCATGTTCTATCCTATCTTCTTACTTACAAAAACACTCACATGCACTACACCATAACATTTATCGGGAGACTAGTCGAGAGCTTAGAGATTGTCCCGTCTATGGCGTTGCCTTGGGGAAAACAGACAAGCCGACGGGTAGGTCGGCGTCGAATCTCGCCATTCAGCAGGGAAGATCACCGCCACCTCCCTCAATAAGAAACATGCACTACTTATGGAACTAATGACCTTAGCAGTTGACGCGCCCGGAGTCACAAATCAATCAAAAAACTTCCACATCTTCCATCGTCAAGATCACTGACTCTTTAGATCAAATACTTTTAAGACCAAGTTGACTCGCTACTGCTCTAGAATTTGCCCTACGCGATTTACAACAAAAAAAACCTTGAGCCTGTACAATGCGTCATTTCGCTTTTTATGCCAAAAAATGAAAACTCAATACAGACGGGCACAAAACCCACCATGACACAATGCCTAGTTGCAAACGGTATGGGATCCAACCTGCAATAATAACGAAGTGTGAGCTGGAGAAACAAGACTATTTTTTTTACCCTGCGAAAGGCGGAATGGTGTAAGCAGATGCTTAACGCAGTTGGAGACTAAACATTAGACGTCGCGTCGAGTCGCGCGTCGAGTAAATATAAAAAAAACAGGTCCTGGTCTAAATGGTGGAGGCTCTTCTGAGCCTTGCCTCCTTACAAGTGCTGACCCTACTCCAGTTGCTGGAGGAGGAACTCTCAGGAGCCTCTATGCAATTACTATCCGTGCTCTAGATATAAATTCGCTTGTGTGTATCTGCTGTGTCATTTCAGATACTAAAAGGTCACAGTCTTCTCCTCGGTTAGATGAACAAATCTTCGTCATTTTGCTAACAAACTTTTCCTTTTTGCAGAGCATTTCTTGCCGATTTCTCTTCTTCTATAATGTTCAAAAGGTTGTACTTATAGTGAATTAAGGGTCTGAGGATGACTTTAATTATTGCCCAAGAATAAAATCTATTTTTTTATTAATTTTATTTTTAGTCGCATCAACATCGCGGTTATTAGCGACTTTCTGTATAATACATTTACAATATAATTATAATGCAGTTAGTTACAATACAGTAGTAGAAAATTATAACAATTACATTTCCAATTATCTTACAATAGTAATAACAATTCAGGGACAACAGTTTACATGAATCCATTGGCTTTAAATGTCCATAAATATGTTAATGGCTAAACAAAATTTGATTATTTTTTCTTGGTCTTCTTTAGAATGTAGTATTGAAAATCTGTTTTTATGTACTACAAACGAAGAAAAACGGGAATGTATGAATGGAGGGAATTGGGCGCAGAAATCACGACTCATTTATTTATTATTATTTCATGCGACTCTGCGATTACGCCCGATTTTAAACCCTGAAAATTGCAGTCCACCCATTGTGACAAATGACAGCAATGATTTTCCGAGTCTACAACACAGCTTGGAGTCTTGGAAATGAACAAAATGTTTCGGTGATATGCAGGGTGCAACAAAATCGAGATATTTCAAAATCACTCTCCACAGGAATATTGCTTGTGAGGTCAAAAGGTAAAGGCATTTATTATTTATGAGAAAGACGCTGTGTTTTATTATAAATTAAAATGGCTCATTCAGTGTAAGTGCGTAAGAAAGTCTATAATTTATAGAAAAAGTCATTGGAAATATTTATTTTTGTTAAAACCCCTAAAGGAAAAAATCCTGTCTTTTTCAACATCGTTGGAGTAGGAGACACAGTTCACTCGAGTGTAAATAAAAAAGAAAATGATTTTGTCTCATACTGGCAGCTAATATACCGATGTAACATTAAGAAAATAAATCTTATTTAAGTGGATGTTGGAACACAGTTAAGGCTTTGTCCTCAGTTTTGCGTGATTACACCGGATTTGAAAAAAAAAAAAAAAAAAAAAACAATACACAAACAGCAAGTTGAGAGTTTTGCATGCACTGAATAAGGTTTGACAATCTGAAAAAAAAGACTTGATCTGGGGCTTCGTGTACAGGCAAGACGGACAGACTTTCAAGCTCAACAAAACTTTACGTGAAAACCTGACTTTATACCAGTGGCGGTTCGTGCATAGGATGCATGATTGCACAATCCCCAGATACTCCCAAAATATTTATCGTATGTTAGGAATATATCTTTTCAATTTAAAGAATATCAACCTGTAATAGAAATAAATGAAATAATTTTGAAATCAGAGAGAGCTCGTAAAATACTCTCTTTTGCATCTAGTTGCGAGCCAAGCAGTGCACCGTTGTTTGACCTCACATTTATGTACGTTGACATTGTGAAGCACGAGCCATTTGACTGGCCGCGCGTTCCTATGTGTCAACATTGCGAGCTCTCAGTCTACCCTTGTGCGCTTTAGTACCGCAACGATACACAGAGAGCGTCACAGGTTTTCATAGTAAAGCACTGGGTCGCAGCGGCATTGGTGAATTGGAGGGGAATACCAGTTTTCTGTCTTCTGTAAACTTCCCGAGTTATTGAAAGTGTAGTAGTTTAGTCTTTTTTACTGTATTGATTGCGCCATTTAAAATGTTTGGTGCATTGTTTATTATATAAGGCTTTTTGATTCAAAATGCGCATTTGAGAAGAGTAGTTTTTGTTGTGGAAAGATTGACCGCCTTGGAAGAATTTTCTGTTGGATCTCTGAGTATGATCGCTTGCAGTTCTTGTAGTGTCTACTCTCGACGTGATTTTGCGTTGTTACGCATACAAGTGTGTGTCAGAATTCGAACAATAATAGTTTTTTATTATACGGTCTTTTACTGTTGTTATTGTGGTTGTCTTCGTCGCTCCTGCTAGTACCGCTGCTTGTGAGGTAGGTACCGCTAGGTTCGAGTTCCGACGGCGGCAGGATTTTCGACTCTAGCTGGTCAGCTAGGTCGAATTCAGTCGCCGTCTGGAGGAGAATTCTAGCGACCGGCTGCTCTGATCGGTAGTTTTCCGTGGGTTCTCCGATCAACACCAGGCGAATGCCGGAGCAGTAACCTAACAAACGGGCCACGGACCGCGCGCGATCTTTCCTTCCTCTTCCTTGTCCTATTCTCTCCTCTTACACACACACTTACATTAACATGCACTACACTACCACACATGCCGGGAGACCGGTCGGGAGCTTATATCTTGTCCCGGCTGGGGCGGTGCCCCGCTGGTGGGAGATACCTGGTTGAGGGGAAACCCCACTAGTCGACGGTAGGTCGACGCCAGATCTCGCCATCCAGTGGGGGAAAGTTCATCGCCACCTCCCGAGGAAAAACACGCACTACACTTGCGAGACTAACGGCCAAAGTAGTTGACGCGCGCGGAAACACGAATCAATCACTCGAATTCGTAGCCGGTGCTCTGATCTGTGATTTTCGTGATTCTCTAATTTTTTTCAAGCGTATAACAGCAGCATCCCCCTCCCCCAACGGGTGAAGCACCGCGTACGAACTTATTTTACTTTCGCTTTCCATTCCCGAGTGCCGGCGACCGTAGCAATGAAAGCGAATTAAAACGTGACGTCTTAAAGCTTAAAGCATTGAAGTAGTGCTACAACAGCATATACATTCTCACATTATTTGCAATGGTCACTCAAAATTACGCCAACATTACTCATATTTTAAAGAATTTATACTTGACCCAGTTTAAAAACCTAATTTTGAAGAGCAGATTTCATTAAGAAAAAAAACTATCATCAATTTGTAGTTTTTGGAAAACTCCGAAAGAATTAAACTTTTCATTTTTTGAGAAAACAAAGAATAAAACGAAAATGAGACTTACGCTTCTCTTACGAGCGTACTTTGCTCCATTTGACTAAAAATTAAAGAAAAACTTACGAGTAGTTTTTGAGAAGATCTTGTCTCACTCCTAGAATGTTCTTCGGTCAAAGAGGAAACCATTAGTACGTCATCCCTTACTAACCACATCATGCACACCACAACACAATTTTTGACCAAGGAGTTGGAATCGAAGAACCTATTTATTATATTGATTCGCAGAATTACTTTTAGTTTTTGCATGCTTCTGCCATCAGTTTTTCAGGAGTTGGAAGAACTCTATTCCTCTTCCGTGATAGGTTTTGTGAGTCGTCCGCCCGAATTTCCAGACTCAGGTCACCGATTCACATCGATTTATCTTCCGTGTTTCATTCAATATGTAACGCGATGAGCGGGAACGATAGAACTATCTCTGCCTCGCTTGTGTCGGTCTCTGTCCGATAGCAAGAGCGCCGCAAGATGGATCGACGGGGCCGACGCTTTCGTCGTCGCTGTCGTCTCCACCGCAGGCTTCCTGTTTCCAATCAGGCTGCACTGCGCAGCCCCCGTCCCCCTCCCGCCCTCTTGCAGCCCCGCTGCGTCCCGCCCCACCCGCCCCGCCCCGATTTCCTTCCCCTTCGCAGCCTCCTCCTCCCCGCCTGCTACCGGTTTCGACCCCAAGCGCCCCTCCATGTCTTTCCTTCCTCCCCGCTGCCCCCGATCCTCCCCGCCCCCCGCCCCCTGCTTGCCACCACCGCGCCCGCTCTTTCTCTGCTCGCCTTCGCCCACCCTGCCGCCTCCGCCGACGATACGTCTTCTTCCGCGAGCTGTCTGCCGAGCGCCAATAGCGCGCCAGTCGGACTGGGCGGCTGGCGCACGCAGCCCGGCCGCCGTCCGTTTGCCCGCCGCCCCGCTTGCCCCCGGACGTCCCATCGCCCTTCTTCGTCCCCCCCGCCCCCGCCCTTCAGGCCCCTCCACGCCGCACCTGCTGCCGCCCCCGCATGCGCCCCAGCGCTCCTCACGTTCGCTCTCGAACTCCGTGCAATCACGTTTCGGCACACCGCTCAGGCGCCGCGCTCAGCCGCACGGAAATGCAGCTCACAAATCTCATACCATTCCCCTCGATTGGAAGAACTCCAAGCCTAACAACGAGATAAAGGAATTTGAATTAGATGTATTAATTCAGTTTTGAAGGTTTCGTCACTTACAGATATTGCCAAGGCGATGATTGTTTAAAATTATTTACAAGTGAGCGCAAGGACGTATCAGATTTAGGGGAAGAGTAACGAAAAAAGAAACGGGACATTTGACAGACACGCAAACAATGAGTTTCTAATTTTATTGTGCGAGTTCAAAACAGAGAAAAAATAGGTAACGTTAAATGTAGTTCATGCACTCAAGTTGAGTGCGAACGCGAAGGAAAGGAGGTATTTTATTAATATTTAGCAATATTAAAGAAGTTACGATATAATAAAACAAATTATATGGAAACTTAAGTCTAAAATAGCCTCCGAGCTAAATTATAAATTACCGTTTTTATAGTTCTTCAGTTTGCTACTAGATGGTATTGTGAAAAGCCTCCTCTCTTCTACAAAAGACGCGTTTCCAAATTCGTGGCGGAAAGGGTTATCCTTAAACCTCCGGTGATAACCGGTCCGAATTGTAAAACACAACAGAACAACAAATTATATCGGCTTTCTATTTCAAGGAAGTAATTAGTAACACTAGGTAGTACGCGTAACGTTGCAAACAGAAACTGCAACATATATTAACAAAACGATTTTACCTGAATTTATTAAATCAACACATTAGATCGGA
Source organism: Acheta domesticus (assembly GCA_031308135.1). Lineage (NCBI taxonomy): Eukaryota > Metazoa > Arthropoda > Insecta > Orthoptera > Gryllidae > Acheta > Acheta domesticus. The sequence goes on from JAHLJT010008446.1 coordinate 181,533,940, forward strand.
TTTGATTTTACTTTTAGGAAAGTACTCATAAACACTAGACATTGCGAATAACGTTGCAAACAGCAACTGCAACATTTATTAACGAAACAGTTTTATCCGATTCAATATGATTGAAAAAAGTCTAAAAAAGCAAAAAATAGCAAAGTGTATATCATCAAATATTGGACTGTGTATCAAAATATTGGCTTTCAAAAATACTTATTAAAATTTTCTTCGGTCATATACCATGATATAATGGTACAATGTCGTCCAAAAATTCACAGTTCCGGAGTAGATTTATGCCCAATCACGTCATTTTCCGACAGTGTGATGAGGATTAAGTGGTTGATAGGAAGTTCAAGAATTGGGACGAAATTTCAAATTTCTTTTTCAGTCTACGAATTAAAAGAGAAAAGTAGTGGTGCTCATACTTACTGGCGTACGTAGCAGCTTATACTTGTTGGCGTTATTTGCAACTTTTGCAATTTTCGAAAATTCAGAATTTCAACAAAATAACTCGTACTCTTTTTTTAAGCTTTCATTGCTAAGTCCGAGAAAAAGTTAAGAAAACCTTTGGAACAGTTTTTGAGAGAAAAATATAAATTACATTAACTCCAAAGAAAACTTACAGGAAAACTACTTGTTTTTCCAAAAAAATTGTAGATGTTCTTAAAGAAGATCTGTTATTTTAGAACAGTAATAATTCAAGAATATCATCTCTATCATCATGCTGTAGGTTTGTAATGCTAATTTTTTGCAATTTTCGAAATACAGTGAATGTCCAAAAACAGGTCCAGTGCCGTTTTAAAGCTTCTTTCGCTTTATCCAAGGAAAAAATGTAACGAAAAAATGTGGGGCCGTTTTTGAGAAAATAATTGTTTAATAATTGCCTATATTTTACGCAAAATTACTTATATTTAAAAAAATATTAAATACATTTTTTATGATCTAATTTTGGAGAACAGATTTCATTGATAAAAATATTTTATCTTCAATATTGTAGTTGTAGCAAAACTCAAAAAATGTTTGAACTTTTGTAATTTTCGAAAATTTAGACATTTCAACGAAAATTAGACGTGCCCTCTTTTTAACCGTCTTTTGCGCTTCCGAAATTTACATTTAATAAAAAAATGGAAGACATTTTTGAGAAAGTTTTGAAGTTGATGTATAGAACCCCCAAAAATCAAAATATCCTTTTGAAACTTGCTGGGCCTTGAGATCGCGAAATCGATCGAGTAATTTCGAAAAAACCCTCTTAATACTTTAGGCGCTTGCGATGACCCAAGACTATCGGACAAATAGAGTACAGGCAGTCAGACAGACGACTGTCAGAGGATAGATGGAGAAACAGACGGACGAACAGGGGGCCCAACTGACAAACAATCGGACTGGCAGCCAGACGGATAGACGGACGGACAGACGGACGGACAGACGGACGTACAAACGGACGTACAAATGGACGGACAGACAGACAGACAGATGGACGCATAGACGGACGGTCAGACGAACGGACGATCAGACGGATGGACGGTCAGATGGAAGGACGGTCAGAGGGACAGACAGACGGACGGACGGACGGACGGACGGACGGACGGACGGACGGACAGACAGGCAGGCAGGCTGGTAGACAGACAGGGACGGACGGATAGAAGGACGTACGGACAGGGATGGGCAGACAGAGGAACGGGCAGACAGAGGGACGGACGACCAGAAGGACCGCCGGCCAGAGGAACGGACGGACAGGGAGCAGACGGACAGGACGACGGACGGACTGAAGGATGGACGGTCGTTTTTTTGTAGACACATTTTTGGTAATAAAACTCACAAATTGTGCATTGTGACTACATAACATGTAGTTTCGGATGTGTAAGTTTTTGAGATCTATCTATATAAAAGTAAGGAATTACGGCAAAGAAACAAATTTGAGTTGTCCTCATGTGAGGACATTGGTCCAGTTAAAAAGTTAATCTAAAAAAAAATATAGCTGACGAACACTAACTTCTGATGTGAGTGAGATGCACCTAAGGGAAGAACAATCTTCTTCATTAATGCAACTAATGAAGTTTTTGCCCTATACAATTTTTATGTACTACACACAATTAAGTAAAATATATTTTGATCTGAAGTGGGGAAAATTATGGTATAGTAATTATTGTTATTGTTATTATTATTATTATTATTACTATTACAAAATATTTTTTTAAATATGTAGAAATGTATTTAGCACATCTAAGCTAAAAGAATAATTTTCCACGTTTCCTTCTCAACAATTTACGTATTAGTTGTAATATATTGCACCTGAAATTCCTGTCCATTCTCCTATCAGTTTTTCCCGATGTCAAATTTTCCTGAAACTGAATAAATGACTTTTTCCAAAATCATATTATCAATTCTATGTTTCTCAGTTTTAATCTTCCTGTTAATTAAACTCCTTTCGCACATTGCATACTCATATTGACACAATTTTAATATCACCATTGATGAAACTTTCCATTTTATCTTGTTTTCATAATGTTCCTCCAAACAATAGGTACCAATGAAGCAGAGTTAGAGTTATGCATTCTGCATGGACTTATATAATAATGACGTAATGCAACCGTGGTTTATTTACGAGATTTGAACACATCAGAAATTTCAAGTATTTAAAATGTAAAAAGAACCACAAATTGTCCGTCCGGCCAATGGTGAAAAAATATTGTTTAATTTTTTCATTCTTGGAATTGTGTGCTACGCAATATCGCGAGATTTATGATAAGGGTTTACATACTCAGTATAACTATTTTAACGTAGAGAGAAGTCTGAAAATCGGTGTCCACATGACATTGGCCTTAGTTTTCTTTATTACTGTTCACAATGTAAGAAATTAATTTGATGTCTTTGATGCCATTCGAGATGATTTGCTGTGCGTATCCAATTATATGGAATGAGAATTCGTAAGTGGATGACCACAGATAGGACGAATAGCTGCATTGCAACCACGATATCAGCCACTCTTTTCGTTTTTTTCATAACAACGTTATTTAACCTTGTACTGACGTCTGACATGGAGTAATTTTCCTTTATCTTAGTCCGTGTTCGTCAGTCGTAGTCAGTCATTGAATTTTATCCATTTGGCAAGGGATTTTGTGCTATTGTTATAGTAATACTGTCCATCACGATACAAATTACATAAGGGAGAAATAGATAAGAGTTGACTGGTAAATGGAAAAGTGAAGTGTATCTAGGTGTGCGAGTGTAGGGAGAGGGACAGGGCGAGGAAGATGAAGGAAAGATCGCGCGCGGTCCGTGGTCCGCTTATTTGAGTTCTGTTCCAGCGGTCACTTGATATTGGTCGGAGAAACCACGGAAAACTACCTATCAGAACAGCCGGTCGCTAGAATTGTCCTCCAGACAGTGGCTGAATGCGACCTAGCTTGTGACGAAACTTCCGCCGTCCTCAAGACTCGAATCCCAGAGCCTACTGGTGTGAGTCACTGCAGAGACAGTGGTTATGCTGGCTCTGAGCTACCTCAGCCGATGGAGCCAAATTTCAATAAAACCTCTAAATTTCAAATGTTAAAATTTTTTCGACGTCTTCCTACGACGTTATTGAAGAGAGATTTTTTCTTAATGATTTCTGTTCAAAATTAGATATTTAGGAGCATGTACATTTTTTTAAAAAATATAAGTAATTTTTCCGTAATTTTGAGTGAAATCACTACAGTTCATAAGTATACGCTCACAAGATTTTTTCAAAAATTGTTCAACTTTTTTTAATTTAAATTTTCTGAAATACAACAAATTTTTGCCTCATAATTTGACATGTGTTTGATTTTATTCAAACTTCTTAACTTTTCAAACATTTGAACAATTCAAAATAATTTTGATTCTCCCCCTACAACGAAACTATTAAAAATATGGATTTTTCTTATTTCATTCTATCCCCTAATAATAGATCTAAAAAACATTTAAAGCAATTTTTTCCAAAAAACGACTATTTTTTGCGTAGTTTTGAATTAGAATACGTTAGAATCAGTGCAACATTAAAAATGCAGCATAGCATTTAAAATGGATTGCTTCTGACGCTCAATTCGGCATAATAGTAAACTACAAGTAAGAAAGGAAATATTTACACGAAATTTCTTGCGATTTTGGAAAACTTCATAAGATATCATGCGAAACATATATACACTTGTTAGTTAAATAATAGTATACATCTACTGATTCAAATAGATACTAAGCGAGAAATTCCAAAAAACTTTCATATCCGTGTAATTTTTAAAATTTAAAAGTTTTAATCAAAGTGGCGCTAATGTCCTACGATTTTATGTACTGTACTCTGGCCGCTAAGAAGTTTAACCAATAAATTTGAAGTCATTTCGCAGAAAAGTTTGAAAATGTTCTAAGGGTGCTATGCCGAAAATAAAATGTTTCAAACTCGCAGTTCGTGCAGATCGATCGAAGAATTTGGAGGAACATCCATGTGTACGGTTTAGGTGGTAATATGTTTTAGACAGTATTTGTTATAAGATAAACACAAAACGTGTATTTGCGCCAAATATCGACATTGATTTTTTGCAGCATTTCACAACTTTCTCTGTATTACGTCGTACTCCATATCCAAAAGTAAAAAAATCAGAAAGGAAAATATACTGTATTTTATGTTATTATCATTGGTGAAATAATGCTATATTTTGGGCACAAGATTACCTATTCATGCATATCAAAATTAATCATTTTCCTGCGTAATATTCACTTTAGCCATTTTGCTCTACCAATGTTAATAGTTGTTTCAGCAATTGCGATTAAAAGGGAAACCATTTCGCACCATTAAAACAGATTTCTCCTCAAAATGTGATTTCATAGTACTTTAAGGAATATTTTAAGATTTACAAAACTGGAAAATTCTCACTGTAACTTTTCTGCCTGTACATGAGAATACGTATGTTTAAAATATGCCTTATTTAATTTATTATATAATTACGCTCATTTAAAAGGTCATTTCTCATTATAGAAATACATTAGTAACAATTTACCGATATTTTGTCGTAGAATTCAAATTTTCCAACAATTTCTGTGTATTTAAAATGTTTTTATTCCCTCGTACCCACGCCATCCGACACGCAGGGCTGTCTATTTTGGGCGTCGACTTACTCTCGAAAGACGTTTTACTTCAACTTGTTTACGTATGATGCGTATTTCTCGAGATGATTCGATGTCTTAATTTAAATTCACAATCACAATCATGTTAATGAAAAAACGTTTTAAACTACGTTTGTGGTTATCGTCGGCCACACATATGTTTATTGCGGTCGTCTGAATACATTCGATACTTGGTGAGCAAGTTTTCATAATATTTTACAGTAATATAAGTCTCTTTGTTGTTTGGTTTTTAAAAGTGAGACCAACTTTTCTGCAAATTGTATGACGACAAGGCGGGAAATAGGGTCACGTATCGTTTTAATTATAAATGTATGAAATCGCATTGTGCTGTTCATGCAAGAAAGAAACCCCGAATTGGAATATCTTCTTTAGGCAGCATCCGGATTTCACGGCTCTGGTTCCGATGACGCCATGTTGGCCTCCCCATAGTTAACCTCCATAGACCTTTAACAAACACATCGCCCCAGTAAGTGCAGCCATTTTCTCCCCGTTGCCATTGTTTTGGTAAGAGCCAGAAGCCGATGCGAGACCCTGCGCAGTCGGGGCGGCAGGCTCCCGCGCCGCTGGAAGGAAAGTGTTAAATTTAACTGATGACGCCAGCGACAATATTTGCGCAAGTACCCCGGCCGTGTCCGGCACAAGATAAGACGCGCCACGCCCGTGGAGGCAGCGGCGAGGAAGGGGGCGGTGCGAAGGGCGGCGCGCCAGGAAGGGGTGAAGGGCGGAAGGGGGAAGCGGGCAGGGGGTACACACAACGTTGGAGTCAGCATTAGGACGGCCGGAGGGCGCCTCGGCCCCTTATTGGTACACAACGAGATTGCAATCGTCACCGTGGCGCGGCGCCGTGCGTCTGCGCATCCCCCGCCTCCGCCCGCGCCGCCTCCGCCTCCGCTGCCTCCGCCACCGCCTCCGCCTCCGCTGCGCCGGAGACCGCCAACGAGGGACGCCCACTGTGTCGCCAGAAGGTCAAAGCTGCCTGTTGGGGGTCGGTGGCGTTTTTAGGCTCTACATTTGGGATTTTTCCCGCTCGCGAGAGAATCTTCTGAAAAAAACTTGAGAAAGAAAGCACTTTGTTTTTCGAGACCCTCTAGAGAGTGACGCATACTTAGCCACTATTACTTGTTTAACATTTTTTTAACACCAGCATGGAAACTTACCGAAAATACTTTCCGTACTAGTACTAAAAGTTCAACAATTAGAAATTTAAATACCTATTGATTGATTACTATTTCCATGCGCGTCAGCGGCTGAGGTCACTAGTCCCGTCAGTGTAGTGCATGTTTTGTCGTGCGATGTGGCGACGATGTCCCCCTGCTAGATGGCGAGATCCACGGATTTTCCCCAACCAGGCATTTCCTACCAGCGGGCACCCTAGCTGGGACACGCTCTACGCTAGAAACTGATCTCCCGACGTGTGTGATAGTGTAGTGCACATAAGTTTGTGTATATACCTCGGTTTTTCCATAGTTGCCTGTGACAGATCCCAGCTATTACGGCCTACTGTGACAGCTCTCCAATCGGGAGCTTACACGTCATTATAGTGTCGTTGGCTGGCCGTAATGGTCGTATGATCTGTCGCAGGCAGTCATGGAAAAATCGCAGTATAAGTGAGGGGTGAAGATAGGACAGGGAAGAGGAAGGAAAGATCGCGCGAGGCCCGTGGCCCGTTTGTTGGAGGACTGCTCCGGCATTCGCCTGATATTGATCGTAGAAACCACGGAAAACTACCGATCAGAGCAGCCGCACGCTAGAATTTTAATCCAGACATTGCCTGCCTTCGACCTAGCTATCTAGCTAGAGTCGAAAAACCTTCCACCGATGGTTTTCGAACTCTAGGACCTCCCAGTCCTGGAACGGGAAGTCCTAGGGTTCATGACAGGTCAGGGAAGATGAAGGAAAGTTCATCCGCGGTCCGTTTGTTATGGTTCTGCTCCTGTATTTGTCTGATTTTGATCGGAGAAACTACGGAAAACTACCGATCAGAACAGCCGGTCACTATAATTGTCCTCCAGACAGCGGATGAATTCGACCTAGCTATAAAGCTAGCGGAGCGTGGTGGGGTGGGGCGTATTGAGGAGGAGGTGAGGATGGAGTTGGGCGGTTGGGAAAGATAAGATCGAAGCGCCGCCAGCGTCGGGACTGTGACCTTAGGACCGCGCCCTCAGAATCGCATTGCGAATTATCGCAATGCTGACACTGCACTCGACTCTGACAGAACCGGCGAATGAGACGTCACGGAATGGATCCCAGGCGTACCAGAATTTTTTGGTGTGGGATCGGCGGTGAGATTCGTGGCACTTGCCGGAATCGGATGCCTTCTGGTTGCCTGGTCTGATCGAGAGTTTCTGTGATTTCTCTTATAACATCCAGACCACTGTCGGAATGACGTCGTTAACAATGGTCCAACGGAACGGAACTGTCGATATCTACCTTTCTATCCATCTCTCGCATTCCAGATTGTGACGCCGCGCCGCGCGAGAGTTCAACTCGTTCCTTCCCCTTCATAATCGGTATACGCCGTTGGGGAGAAACCATCATCTTGAAATGGATTGTATAAGGCTTATAAGAAAAATATAATTATATGCGGTTCTTGTCAAAATATTGCAATTTAACTGATTATAATATTTCCGAAGACTTCGAGGTAAACGTGTTACATGCACGGCTTTTTAACTAAGCATACGACGATCGTTATTTAAAGGAGGATTTGCGCAAACAGACGAGGCGTTAGGTTGTAAATAATGGTGTATGATATTTTGGGCAAAATTGAAAATATTTTCCTTTGTGGTGTAGAGAGGTAGTTTTCTGTATATTCCAAATATTTCAAAAACTGGCAGTAACATTTTTCTCGTACCTTCGGTTTATAATGTACACATGGTTCACATTGTATTTCCCTGTGAAATGCGAAATGTAAGATACCATTATTTACATAACGCCTCATTTCTGTCACGTACTACGTGACCATTTTCATTGACTAATATGTTCCTTCATACTTGCCTTCACCTCTCCTATCTCTTTCAGGGCAATTTTCACGAAGAAAAGAGCACTCGGAGGAATTCTGATGAAGCTCTCGCCAACACTGCTGCCAATACACGAATTCCGCTTGCATATTTATTGAAGGTAACTACATCTTTACTGCTAATTCTGTGCAGAGTTGTCATTTAGAATATATAATTTGTTTCAATCATGATACATCGTGTTACAGCATTTTTGCGTAACATATTTTTTAAATGTTTTTTATCATTATGTAGTAAATCATAAAAAAGTAAATTTCATATGAGAAAACTTGATTTTACATATCGATTACTAACTCTCGTAACATCAAGTTATTGCTTTTACTTGACACAACGAAAGTTGTTTACAATTACAGATTTTTCAATATTAAAGTAGAATACAAAAAAAGTAGTTCTCGCCAAAGAGAGTTGAATGTAGTAGGAGCTGATTGAAATAATGAAAACTTCTCGTTTACGTACACACAAGTAGTTATGTAAACACGCATGATGTTGACCACGCACGTGACGCTCTTGAAGATAAGTCTTATCATATTGAGAAATGTGGCCTTTCTTATTAAGGACAGGCAATCAATAACTACAATAATCCCTCGATCCACGAATTCGCTATTTGCAAGTTCCGAACATTCGCGATTAAGAAATGCTGCCGGTTTTAACATTCGTGACTTAAACATTCGCGAGTGCGTATTTTGGTCGTACTACATTTTGTTTTAAAGCGAGCACATTTCATTTCCTTTATCAGCGTCATCTGGGAAACGAACGCGCCAGACGTCGGAGTTCAAAGTATCACTTTCTGCAAACATTTCAAAGATGAAATGTCAATTCACATTTACGGAATAACACAATTGTAAAATAATTCAATTTAGTAGTTTCAAATTGGAGGTAAGGGTTTTGGATACATAAACAGAAAAGCCATTCAGGATTTGTGCAACTCTCATTATAATGAGCTCATTGTAGAGTAGATTCGGGAAATCATCAGTGAAGAAAACCTTCTCGACGGTAATGATGAAGTAACGGAAGCGAAACTGAGTCCTGGGGCAACTTCAATGTCAAAATCTTAATGCCGTTCTAAAATCAACAAGATCTGGCGGAACTAGCATTCCAAAGTGATCAGAACATGGAAATAACTTCTAAATTTAAGCGAGAATAGAAGCAGGAGCTCTCCCATAGAACGAGGAGGGTGATGAAACAACAAAATTACCAAATCCTGTATCCAGTCACTTTCAACTTTGAAATAAGTTTCAAACATTATTTTATTTCATTTGGGGATGTTAATTGTGAATTCTGTTTGTAGTAGTGCTTACTCGGTTCTACTGTACTTGATTGTCAGGTTTATTTTTCTTATTTAATCAGTTTTTCGATATCCAGGAACCTAACCCACCTTTCTTCATTAAAAGATAAACTCAACATTCGCGATGTTTTTTGGGAACCTAACTCTCGCGAATGTTGAGGGATTACTGTATGAAGTTAATATCAAAACATCATTGATGTTTCTGGAACCTTTTTGTTTATTCTTGAAGAATACAGATTATACCATGTTTCGGGATTTTAATTTTTACTACCATCATCAAGCTTTAATTTTTTTGTGCACTAAATTTATCACAGAACTGACAAAGAAAGCATCACAGCTCCGATCCGGAGCTGGCGAGGAATTTGCCTTATCACTGCAGCTGCCGATGTCTATAAACCATACCACTGTCCTTGATTATGTCACGACAGATGTACCGGTTTGAAAACCACCGTGAGGTCATGGCCTTTTTCTCGCGGAGTACAGAACTTTCCGTTACTCGGGGCCTGTGTGCGTGGAAAGGTCTTCCGGCGCGGTTGTTGTATTTTTTGCTACCATCTTTGCTATCCACGCTAGGTAGCAATTCGAACAATTCGATGCGTTCGAGAGATGCTGCATTGTAGTACCCCGAGAGTCTCGTTGCTCACTGCGCCGAATTTCAACATCGACCGTTGAGATGAACCATAGCATTACATTGGCAACAATGGATCAACAAATGCACGCACTCAGGACACGAAAATGTTGCCAAATATCATCGCGGAGGAATATTTCCACAAAAGATTCAAAAAGAGATCATTATTTATGGAGACTACGTGACTCTCTCGTATTTCAACGTGCTGTACCAGGTAAACGTCATTGTGAACAGATATCAATGCTCCGCACATCACAGGTTGCAAACTTCTGCATCTAGAAATATCTTCGCAATCATCAACTTCTATATTATTTCAGTAGTGTACCTTCCCTTTGCGTCTCTCACGCAAAACCTATCTTTATAAATCTAGGTGTAAAGAAAAATAATTTCACGGAAACGTGATGAATTGCACTTTGACTTTAAAAATATGAAGGATTTGTTTAAAAATGCATCTAAATATCCATGAAAAATGCAACCCGCAACGCAGGTCAGGTTTTTTAAATCTATGTCGTTAAACAACTCCTAAACGAGGCGATCTAAGGTCTTAAAAGCTAAAATTTTGAGGCCAAAGGCCTCAAAGGAACGTTCATCACACCGTAATCTTCTACATGAGATCTTGACCATTCTATTACATTTTTGCTGATTTGACGCTTCTCGATTCTACCCCACCTATTCATAGCTTGTATAATCTACAGCTGCATGTGAAATTACTAATTACTTAATATTCTACGCGATTTAATTACACGGGTGTACCTCTTTCCTCGCTAGTAAAGTTAAATAAGAATAGTCAATTGTAAGGGAACATACAGAACAAGTGACGGTGGATAAGAGGGTCTGGAAGAAAAATATATATTCCAGGCTTAATATGGAATTGGAAAAATTAGGAAGAGGGTGGGGTATAGCATGCGAGAGTTCTCGCACGAGTACGCTAGTTATTAGAAGTTCATCAAAAATATGTTCGATAGTATCAGTAAATTGAATTAAAATTCTGTGATGGCGTACATGTCAAGAACCAATGACAATAAATTACTGTAGGGGAAATTCTTGTCTGTGGATTCCTTTGCATCCCGATCAAAGTTTCCGAGTGCACGAAACTCAAGTTGTACCACCGAAGATGTCGATACAAACACCTAAACCAGGGATTCCCATACTTTTGATTAAATCGACCCATTGAAAAAGAATCATTTACTTCATTGACCCCCCTTGACATTTGTCTATATTATATAGTATACAAAATAATCATAACAAATATTTTCACATTGATAACTTCATAACAATTAGACGAAGAATACGAACAATTTTTTTAAATCATTCATTGGCTTTATGTTTTTTGTACTATTATAATTTTGAATTTTTAGAAATATAAACAAGTATTTAGATGTTTTGAACCCTCATATAAGAAAACAACTAACAACTTTATTTAATTTTCTTGTGATCAATAGGATCTTCATTATAGCGATGATGCCAGGCCAGTGCATATTCGTCTGTCGATCCCTTGATCATCATTGACCCCCTTTAAAATTTCATCGACCTCCAAGGGGTTCATACCGACCCCGTTGGGAACCATTAACCCTCAACTACTGGCCTGAGATCTATAACACACTGGCATCGGGTCATATGGACTCGGCCATTCTGATTCAAGAAAGTTCTTCCTTTTTTATTGTTTTTGGAAGGAATATGTATTTAATATGAAATAGAACGAAGAAATAAATGTAAAAATAAAATTCGTCTCGTTTACATACTAAGATAATACGCCTCATGGACACCTCATTGTTCTTCTGCCTACACTGAAATTACTACAGAGATAATCGCAAGTGTCTACTCCACCTTTCGTACAATTATAAAAAGTCTTCTGCAGAGGGTCAGAGCGTTCATGAACCTTCTTGAATGTCAATAGTGAAAATAATTAAAAATCATGGTATGGCTGGTACATACGATATCATTGTCACCTCCTTTGTAAAGTCGAAGAAGCTTGAATTTACTTCTTATTGTTCACTTGCCAAGAATTCCAGAGGAGTTTCCGGTTTGTTCTCATGTAATGTTCCAAAAATGGATATTTGTGCTTTCATCCACAGGAAGCAGTGTTCACATCTTACCTAAAATGAGTCACGAAGACAGCGTTATCACTAAGGTGCCACGCTTGTGCCTCATCGAAATACGCAGGAACACTAAAGCCGGAGTCGGGTCAGAAAGGGCACTTCAGAGAAATAGATATGTCATTGCACGCTCTGAATAGGAAAGCTGTTGGAAGATATTACATGGAACTCGCATCTTCGGTAGCTCTCCATATTTTCGGAAAATAAAATGAGAAAATACTTTCGTGAGAAATTGATGACACAAGTAGTTAAGAGTTAATCTGATCCAATCAGTGGTGCACCGATGGAAGTCATGAGCCTTCATTCCCACATTCGCGAAGCTGTTGACAGTAATTTTCAATTATAGTATTAACTAATTTAGAAAGAAAATTAAAATATTTTGTTCATTTCTATTTATTTCCTGATACTGTTTGCAAAAATCCTACGTACGCCGTACGAGGGAAAGTAAAGTCGGTTGTCTCATGTAGATTTATAGCATGTAAAGATCTTCAAGCCTAAAAAACCCTCTGAGCTCTTTACAAATCAACTGTTTCGCCGCAACAATTACATCTTTTGCTGCTAAATGGCAAAAACAGCTTAGCAAAATTGGTGCGTGGTTATGTGGGAGAGCAGGCCTGATGGCCGGAGCCTGTCCACTTAAAATAAAGCCTAATTGTATTGAATGGAATTTCATTTTCATATGAAATAATGGAAAATACGTCGATCTAATCCTCACCACTAAAAGACATAAGCCCTACGTTGTGCAAGTAAGTAGGAAGACGTCTATTCTTATTTTTCAAATTATGTGTATAAATGGCCACTAATGGCGTCGACCCACTGCACGGCTCACTGTGTGCACTCTCTCGCCACTCGTGAGATGACCTGAGCAACTACACATTTAGTGTAGTAATCGCAACAGCCTGCCATTCGTCTTTGCGATGGGGCAGGAGAAATCGTATCTTAGGAGAAATGATTCTCCTTGTGTTATTCCTCTTACAATAATGAAGACTCGTACTTTGCAAACATGAAAGGGCTCTAGTTTTTTGTGATCAACCGGTAATGTTTTGTATTCTAAAGAGTTGTCATTAACCCAGTTTTTACAGATTTATTTTTATTTTTTTGTTATTTAAGGTCACATCAACTTCTAGGTCATAAGCAACCATTATTGGATTTAACGTTATGGAAACTGTGAAGATGACATGATGTAGGGATGATAGGGGCTCAAAGGACGAACGCAAATACAACCATGCCCGAGGCGGGACTCGAACTCGCGATCCTTCTGTCCGAGATCGCTACGGACTACTGCTTTAGAGATCTCGGCCACGTGATCGGCTTTCTTTCTTTGTAGCTTAAAACTTGCAATTTTGTCTTGATCATCTATTGGAAGTTTAAGTTCCCTTTTAGCATGGAACTTGAAACAATCAAATGAGGTTACCTACTCAATGTTCTGCAGAGACAAAATATTCTCGCTAACTCCGCCATCTTCAGGAAAACAACACATTTAATTCCCTCTTTTGCACATAATTTGTACTCGTTTAAACGTTTCAACTTCGTGGCATCGTTAATTTTACGTTTTACACTTGAAATCTCAACTGGCGGAGTCACAAGTACCATGCGTGAGACGATCATTTTTCTCGGCCGAGCGCTTTTCACTCGATTTTTCTTGGCCGAGCGTTTATCCCTCGGTTACGTCGAGCGAAAACCTCATTTGCTCGGCCATTTAGCGGATTTTGTGTTAACTGCCGTCACGCTCGACCAAAATCGTCTCGTGCGCGACCTAGTACACAAGGTCTCGGAATAAATGGTACAAATTTCTAAGACGCACATGTTACGACGAAGTTCACTTAATAATATGAAACCGCAAGACAGGCGAATCCGGCCGGAGCGAGTGCGGCCGGCGCGAGACAGAATTAAATTAAAAGAAAGAAAAAAACATTTTTCGCTCTCAGGGATGATTTCCTCCAAAATTTCGACATCGATTTTTTCAGCATTGCAATACCAGCTCTCTATTACGTGTGTCAGAAAGTTAAAAAAATGTGTAGGAATAAAGAAATGGAATTTTATATTAGAAAACTCTTTAAGTTCTCTAAAATGTTCATAGGGGATCGTCTCTACCATTTGTGTTCATAAATGTCTCAAAATTACGTTGTTCCTACATGTATATATTTTGAGATTCAGACGTACTCCTCAAGGTATCTCCTCCAAAGGGGAATCGTTCCAACCGGGGCGAGCTCTAAGCTCCCGACGGGCCTCCAATATGTGTGTTATTCTATTGCGTGTTAGTGTGTGTGTGAATAAAGGGAGAAGACAGAAGAAGGAAGTGGAAGGAAAGATGGCGTGCTGTCTGTGTCCAGTTGTTAGGGTTCGGCATTCGCCTGCTATTGATCGGAGAAACCACGGTAAACTACTGATCAGAGCAATGGGCCGCTAGACTTCTCCCCGAGGCGGCGCGCCGCCTCGGCGGCTGAATTCGACCTACCTATGAAGCTAGTGTCGAAAATTCCGCCACCGTTGGAACTCCAAACCTAAGACCTCCGTGTCAGAATCGATTCAGAGTCAGCATAAATGGTGGCTCTGAGCTAAATTCAGACAGTATTGATTTTTTTCACTGTTACGCAACGTTTTCTACGCTACTTCTACCTAGTATACGAGATAATAGAACGTTTTTGTAAAATGGCTGCATTAGTGTTACCAGATTGTTATTACATTTCTAGATATGAGGGTATGTCAGTAAATTCACTGCATTCAGTGTTTATAATTGATTACAACAGTACAAAATTTACAATGGGACCATTTTTCAAAATAGGGACCATTGTTTTCAAAGTAGTTGATCCATCTTGGCAGGTCTTCCGATACCCTCAGATAAAGGAGTTTCGATTGAGCAGTAAGCCACGAGCTTTGGCGGCGGTATGTGAATGCGCGTTGACTTGTCACTAAAAAATGTCTTTCGACAGACCATCTCGGTATTCTCATATGCCGAACCTTACTAACGTGCGTATGGTTTGCCGCTTCATCAGTGGCCACTCATCGGTGATTCAGAATCAAATCACTTGCTCATTATTGAGGTCAGTAGGAAATGAGGCTGGACATCTTGCTCTTTTCTGAACCTTCAAGCTTGTTTGACTGCTTTTGAATGGTTTCACTGGTAAACTCATTGGCAAGGAAAAACCTTGGTTACATTTTGTGCCGAAAGCCTTCTGAAGATTCGCACACATTTATATAACAAAAAAAGGATTAAGTATTTTTTTTCTTTTTTGTGCAAACGGAGAGTGGTGGAGCCATGTTTACCTCGCAACAACTCAAGAAAACATTACCTGATGACGTTGAAATCTATCATAAATAAAGTTTACGATGTTATCTTAGGGTTGGTCAGTGCACAAAGTTGGAGAAACAACTACAGACAATTAGAATGAAAGTGTAAATACTTATTAACATACCCTCGTAGAATTCTACGTACGTTGACGTGAGCAGTTTTTTTGAAAATCGTACGCAAGGAGATTAACATCGTATTCATTTAAGTGCACTATTGAGAATTATTTTAGAAAATTAAGCAACAATATTTAAAATAAAATGAATGAAATGAAAGAAGGGTAGCACACAAAAAATGTTTCAAATTTACATTTCCGAATAATTTAAAATGCAAGTTAAATACGAACAATTCGCGGTACCAATTAGATGTTCAGCCACGCGCACAAATAGTAAAACCAAAATATGGGTCATCAGAAAATAGCAAATCTTACACTTGTTACAACTTACACTTCTTTACACTTGTTAAGTTAGCATTATAATATAATTCACACATTTATCATACATTTCATGCACTTCGTGAGGTTATAGGATAATAAAATCAATTGCTTAAAAATGTTTCTTGATTTCTATTAGGTAAGTCTCCTCATTTCAAGAAGTTTCATTTGAATGGGGAATAAAATAATTTATTTTTGGCCTGTGTCATAGAGATAGTATCGCTCCTAACGTAACTTCTTTGGCTACATGACGTAAATCAAATACAACGTAATTTCTTTAGTCATAACGTGAATACTCTACGATCCGTGGGCGCATTTTTGAAAAACAAAACTCATTGTTGAACATCAACTATTTGGAATTTGGTTCCTTTTCGAAAATGATACAATTGCATAGTAATATTCCCACCTTATAGAAAAGCTAGAATTGGTTTGAAATACGATTAATCTAATTTGTGTAATATAAGTTAAGGAATATCAGAGAATGACGAGAGGAATCACTCACTTCCTAATAAATCATACTTAATACGTGATCCCAGAGGTGATTTTAGGTGTGAGCGATAAGAATTATGTTTTTAAACTCGTTTTATATACTTCCGTGAGTAAATTGATTTGAAATTGAGATATATTAGTGTGAACACATTCTACTTTCATTCTAGATTATTAGGCGTAGACGAATAATTCGACAGACTCAGTGAAGAGCTTGAAAGTGTCCATCTGGAGCAGAAGCCGGGCCATTTCTCCTAAATCCCAAGCGGCGGCTCTCTGGAGCTCTCCCCTCTTAGCCCGTAGTCTCTGGTTGCTCTCAGAGAGGACAGCCAGCCGACGATATTCGGTTCACTTCGACAGGCGCTAGCCACAATGGCCTCTGTGCGGCGATGGCACGGGTCGCAAGTGGGCCCGGCGGCGGCGGTGGCGCGGCTACGGGACGACAGGAAGCGCGAGCCGTCTCCGAGCTCACAACGCCCCCGCCACTCTTGCCGCGCCCCGCGCCCCTCGCCCCGCCTTTCCCTCCCGCGTCACGTCCCCGCCCCCGTGAACAGCAGCAGCTTCGGATCCGGCGGCTGCGGCGGGGAGCGCGCGGCGGCTGGCCGCGGTGTGGCGCGGGCGCGGGCGCGCACGGAGGAAGACGAAGAAGACGGCAAGGAACGAGGTGGAGGATGAAGAGGCAGCGGCGGCGGCGGCGGCTGGGACCGGGGCGGAGGCGACTTGGCAAAAGGCCGGCCGACTGCTGCGTCTGGGATCGATAACGCTCCGGAGACAGACTCGCCGTGCCCGCGCCCGCGCCCGCGCTCGCGCTCAGCCCGAGCGCTTCGCTCTGCCTGCCGCCCCGCCCGCACCCCGCCGCGCCCCTCCCCGCCCACGCGCCCCGGCCCGGCCTGGCGCGGCGCGGCGTTCGGAGAGCGAAGCGGATGGAGGTCGCGGCGTGGGCGGCGGCGGCGACGGTGATGGAGGGGAAGGAAGTGAAAGCATTTGGGGGTAGTGAGGGCGACGAGCGCGGTAACGGCGATGACAGAGTAGAGAGTAAGACAGTGAGGCAATGAGAGCGATCGAAAAGATGACGGCAGTGAAGGAGGCAAAAGCAGTGTAATTGCCGGAAGAGAGGAATTCATGGGGAGGGCTAAACGTGAAAGGTAACGGAGAGAGTGGAATTGAGAATGGCAAATGTGTGGGGTCTTGTTTGCCACACGTTGTGGCAGACTGTATGCATTGTCTTCGCACACAACCCACCGTACTCTAACAATTTTGAGTTGTTTCCATTCCCTTTGCTTTCAGAATGAGAACATTTAATTTGTTCAATGTCTCGTGAAGCGTAGATTACTTATATGCCATTCTGGATCTACAAACGTTTTCATTGAAACCTTATTTAGTTTCCACATAGTCGTTGGAATTGTCGTAAACATCCCTTAAAACAATATTGGATAACATCATGTTTTCGGAAAATTGTTTGGACTTTTTCGCACCTATAGGCAAAACGCTTTTACACCTTTATTCGCTTCATTATTACATAAATGTTCATATCACAATTTATTTAATACCTGAATTTAACATTCATTTTTGCATTATCAAGACGCGATTTAACATGTACGTAAATCATTAGTATCAATTGTTTATTTTAATTACATGGTCACTGCTGTCAGGTCCTTCTAGTGCGTTATTTTTTTAGAAATAAAATAGCCTACTTTGCAAGAAGTTCCGTCAACAGAGTGAGCAGTTTTTGGTCCACTCAAAAACTGCGTGACTTTTCTTTGTTTCTTCTTGAATTAAATTTTCTAGCGCAAAAAATTAAAATTATCAAGATGTTTACGCATATATTAATAATTAGCATCCAGTGGGGTAATCTTGATATTTATTTGAGACTTGC
The DNA here is from genome assembly GCA_031308135.1 of Acheta domesticus. Classification (NCBI taxonomy): domain Eukaryota; kingdom Metazoa; phylum Arthropoda; class Insecta; order Orthoptera; family Gryllidae; genus Acheta; species Acheta domesticus. The sequence continues at coordinate 181,552,168 of JAHLJT010008446.1, forward strand.
AGTTGGCTCTTCCCTGGGATAAAATTGTTTCCTTTTAGATGCTCTTTAATGACAATATTTCATCCTCTATTAAAACATCTCAGTTTCAATTTTCGTGATTAAAAAAATTGAAAAAATGTATTAAAATTAAAGTAAATATATTATTGGAATATTTCTTTCAATTTCAATAAATCTTTCATTGTTTAACGAATTGGTTTTACTTGAAAGTTTTGAAATTTCAAGACGAGAAATGAAGTATTTTAAAACAATAATTTGATATTTGTCACACTTTGTATACAATTTTATATCACTGCAGTAATGTTACGTCTTTTAGCATGCAACGTAACTATGTTTTAAGAGATTTAGTTCTCTTTTGAAATGAGAATGAAATCATTTTATGAAGAAAAGTAGATTCAAATGCGTTGATAACTCGTTCCATTTTTTTGTTGACTGTGCTCTTCTCTACGAAGACGAGTGATTTATGAAGAAAACATTTTCTTATAATTATGAGCTATTCTCTTGGTAAACGAAGTACAATACAATACTGAACAACTTATGTTTTAATGATAAAAAGTATCAACTTTTCTTTATGGTATTTACACTATCCTACATTGTCCGCCATCTTTTTTGGTTTATTGAGAGGAAATATTCATAAATATCCCTTGGGCGTAATTTCCCTTTCTATGCAACTTCATCGCGTTTCATTAAATGAAATATGTGGGCCGAAAATTTCATCGTAAAGTAAGTGAATATATTGAAAATGCATTTATTGTTTGTTGAACGAAGGTGAACCAACGAGATAGGAAAGCTTCTGCGGAGAACCACGGCTTATGTTTCACGCAGCGCTGAGCTGCTCGGCGCGTTGCCTACCCGTGGTCCTGTTAGAGCAGAGACAAGTGCGTAAACCTAGTTTTCATTCATTGTTTTCTGACTGCTTCGCGGAAGAGAAAAATATTATGAGTCCGTAGTTCAGAATTTTGCATTACATTTTTATTCAGTGGTATGTTGTATCATATGATCCGGTCACTTGATAAGCAGCGTTGTAGCTCTCTTATTTCATGAAAGTACACCAACCAATCT
>JAHLJT010008446.1:181553326-181576392 GCA_031308135.1 Acheta domesticus
GTTCGTCTAGAGAACAACGTGCAAACTTAGGTATATTTAACATTCTATTTTGAATTGTGATGAATAGTGATTTTTATCCTAATGATTAACTGTTCGCTATTCCGAACCTAGAATGTCTAAACTTTAATCTGACGTACTAGGAAGAACATTATCAATGGTGGTGCTGATTTGAACTACAGGAGGTACCATAATAAATGTTGGACCAAGGGAAGGCAACAAAACTGCCTAACCCATTAATAGAACACCACTGAGTCTATTTCTAATACTTTCCTTCGCCCCATACCAATCAATCAATTTTAAATTGCATTAATTTATCTTCTTTAAAGATACTAATACTGAAAATGTAATGAATTTTGATTAGAAAGAAGAACTGGCCACTTAGCTTGAGCCTCTCCTTACAATAAAAAAATGATATATCTTCTTCTTCTTCTTCTTCTTCTTATTATTATTATTATTATTATTATTATTATTATTATTATTATTATTATTATTATTATCATCATTATCGCATTCTCTATCCTCTACCCTAGGTTAATACTTATAGATTCGGATCATTCCCAAATAGTGAGCAAGGTACAGCTATGTGGATCAAATCCGCTTTCTTCGCATGCTTGTCCAGTACTGGGCGGCGCGTGACGTAGCGGTCAGACGCTTGCCTTCTACCCGGGGTTAATTCCTGGTCGACCCATGTGCAAATTGTCGCGTAGAAAGCGGGTGCGCGGCACTCTCCTTGGGCTTTTCCCGTTTCCCCCTCTCTCTCATTCCACCTTGCTACAGCATCGTTCGTATCTTTTCTGCTAAGTCATCAGTACCTCAAATCATTAATCCATTGCAGGTTATTCCTTTAAGGCTTAGAAACAGGTTTTCTAATAAAGAATTCTCATTTAGTAATGCTACACCTGGTATTGTGGAACAATGCAAGCTGTGGCTATTTCCCTGACCTAATAGTTTCCTCTTTTAAGTTTGACAGTACCTACATCTCTAAATTTATTCCGCTACTAAATTTTGCGGAACAAACCCCAGAGCTGCGATGACTATCGGTAGGACCTGGGTACTTTTACACTCCACATTCGGTTGACCTCGATTTCCAAACTTATATTTAAGACGTTTCTCTGCCTCCTTGGTTACGACGTTTTGATTGCAAGGCACAGCAACATCGACAAGTAGATACAATTTTTTCTCTAAACCCCGGATACATATATCCGGTTTGTTTGCCGCTATCGTGTGATCAATTTCAATTTGTTGATCGTACAATATTGTATACAGTCCAACAGACGTCACTGGTTTTGGTGAGTGTTTGGTGAGGTTTTGGTGTGTCTCACATTTCATGTTTACCATTTGCGGCATATGTTCACGCATGCGGAACTTTGAGGGCGGTACAGATCTACCAGTGCAGATAACTACACAACCTGTCCTGTCTTTTCACGTATTCGGTCATTGCTAGAATTGGATAAAATGAGACGATACGATTAGTGGTTTCTACGTGTTCCTGGCAAATGCGGCATTTATCATCTTGGGAAATTTTGAGAACCGCATTATCATAATGTGTTATCAAGGCCTGATCTTGGGCAGCTATTACAAGTGCTTCCGATTCTGGCTTCATTCTTCCCCTTTTAAGCCGTATAAATGATTGATCTTTATTGATCTGCACCTTGTCCATTCTTTTTAGATATTGTCCATGGAGGGGTTTGTCTCTCCACGATTTCTTTAACATTCTTTGTGTCTCACATTTCATGTTTAGTAGCATCAAAAGTTCAGTGTCTGTGTTATTCAGCGTGTCTTGCATAGTTTTCTTTCAATGCTTCTTGCTACACTATCAGTGCCTCTGCTTCCCATTCTTCGGTGAGATTTCTTGACATACCTCATTGGCATGTGTCGTGATGACAGACTACATACTTTCCCATCCCGACTGTTGCCTTGTGCCAGGAGGCTTCACTTTGTCTCAGGCCTCTTCCGCCTTCCTTACGTGACACATAAAGTCTTATGTACATCAGCTCGAGAATGGACGACATGATGCATTGTAAGCAGTTTTCTGGTTTTTCTATCCATTATTCGAATTTTTGCTCAGTCCAAAACTGTACTCGTCTATATGCACCGCCAAACTACCAATTGCAGATATTTTATTCGTGGAGTTCAAAGCGGACTGCAGGACAAGTCTCACTCTTCTGTAATACTCCCAGCGAATTCTTTCTTTCATTCTGTCGTTCGAGATGGTCTCACATTCTTCAATGCTCAAATATTTGTAAGTTTTAGCTGGCTCAAGATCTTGAATCACAGTGTGTATATCAACTTTAATGCTATCTGACGTTGTCACTTTGCCTCTCTTTTAACTTTTTACACACTTGTCAAGACCAAACATCATGCAAATGACATTGCTAAAATCACTGATGACAGCGTTTGGGAGAGAATCGCTTTATTCTTATAGGGGGACAAGTTTGAAATCTCCCTTCTGGGAGGGGCCTAGTTTCGTGGGCTTCTCCCACCGCTGCTAGTGTGCTAGATTAGCTGAACCTACTGCGCGCACGCGATTCGTCGCCCTCCCCCAGCAAGGAGGAGCTATAAGTCATCAATGTCACTGCAGCCTTCGCTGTGTGACGTCATTGTCGTCCTCAGAGGAACTGCCCCGCAAAAGAACGATAATTTTGTCCACTTTTGCTTTCGTCGTCATGTTTGTTTTCATATATTCTTCTTCGATTTTCTTAACATGTTCACAACACTTCTTCCATTGATTTGGGCAATATTCAGAATATAATATTCGGCATACATTTTCTTTAACTCATAGACGAGTACCGATGCTTTCTTTCGTAACATGATTCTTAATGGAACTCCAAACTAATTCGATGGAATGGAGATCGGGATGGTAAGAAGGGAGCTTGATGTTCAGATTATATTACCTTCAAACGGTTGTCCCAGTGTTAGAAACAAATACACACAATATTACTCCTGTGAACTTCACTTGAAATTACGCCTACGCTAAGACACGCCACGCTGCACAGCACTCGAAGACGAAAGGCGCAGGACTGAGGACCAGGGGCGATGCTTCCCTATACATATGTTTCTTTTACTGAATTTTAATACATTAAGAGTCAGCGTTTGTGCACAGACAGCTGAAACTGTTTTGATTTGGATGGCTGACACTTTTACTGCTGCACGGTGGGTCCACGAACAAAGCAGACCGTCTATGCGTTCAGACCCCCCTCCCCTCGACCGGCCACACCGCCTGGCGCGCAGAGCGAGTGAGAGAGCGATATTTTCAGGGGAAGTGATCGGTTGATAGTGGGAGTCACCCCTCCTCGCGCATGCGCACTCGAACGGAGCTTTCAAAGTTGCTGGCCTATAGCAAACACTTTAAGATAATCCATGTAAAACGAATGTAGTCCTAGTCTTGTATCGCCATGGAGCTTGTAACCAAAGTCAGTGTGCGACAACTTTCTAGAAAGTGAATCAACTAACGCAAAACAGAAAAGGGGATAGCAAATCTTCTCGAAAAATACCCCATGTTATACCTCAAATACTTCTCGTTTTTACTGCTTCCTTTCCACTGTATATTATTTACCTGGTACTCTACGACTTCATATTAACCTTGCAAAACTCAATAAGTCTATGATGAAATCGATAGATCGCCAGTGTCATCAAAACCCAGTCGTATGGTATACTGTCAAATGCCTTCTGGTAGTCAATCTAAGCCCTGCTTAAATTACGTTTTCGTTTCTTTACATCATTCAAGATGACTTTATACAGTAGCAAGATTTCCTTACTGCCATAGGAACCTTTACAACATCCTTTTTGTTCATCTGGCAACAGATGGTTCATCTCTTGGTGTCCGTACATTTGTCAGCTATATTTTTTTTATTAAAGCTTTCCTTTCATTTGTGCAACTAATGATTTATATTCTCAAATTGTCACAGAAAGGAAATGCACTCATCTCCTTTTCGATCAGAAACAGACCATACACAAGAAAATTCTAAGTATGTTTTACATGATAAAATTAACTACTACTTGTCCAACGACGTTTATTGAACTTTCCTTACAAAACTTTCTTATGTTTAATAGAGAATTGATGCGTAAAGCTTTCTTGTATATTATTAAGCCTCAATTAAGATTTATACAAAAACTATGAACTCAATGTGAACATAATTGTGGGAAACATTTGCAGACATTTTCATGTATTTAAGAGAGTTGGCCGCAATTGGAAATGATCACTTTCTTGGAAGGTTTCCCACTCTGGGATCCGATTGACTCCAATTTCTTCACAATATCCATGCCTTCAACAACATTACCAAATACAACGTGGCGATTATCAAGCCAGCTTGTTTTGGCAGTTATAATGAAAAAACTGGCTGCCGTTAGTATGCGGTCTAACATTGGCCATGGACAAGACACCTAGACTGGTATGTGTCAAATTAAAATTCTCATCTTCGAATTTGTTTCCATAATTGGATTTTCCGCCAGTGCCATTGTGATTTGTAAAATCTCCACCTTGGCACATAAAATTTGGGATAACACGGTGAAAAGTGCTGCCCTTGTAGCCACAGCCCTTTTCTGCAGAGCATAAAGCACGGAAGTTTTCGGCAGTCTTGGGTACAGACGTCTGATCGCAACTCCATTGTAATTCTTCCCATAGGCTGTCCATCGGCCCTGACATCAAAAAATACTCGAGGAAGACTCATTTTGGCAGCAGATCGGCGGAGAACAAACATGCACTGGATTGACGCGACTGAGGCTAAGCTGGCTAAGGCTAAGCTATATTTAACAGATTTTCTCTTTTAGCCTCTAGCTACCATTAGCCTCCTTGTGCCATTTTCAATTTGGTATTTTTTAACATGAAGTGTTTTCGTTGAACTTTAGAGATGTGCGTTGATTTAGAAAATGTCTCGGCTAAGAGTGATATTTCACGCCGAGTGTCGGCTGTCCGTTTTCATTATATTATTATTATTATTATTATTATTATTATTATTATTGCAAATGATGTTTGACTAAAAGAACAACATTTGCAGCATTACTTCTACTATCTATTGGGTGTGCAACAGTTAATTGGTAATTGCAAATGAGAAACATTTAATCGCTATTGTTAAGCCTACAACTGTGGCCAGGTGGTGAAAAATATAAAGTATTATTGTTATTATTACTATTATCATTACTTTCATTATTACTAACATCATTACTATTATTATCATTGTTATTGTTATTATAAGAAGTGTCCTAGTTTAAAGGCTGCATGCCCCTTGGGTCACTTCCCAAATATTGCAAGTGCCTAAAAATAATACACCGAAGTACTTTTTAGTGAACTCATAACTAATTTGTAACAATACATGAATGTGTCAAAATCGATAATATTGTATTTCTCGCACTGTCATTTTCCCCATTATCTTTCTTATTTGCTTGCGGAGAAATAGCTGGACGGTTAGCTTCATTTATATTCCTTAAAAATAGAGTTGCTACTATGTGGGAATGATTTCATTGACATTTCACTCGATCTTTTACATGACACCGTTTCTTCTCTTTAACCAAGATCTTGCTTTTTGATCCCCTTCCTCAGTTCCTTCCTGCAGGTAATTCGCTCCGTCGATCTCCTTATCGTAAACAAATTAAACATAAACTCAGAGAGCAAGAATGTGGCGGTAATGTTATAGGAAGCAGGAGGGAGAAGACCCTGGGACGCAGGATTCTGGCACTTTTCCCGGAAGAGCTCACACATAAAACAGGCATCACACATGCGGATAAAGAGCTAAATCTACCCCCTGAATTATCCATCGCTTCCGAATGATTAAACAGACTTGAAAGAGCCACGTGCCTAGTGGCCTGATGCTTTAATAGAGGGTTTATTTAATCTCACAGCCTTGATATTTATTTCAACGCATATTTGCGAGTGAGTTGGGAAAGATCGCATGTACAGGATGTTTCAAAAATGACGATTATCAAATTCAATGGGGAAATGAACGCATCCAAATAAAAATAAAAGATTTCCTCAAGGGTCCGTTAAAGAACCATTTTCAAGTTGTTGCAAGCGTTAATTAATCAGATACGTCCGCATAAGACTGCGCGCCTGATTTCTCTGCCAAAATGCCAACGGTCTAACGCAACGAGCTCGGTAAAGATTACCCCTAAATATTTTCGCTGGTAATCTGGAAACTGCAGAGCAACAAGAACAAAAACATTAACGCAGCAAAACGTTTGAACAAATCGAACTACAGAAACACAGTGTCCACCATTGCGCATTAGTTATGTAATAAATGCACTGACTAGCAAGACCTCTCAGTTTAATTGTGTGATGAGAATAAACGAATAGTCTTTGAAACAAATCAATTGTAATGGATAATAAGCTTATTTTAAAAATTGTTCAATTTTGTACGCACGCTAAGAGAGAAGATTTCTTCGTATATTACTACTAGCCCCTCTGAACCGATTCCTATCACTTTGGAATCCTCCTGTAGCAGGGGCCTCCTGGGAGAAGGGGGCGGGAGGCACCTGGGCGAGCGCAAGTTTCGCCGCTCCGAAGCGCTGGTGTCGGGGTTCACTGCTTTGTTTTGTAATTCTCATGGAATTATATTCGGGATCAAGTGCAATTCATGCTTTATTGATTGGCCTGGCGTCTATTTATTTACGGCGTTCGGGAAGGAGATTTGAGGGAGGAGCGTGCAGCGCTGTGTTAAACACGGAGGGCTTAGAAGCGGACTGATTCCCGAACGGTATGCGCTGCAACACGCCGGGGCTTTGCCCAACCCGGTTTCTCTCCTGGATTTTCAATCTTATATTCAATTAGATCAGATCTCGAGAGTTTTCACCGCTATGCACAAAACATGTTATGTTTTCAAATGTACCGAGGCTGTTTTGTTATAAACTCCAGACTGTTACCTAAGCGTAAAATTAAAATAAAATTCTTCGTTACGTGTCAGGGTCTCATTTCATATGAGGCGTTACGTCAGAGATAGTCATAAGCCTCAAAAATGTTAACTTTGTAATATAACTGTTTCTAACTTTGACTAGTTTCTAAAATCAGAGGTGTGAAATGAATGCTAAAAATTTTTCCTGGAACTTTCTGGATCATTTTATTAAATATTTGATATAAGCAGAATGAAATACATGAAATTAGTTTTAAGTTCGAATAAAGAAATGTCAATATGTGTAGTTGTTCCTGAGAGGTTTTATTTATTTATTTACGTCAAAAACAGTTAAAAACTGTGTGTGACGAGCTATGGGGAGAAGTGAAGTTTGACTTGTGATTTTCTCTCCGAAAAAAATAAAATTACGATTATTTTTTACAGTTAAAACATTTAAATGCATGAATCATAAATGAGTTAATAATTAGTACTTAAATGAACATGAAAACTCTCTGAACTATTATAATAAATGTTTATATTATCTTACATTTTCATGTACAGCATTTAATGTAACATCACAACAGCGATGAGATATTGATTGTAATATGATACTGGAACATAATGACAGTAGATTGTTTCGTATTCACACATCTTCAGCCTCCAGATTTAACTGGTCGTCACCTTCTAGTATTCGTAAGAACTCTTACATTATATCATAGAGTTTTTTATTTATTTTCAAAGTTTCTTTGTATTTCTCAAGGAGATTGAATGCATTTCTAATGAAATTCACACATCTTCAGCCTCCAGATTTAACTGGTCGTCACCTAGTATTCGTAAGAAACTCTTACATTATATCATAGAGTTTTTTATTTATTTTCAAAGTTTCTTTGTATTTCTCAAGGAGATTGAATGCATTTCTAATGAAATTCACACATCTTCAGCCTCCAGATTTAACTGGTCGTCACCTTCTAGTATTCGTAAGAAAACTCTTACAGTATATCATAGAGTTTTTTTATTTATTTTCAAAGTTTCTTTGTATTTCTCAGGAGATTGAATGCATTTCTAATAAATGTATACTTTTTCATATAGAGATTATTAGAACGTAGTATTCTGACTCGACTGTAACTGACAATGAGGAGCCGTGTAAGTTGAATTATCATGTCCACGTCTCTGTGACTTCATGCGATGTCTGGGTGGCAGCCTCAGAGGGAAGGAGAAGGGGTAGTGTGAGTACTGAAACGAGGGTCGTTTCCCACAGAGCATCGAGATCTCAAGGTCATTTGTCAACAAATCGAATAGTTCATCGCCTCCTCGCGCCTTCCTTCATTTCCCGCGACTTTCAGACTCCTCAGACAGGGTCGGAGAGTGGCTCTATTCTTCACATAAATTAAAACATTAACAGTTTCATAACTTGCTTTTCCATTGTCAATTCTCCCTAATTTTCAAAAAAAGAAAAAATCTCTATTGTTTAAGGAATTACTGAAAACTTTAAAGTTTTTTGTTGAGATACATTTTCAATATTGAATGAAATTTCAGTGTTAAGATTAATATGCTACGAGTATATGGACTGATTTTGTAAGAAATATGGTATTCAAATATGTACCAAAACCCTACATACGGAGAAATATTGAAACTTGAAACCCCAACTGTAACTTAAATTTATTTCAAGAAAAATCATGAATTATATTACGGACCAGAAATAATTCTAAGTATTAAAAAATTATAAATTACAACACTACATTGCCGGCTCAGTCGTTGGGTTCGGTTCAATGACAATTCGCTTACCTGCATTTGCCAAATTGTCACCGGAACTGCCCTCCGTACGGAGGAGAAGCACGAAATCTGCAAGTTTCTTTGTTCTAATTTTTGCACAAATAACGTGATAGATTGCACAATAATAATCTCTTAGTTCATTTGGAAAAAGAACACGAACTTTTATTCAAATTTGACTCAATAAATTTAAACACTTTTCTATCGAAAAATTTTTGGTTATGACCTCTAAGTCTGTTATATAACGATCGTCGGAACAGTACCCCCGAGCTCTCTTGTAAGTCGTCGGATGGCGCCCCGAAGACCCAACCAGGAACTTCCACGACGTCTTCCGATCTTCGTTTGCCTGGGCCGGGCCTCGATGTCGTCCGCTTCGTTCTTCAATGTTCCTCCTAGCACCTGTATCTGACTAGCATCTACAGCTAATCTGGTCATCTACAGTTTTCCTCATCTGCATCACGGATGGACGCCTATTCACGAACTCAACGTATCGGGAAAAATGTCTCTGCTATCTAATGTTCAATGCCAAGTCTATCCACACGCTCCGTCCCGGCACTGCGGAAATATTTTATAGAAAACATTTTATGTAAATTCATTTTAACAAAAAAGTCTGACTAATTGTATTTCTCAATAGTTCAGAGGCTGGCTTGTGGCTCAGAGCGAAGTCGCTCGCCTTTCACCATTGAGGTCCGGGTTTGATTCCCGTCGAATCTCATGTGATTTTTTTTCCTACGAAACGAGTTAAGCTGCTTCACACGGGCTAGTCCAACCCCTGTGAAGTGTCCTAAACCTTACCCCCTTCCTTATTCCTTCCCAATTCTGGCCGCTGGGTAGTGACGCAGGAGCGCACGGTGTGAGGTGCGTACGCGGAGATGCTACCTGGCGGTCCTCTTGACAATTGACTGCGACGTAACATGAGTGTTAATGGAGGATTACTCCCCGGCGCCATTAACGGAGGATTACTCCCTAGCGCAAAAAATATAAAAAAGCGCTCAACGCCCCCAAGAGGCTTCGAGACGCGTTGCGTCAATCAAGACGCAGCAAATGTAAAAAAAAATGGACCCGTGAGAACTTTCTACACAATATTTATCATTGTTTTCAATGTCAAAAAATATTGAACTACAACTTCGAACATATCTGAACAACCAATGTTTTGAAGTAGGTTGACAACCAATGTTTTGGAGTAGGTGTGCTCACCCAACCATGGAAAGGTTTTGTTTTGAAGGTTACGGCATAAGACTATCACGTGTCCCGTCAAGGAACACACAAACCCAATTTTAACGTTCTAGAATTATTCCCAAGTTATGCACGAAGGTAAAATAATAATTTTTTACATAATGTGGATCGCAAGTTGCATGTGGTTCTGTTCTTTTTTATTTTCTCACATGCATTATATCTCATTACCATGCATTTACATGGTAAAGAGAAAGTATTGCAATGCTTCAGCGGACAGTGGCAATTTTTCGTCCTTGGGAGCTTTGGAAAACTTTTCGAAACTTGGGTAATTGTGGACCCTGATATCAACAAATTAGATAAAGCATGCTTCTATATGTAGTCCATTACTTCCTCTAATACATTGTATAGTCCGAATCTCACTTTTGTGGGACCTTGATACCGAACGTCTGCCTGTCTAGTGGTCAGTGTGTCTGTTTTTCGTCCGTCCATCCGTGGTCAAGACTAGCGCCTAAACTCTTCAGATGATTTTCTTAAAACTGATATTCTTAGGTCGATCTGGCAGTACTCAAGTTCCTACTGACTGGAAACAGATATTTTGGTTGTGGAGGTACTTTACATGAAGTCTCAACACCTTCAAAATTGTCTCAAAATGGCTCGGAATTTTTTATATTTGAAAATTGCAAAATTTGAATTTGTTCGGCTTTTTTTTTCAACTACAATACTGAAGATTTGTTTCTACCCCTAAATGAAATATGTTATTCAAAAACAGATCTTTTTAAGCAAGGTCAGGCACACATTTTCGAAAATATGACCAGATTTCGCATAGTTTAGTGTGAACTATAAGGCAATTTACAAAAAAATAATTTTCTCAAAATTAGCTCAAATGTTTCCTTTAATTTTATGTTGTAATAGAGCAAAGTACGTTTAGAAAAATGGAGCAGGTTCCATTTTCTGCAATTGTAGCAGTTAAAATTAGAAGAGCACAATTTTTATTGTAGGGATTGTTTTATTAAAGAAATCTGTTCTTTAAAATTAGATCTTGATATAAATGAGAAATGATAGTCGATGAAAATCTCTGAAGTTTTGAAAATTGGAATGCTAAATATTTAATTTTATTTTTCAAGTGTCTGGGAGGTTGACTTAGAATGGCAGGCCGTTAGCGTAGGGGTAACGTAAATGACGTACTAAACCTAACTACCTGAGATTGAATCCCAGCGTGGAAATAAATTGCTTCTTCGAAACACTTTTGACGCTGTAGGTTATATTATAATATTGCGTAACCGTTTCAAATAATGAGAGAGAAAGTGTGCTGTTGTGGCGCTATTACAGCCCTTTTTCGGCTTATCAGAATCTTTGAACTTTTATACTTTTCCAGATTTACAAAAGATGCAATCAATACAATAGCTAACGGCGGTGAGAGGGTTAAAGGAATCCTTTCGCTGCTATGCATTGTAATAATTGTATTCAAAGAAAAATATTTTAGTTACTTGTGAATAAAACGTATTGTTGTTCATGTTTTGTATTGTAGTACATTACTTTGACCAGGTGATTGACTCCATTACATGCCATTTGATTTTTCTGCATGAACTACAAATACAAACAACTTTTCCGGGACACAAATGATGGACTAATATCTAACGTCACTGTTTATTGATTGGAAAGTGTTACTTTGTGGTACATATATGATTAAGGAGACTTTGCCGTACGCGTGCTGCAAAGAATTTACGGCAATATAAAACAATTGAGTACTGCAAAATAAACAAAACACTGGGGTGATTGGAATCAACATGGCTGCCGCCTCGCTTATTGAGAATTATTCCAAGATTGTATTCCTATATGTTTCCATGAATTCGTGCTAAAAATAATGCACGCAATTGGGACGAAAGCGTCATTGGCAAACTCATTTCAAAATGCCGGCTCCTATCGTCCGTCAAAATTTCATTCATAGGCCAAAGACTCAATTTCTATTTTATTTACATTTATAAACTATTTATATTTGCGTTATAGGAGAGTTAACTATTTTTATAAATATTCTGCGATATCCTGTGCGTCTGCTATAGTTCAACGAAGAACCAGTGGTGCTACAACAGCAATGCTTCTTACATTATTTTTAACTATTACAATTTTTAAAAATTTAAAGACTTCAACAAAAATGTGAGCTGGGCCATTTTTATAAGCTTTACTACCGACGAATGTAGTAGGCGAGAAAAAAAGGAAGCCACGAACGTGGTTTGCAACTTTTTCAAACTAGGTATTTTTGCTCATGAATAATAGAAAATTTACTTGCATCGATAAACGAAGTACAGAATTGATTCTGTGTATAGGTGAGAAAATAACAACCACCTCCCGCCCAACTCGTCACGCAACTACCAAGAAGAGAGCTCAATAAAATATGCGCGTAGTGAAGCTACATTTATGTTCAGATGCAAAACAAAGGGTCATTTTAGCATAAGCTCAGTGACCAAGGGAAGCTTGACGAAGAACCTGGCGGAGATGAGGTCCTTAACCCACAAGCTTAAGTACACTTGTTACAGGCATTTTAGTGTTTTTTAAAATTATACAATGCAAAAGTTAACGAATCCTTTCTTCCGAATAGCATTGAAACAATAATGTCGTTTTCATTTTCATGATCAGTATATTCTCTAACTGTATAAAAACAACGGTGCAGCAAACATATTTTACTTGGCATGTGAACGTCTGCATCGTTTGTCATCTGGTCATAATTGTTTTATGTCACCTGGGAATGTGCTGTAAAATAACGTTGTATTATATATAAATTTCTTATAGTGTGCTGTAAATACTGACATCTGATAAATGTGATGCTTGCGAGACGTGTTGTCAATATTAATGAAAACCTCGGTGTAATAACATGCTATGCCACAATACGTAAGTTTTGAGAAAGTGTAGAGTAAAGGTTTAGACATTGCATTCTACACATTGGGATAAAGAACATTAATTTATGAATTACACTGCCATCTTGCGGCGAATCTTTAAAATAAATCGCAACATTAGATCAGTGTTGTCAAGGTCGATGCCACGAGCGGGAGGCCGTGGTACGAATGGCATGACGAAATCGCCTCTTCACGCAGTTCATTGCCCCGCCACAAGAGACAACGCCATCACTATTGTAAAACGGCGGGGTTACTGTGGACTTATAGATTCCTTTCCCGGCGCTAGTTGCGCAGAGAGGCTCGTGACATGCTACGGTGCTATGAAGCGCGCCACTGCCACCAGTAGAAGACCTTGACACCACTGATCTAGAAATATGAAGTCGTAGGCTTCCGCGGCCAGAGTCATGTGGATGATCTTGGCTGTCCGGGTGACGCCGCGTCGAAGGCTGTGTTACCGACGTTTCGACCATCTTGTCGTGGTCTTCCTCAGGGCTGGAATGCCCTCATGGTTGGCATCGAAAAACACTAATATCTCAATTTCATCAGAAATGTGGCATCAAAAATGTGTTCGTACCCTTAATCCCCGCTGGATGACCCCTTTCAGACGGACGCCCTTGGTCGGCGGGGATCGCTGCGCGTGTCACGACCACGGCCTTGACATGCCACTGATACCGTGTTACTAGTGACCATGTCACTAGTGCCATGGACTTGACGTAAATTGACATTTTTCGAAGGTGTTTTCTTTCTAATGTAAGTTTCTACATTGTAATATTTCCTAATAATATTTATCCTTTTAAAATAAATACAAAATTATTGCAAATAAAATTAAAAATACATTAAAAGTATGATGAATGTTGTGTGATTATTTTTGAGAATTCTCAAAATTATTCAGATATTTACTTTACAATGACTACGAAATAGACACAATATTGTATGTTTTCGACATAAATCACCTACATTTTATGTACTACGTTATGATTTTCCCTAAAATTCTTAATTCTTAAAAATTAAAATTCAATTCTTTCATTTTGTAAAGGTTGTAATTGCTGTATCTTGTCACGGGATATTACGGTGTTATGTCGTAACTTTTAATTTTATATACTGTATTTGCTGAAAATATGTTTCCACTCTTGAGTAAGCCATTTTTGACAAAATTAAGTGATTCGTAAATCAAGAGGAAAGGTCGTGGTAAAATTCCTTCTTTAATAATGAGAGGCTTACAATAATCACGTGGTTGGTTTTGCTTATTATTCGTTAAATTCTGTTTTGTAATCTAAAAGTCTGGGATCTATAGGATGTTTTTTCCCCGGAATATTACATCTCGGGCTGGAATGAACATTCGCAATCTATACACAACCGAATTTATCAAGACTGAATTTGAAAGAATTCTGGACGCGCAGCATAACTTCATTTTGTGTTCAATTCATCTAAATGGACGTTCCATTTGAGGTTTGAATTGAGAGACCCGAAAATTTGTTACTTTAACCTCAGTCAATTGGACATCGAACATTTTCAATTGCACACATTTCAAAGTGTGCAATCGAACCTTGCGCACCCCTTGTGCCGTTTTCAGTGAGTCGGAAAGATGTGCACACTGCTGTTGTTGAAAATTGCAACACTAAGAAGGAATGGTCGGAATCATTTAAAAATAGGTGGATGTGTAGAATAGTGTATCTATAAGAAGTGATTAAATTTGCACAGAGATGGCGTGCACGTTGGCCTAGCAGCGGCCTCTTTTGTTTAACAGTTCAGGTCAGTGTTACGCCACACTTGGTGTAGAGCCGTCAAACAACGTGCAAACGTGAAAGCAAGTGCCAGTATGCCTCTACGACCCTAAAGGGTGTGCTATCAGCCTCTGAGTGAGTTCGAACGGGAATGATCGGTCTCCGCGAAGCCGGGTTGTCATACCCTGACATTGCGGCTCGAACGGGAAGCACTGCTACGACAGTGATGTGTGTGTGGAACCAGTGGATTAGAGGAGGGTCATACACAGCGACGAGCGGGAACAGGACCACACAATGTGACCACAGCGCAAGATGACCGTCATCTTGTCCGCATGGCCGCAACCGACAGAACGGCGTTGTCCACAGTGTTGGCTAGACTTTGAAGAACTGCAACGGGTGTGATTATCTCTGCGTCGACGGTTCGACGCCGTCTGCTGAGGGCTGGACTGGTGGCACGCATACCACTGCGTCGTATTCCTTTGGTCCAGAAACCACCAACGCCTCAGACAGCAATGGACACGTGAACGTGCTCATTAGTGTGCTGAGTGTGCTGCTTGGCAAAATGGGCAAAATGTGTTTTCGGACGAGTCCCGCTTCAGTTTGTGGTACAGCTAAGGCCACGTATGTGTTCGACGCTACCATGGTGATCGCAATCTGCCAGCCTGCATTGTTTCTCGCAAGGGCAGACAAACGCCAAAGTGTGATGGTTTGGATCCATTTTGGCTACAATGTGCGATCTCGCCTCATACTATTGAGGGCAATATGAACAGCAACCGCCACATTACGGAGGTTTTAGACCTCGAGGTATTGCCCCTCCTACAAGCATCTCACATGCCATATTTCAGAAGGACAATACTCGACTTCACATGGCAAGAAATGTGCAAGCTTTCTGCGAAGAACGACGGGTACCACTGCTTTCCTGGCCCGCACGTTCGCGTGACATGGAGCCTATTGAACATGTCTGAGACATCGGTCGGCATCTTGTTCGTTCTGGCCCTCCTGTAAATGCTTAGTGGTTACGCATGGGAACCGCGTGGAATATATTCCCCAGCAGCATATCCAGATTCTTTGAACCCATGGCACAACGTCTAAAAGCTCTGATGGCAGCGCGTGGCGGCTTCACACCGTACTAAATGCACAAGGTCACCCACAGACAGGCATGGAGACGGGCGGGCAGGAATGCAGGCAGCCAGTTGGGCAGGCAGACAGGCGAGCAGCCGGGCAGGCAGGCAAGCAGACAAACAGGCAGGCAGATAGACAGACAAGCAGACAGACATGGACAGGCAGACAGACGTTTTACCATCAATAGATAATTCGGTAGCAAAGACCCACAAAACATGGATTCTGACTACACGTGTTAGAGGAAGTAATTTACTATATACCATAGGTATATGATTTATCCACTTTTTCGTTAACAGAGCCTGCCAATACGAAATTTTGTGCCGAAAATTCGTCGTTTTCCGGTGCACGATTACTTTCTCTCTTATGACGATAAAGTAACTTCTTAGAGAGAAAGGGCGCTTCTTAGGGCGAGAAAAATGACCTTCGTCTAATTTATTTGGGTAAAATACATCAAAGCGTAATTCTATATTGAAAACGAGTCAAATTCAATGTACACGTAAAAAATGTACAGGTAAAAACCAACTAAAGGAAACTACAAATAGTACAAAACCAATTTCTCGGAATTATTGCAAATGCTTCCTGGAACGGCACAAATAAACAATTACACAAAGAATTCGACTTACAGACTATAGACCGTCGTATCACTTATCAGTCTTCTAGTTTCTTGTCAAACATGTCCCAAATCCCTTCACTAACAGTTCACACTTTCGGCAAAATCCATTACATAAACCAGAATACAAACCCTTTCACATTTTCCTCAAGAAATTCTCCTGTCCAAATCCCGACTAGAGGAGCCCTATGGGTATTCTCAACCATTGTACAATAAAGTCTCCGCACCGAGCCAAGTCTATTAAAAATTACTTCATATTGGTAGCAACCTGATCACTCGGAAACAAGTGAAGGGAACAAAAGCAATTGCAGCATCTACGATTGTGGTGAACACGGAATTTGCAAGCTGCAGCTCGTCCTACCAACATAATTTCTGTTGCAAGCACTCTCACCAGCAAGTTACCACTGCGAAGAGACTTTCCTGGCGCGCTATATTTGTTTTAGGTTTTAATTTAAATTAGATATTGAGCTATCATATGTAAAGTTAAATTAAACTGTGCTATGTAATTCCTATTTGAGTAAATAAATGAAAAAAATGGAAAACAACGAACACTGTCACATCCAGTAAGTGCCAGTACCATTGGCAGGTGATTGCACAACGGATCGCCGCCCAAGGGATCGCCGAACGCCGACCGTTACGACGCCTACTACTCACACCCCAGCAACGTCGCTACAGACTCGCCTGGTGTCGGGAACGACGGACCTGGGGCCATGCAGACTGGCAGCGGGTCATCTTCAGCGACGAGTCCCGCTTCTGCCTTGATGGCGACGACCCCCGGGTTCGTGTGTGGAGGCGTAGTGGGGAGCGCCACGACGAGTGGTTTGTGGTATTCTATCGCACGACCCGCCAACCTGATGATGGCGTGGGGGAGGGATATTCCATGGTGCCCGTTCACCGTCAGTATTCCTTGGAGGCACCGTGACAGCCGCACGGTACATTCAAAAGATTCTGCAACAGATGGCTCTGCCATTCGTGAACGCCCACGCCCATGTCCTATTTCATCGGGACAACCCGCGTCCGCGTACCGCAGCCATCTCCCAAGTATGCCTTGCAGCCGTGGATACTCTGCCACGGCCAGCCGCATCGCCTCGATCGAGTATATTTGGGGTGCTATGGAGCGTGCGATCAGGATCCCACCCTTACCCCCAACAATCTGCAAGAACTGCGCGCTCAGGTGCAAGCTGCATGGGATGAATTAGCACAGGACGCGTGTTCTCTGGACGCGTGTTCGCCAACATGGCGTGTGTGGCCGTGTAGCACAATAAATGTTGATCCTACAAATGTGAAAATGTATCATTTTGTATGCATGGTACCGTCTACCTGCCTGCCAACAATGATCGCAATCCGCCTCGTCCTTCTGTCTTTATTTTATTTTTAGCAAGATCTTATTTTGGTTTCAACACAGCTTATCAAGAATATATGATGGGCCATATCAAGTTTTATTTAAAGAAAAAAATAGGTGAAGACACCATCACCAAACGAACAGAGATTCTGGAAATGCATAGTTAGAACAAAAATGATCGAACACTTATATTAAAAGCTAAATGTCTGTTAGTAACACGGTATGTAATAAATGTACGAGGGTGAGTCAAATGAACACCGTAATTATTTTTTTAAATATTATTTATTGTACACACATGGTACAAAACTGGATCACTTTCAGACATAGTCTCCCCCACACTCAGTGCATGCCTGCCAGCGCTTCCGAAGTGCCTGAATTTCCGTAGACTTTTTTTTTTCTGGAAGACGGCGCAACCACTCGTGCACCGCGGGACGTACCTCATCATCCGAATGGATCTTCCCGCCCATTACTTTTTCGAGGAGCCCAAACATGTGGAAATCGGTCGAGACGAGATCGGGCGAGGAAGGTGGATGTGGGAGGCATTCAAATCATAGGTCACACCCTGGTTTCATTCCCGGGACGATTCGTCCAAGGAAGGCATCACCGACACGTTCAACGCGCCGCAAAAGTTCTTCACATGCATCGACATGTCTCTGTTTCCATTCCGAGGTCAGTTGTCGGGACACCCATCTTGCATACAACTTATGAAATTGGAGCATATCATGCACAATGTGCTGAACCATGAGTAATGTGTACAGTTTTTGCAATGTCGTCTAATGTCACTCGGCGGTTGTCCATCACGATTGCATCAAAGGTCTCTGGAATCACAACGCCATGTGCCTGGCCTGGGCGCGGAGCGTTGGCCACGGATTTCAGACCATTGGCGAACTTTCGATACTATTCGTATACTTGCTGTGTGACAAACAGGCGTCACCATACTGGACCTTCATTCGTCGAAGAATGTCAATAGGTTTCACACCTTCACTTCGCACAAACCGAACCACAGAACGCTGTTCCTCTCTGGTGCAGGTTGCTAGTGGGACAGCCATTTTTACACTGTTCCTGCGCCGGAGTTTGTGTTCCTTCCCAATAATGCCACCTAGGAAACATCTGGCACACTATTGCAAACATGCCTATCAACTTACAGGACACTAACGCCACAGTTTTTTATTATACTTTTACGGTTTTCAGTTGACCCACCCTCGTATTAAGCGTAAGATACAAATAAATGTTACATTTCTTCTATAGAATATGAAAGAAAAGTCCTAAGGCAAGTGTAATATCTAAAAAGTAAATAAATTGCGACAGAAAAAGTCGAAACTAGGCACAGAAAGTGATCATACAGTGTAAATATTAAAGAAAAATGATGTACCTAATAGTGGATTTACCAACATTCTATGATCCATGAAACTCGGTGTAGCATTGATAAGACGCAAAAATGATTAATCCTCAGTAAAAATTTGCCAGCGCATTGTGAGAGGTGAAAATCGGGAGCAACCGCGTAGAAAGTAATGACACTACAATAAAAGTAATTACAAAATTGCGAAACGAGTGCAAATCTCTGCATAAGATATCTGAACTTGTAAATAGACCGTGACGAACAGTGCAATCAGAAATTGATAGGGTTTGTGTTCAAAGAACGAAATCGTCCCAAAGGGAGGCCCAAAGTGTTCAGTGAAGCAGTTAAACCATTTACGAGTATTACTCGAAAAATTAAGAAAATCCCTATATTAGTGCTGGGAAATTGGGAGAGGAATTGAAAAAACGTGAGATTGAAGTATCAGCTAGTACAGTTTGCTGTTTTTGAAGAAAAAGGATACACTTCGAAAACGTTCTACAGGAAAAAAACAAATCGCATAAAGCGATTACATTTTGCAGAAAAGTTTGGATGTGAATTTTATAATAAAGGATCAGGATTTTAGAATTCAGTCATAATTTCAGACAAAGCAAAAATAACATTTTGTCTCCGCCGGGAGACATCTTATGGCCAATCTTAACGTAGAACTGCGCACGTCAACATTTCGATATGGTGAAACTTGGTGGCGGTTCTGTGGTATTCTGAGAGTGTATGAAAGCCTCAATCGTCCCAAAGGGAAGCCCAAAGTGTTCAGTGAAGCAGTTAAACCATCAAGATTGTGTCGTAATCGATGGTGTGAGGGAACATTCAATAAATCGAGAGAAATGTCCTCGATACGCTGGAAATGGGCCTTGGAAATAACTTTTTTCAACGATACAGTTACCAGAAAAAAAAAAAAGCTTTCAGTACTCAATTATGGCTGCTGTACAACACACCAGCTACCAAAAAAGCATACACTTCAATTCCTTTGTATTAACTCTAAGATCGTATGCGGTCTGTTCTTGAAATCAAAAAGATAAAATAGAGTGTCTAAGTAATAAGAATTTAACCAACGTCTCCTAAGAGAATTATATTAAATTGTCCCCCAACTCTAGCAGAGTTGGTGGAATCCTTGCTGCAAAAGCTAGAGGCAATAACTGGAGCAAATGGTCTACGCGTTGTTAAATGGTGTAATATTTTTGTGAATCGTAAGTGTCAGATGACTTTTTGTATTTTCTGGGGCTAGAAATGCAAACTTGATGCTTGAATTGAATTACCAAACTATTTACAGATCACATGTGTAAGTACTGAATAGTAAAGATAAATCACAAGTTGAATGAAAACAGATTTGCGAACCAAAAATGCATAGCTGTTAATTTCCGTTTATGAATATTTTGATCATTTTGGCATAAGCGGCCAACAATGGTCTGCGAGCATGGGTTGATTCCAAAGCCCTTGGTACCTTACCTTCATAACGTTAATGTACTGTTGAAACCTCTCTCCCATCTCGTCACTCATATCACCTAGGTTGGATGGGAAAATGTCTAAATGGGAATGCAGGAAATGAAGTTTTTGTGACATGCGGTATTCAATGTCATGATATGCATCTAGTCATTTCTGCACGCCTTTTTGGTAATCAGAAGACATTTTATTACCAAGGAAATTGCGCGAAAGCCACTGAAAACGCTGGCATGCCCTCTTTTCGATATTACTCAGTCATACTTCAAATATTGGGTCCTTCAATAGCTCCCTGATTTGCATTCACGCAAGGACACCTTCTTTTAGTTTGGCCGGAGATATTTTGCAAAACTTTCCACTTAAGAATAGAAACCATTTGAATTTCTTTTTCTAAGCGTTTTACAAAGGTTTTAACCAACTGGTCGTCATGAGGCACTGGTCTTATGGCAGACTGCAGATTTGGGTACACCAAACAATGTTTATTCATTGCCGAGAAACTCTTAATACGAACACAGCAAAAATAGCAATCGTTACTGTGATTGTTTTGCTCACGCCCAATCACAGGAATTGCAAAATGCATAGAATGCATCTTGTTTTGAACCCAATCTCCTAACCCCAATGCACATGGTTTGCAAATAACATGTGTTACCCAGCTTTTTTTCTTGATCGCCTAGAGGACATCCAAATATACAACTCGTACGCCTAATGCCATGGGAAAATCATTCGCCTCTGTGATTTTGGTGTCAAAGAACCACCAACATACCAGACGTTATTTGGATGATTGTGACACGTGCAAAGCATGATATATCTCATAATCTACAACGAAACAAAGTTGTTGACAGATTCAGAATAGGCACAATTACTTTGTATTTGAGCAATGGAATACTTTCCACTTCGTGTAAGTAAACAATGAGTTCATGCCTCAAAGGAACTAATACTCACCTAATGGAAAATATCTGTATTGAGAAAATGTTCACCGGTACACGATAGATCGCAGTGCTCATACCCCTTTTGCGTTAAAAGATATGCACAACTCGTGGGAACAGTTGTCAAAGTATGATTACCGAGAAACTGTATGCGATACGCAAAAACTGATACCACAATTGAAATCAGCACACTTAATTCCATTAAAAACACTCATTGTTTTTTCTGGTGATAAAAATTGTTGACCTGTGTTATGAGGGACCAAAGAGCAGGTTTTTTGAAGTCTTAATCAGATTATTTACATATTTCTGTCGCAATTTATTCAGCAGTTATTGGCATTGAAAATTCCTCTCTGACAGTGCTGCTATATTTAGAATTTTGCTATAAGAATTTTTCGGTTTAACCTTAACTACAGCCCATTGTTTATCGTTTATTTTCAATGACAATGCAATTTTCTATTTGAAATATATAAAGGTGGATTGAAACCGCTTACCTTCGTTTCCTATTTATTTGTTAACCCACCGTTGGTCGACCTCTCCCAGACGGCCACCATTGGTCGATGATGAGCGCAGCACAATCAAAAGACTTGATTTGTTTCATTTCATCAAGAAACAGTAAAACATTGTTTATGACGTACGAGAAAAATGTATAATTTAATTGACGCCTTAATTGTATCACTTTAATTGACATAGATTTTTAGTCGCTTTTCTTTGTAACATAAATGTTCACTAATATAGTCTTTCATAAAATATTTATTCTTTTCAAATAAATTCAAAAGTATAACAATAAAAATAAGAGAGATAAACATGAGTATTGTTCAATGGCGTCTCTTGCTCAATGACAATGAGGATGCGATCAGTTTTACGGATTAAACCAAGAATACCAATTAAGATATCTAATCAGCATCGTATTATGTGTTTATGTATTCCATATTACGATGTACATACCTACTATACATTATTTCAGAATGGCTAATTTTGCATTGTTTGCCCTGACAATATTAAACAAAACAATAGTGCACGAAAGTACAGTGAAACTTGATCAATATACCCAATTGTTTAATTAGAGGTCGATCTTCTGCCGTATTTGAGAACTAAATAGAGTTTTTGAAACCTTTCATAGGTCATCGAAAGTATTCACTCACCGTTTACTGCTTCATATAACTCATCCACTTCTGGTACAAACCATGTGATCGCAATGTCGCGTCTTTTCGCATGAAAATTATTGGATTCTATTTATCGCATCATAGTTTCGAAACTATGTTTTTTCTTCGTAGACGTACATATCCTACTCTACATCGCAGTTTCAAGAATAACTCAGCATTTCGCAACAACACACACCCAGTACACGTGAAAACCTGGCACCAAATAACTATTACCAGTCACGTAAGAGTTAATTGTCAGTACTGATAACCCAGGTCTCGCATATCACGTGGATTACGTGTCATCTGGATCAAGATTGTTGGCAAACATGAGTGCACATGCATGTGTAGTGTGATCAAGTGCCGCCCCCCCCCAACCCGCTCTGGGTCCAGAGTCTTTATCACGTTACCACTGGGACTCCCAGTCCTTGTACTGAAAGAAGAGGTACTTTAGTACCTCTTCTTTCGACGCGACGACGAGGCGACGGCGAAGCTTTGGGAGGGGGGATACAGAAGCGCCAATGAGAAGTCAAGATACCATAGCGTCGCATCACCGTCGGCATCTTGGACACAGCACATGGTGAGAGTTCGATGACAAGACGGAAAAGATATTCAGTTTCCTTCGCGCTCGAGGCAATACAATCGACAACGCGTCCGACTTTCGTGTCGCGTTGACATAAACACGACGCGTCTGTCTTGTAATCGTCTTGCAATCTCACGCCATACGTTTTTATTTATTTATTTATTTCGC
>JAHLJT010008446.1:181576492-181665186 GCA_031308135.1 Acheta domesticus
AATAGAAAGTTGTAACGTTTTAAACGTGTTAAAAATCAACTCTTATCTAAAATGTGGCAGTAATTGGAATTAAAATCAACAATGAATTCAATTTTCTGAATATGAATTCTGTTATGAGAGAAATGGACATCTCGGTTCAGGATACTGAAGAATAATAATTGAAAAAAATCATTGTATTCATCAACAGGGCAGTTAATTATCATTCATCACAATTGATCACAAAGATTAATTTTCAGGAAGACAACTTTCACTACTTATTAGATAAAACTGTGATTTGAACTCAATAGGTGTCTGAAAATAAATGTTACAAATTTCTAAAGCGGTTAGAGGGTTCGAAAATGTAATACTAAAATGATCACATTTTGACAGTGAACATGCAGTGGGAAATTTTAGATAACTGCGTTACAACTATGTCTTTTCTCTGCTATTTTTTAGTCAACTCTGATTGCAACGATGTGTGCAACTCTCGTTCTGGCGCAGTCAAAGGGATTTCATGTACCTGCCGAACATCTGTGCGTACGGTGAGCCTAAATATCAGGGGCAAATACCACGTGTATAAATGTACATAACTTCGTTATGTGCAATTTCCCACTATATGTTAACAAAAAGAAAATCACATTCAGTCTCTCTGCGTGCCCTAGAAGTTTGGAATATTTATTTCTGATATTGTATGATATACGCCTTATTCCTAAAAGGGGCCGTAAAATTGTATATTCTCATGAATGCACTTGAATAGTAGCTTGCAGCTGCACACGACCATCAAGGCACTATTTTTTTTCAGATGAGAATGTTGGAAATAACGAAATATGTCGAGGATCGAAAATCGTTTCTCTATCTCGGTTCTCTTAGCTGAAGCTGTAAACTAGGCAAATATAGTGAAATATAGTGAAAAAAAAACTTGTAATACTGAATATTACATGCCAACAATTTGATTGTTGTCATTTATTTAAGAAGATAGTGCAGTCCCACAACATGTAATTTGAAGCGAAGGCTAGCCCTCATTTCTCCTTTCATGTATTTCTCTCGTGGCCTGCCATTAGAATTTCAGTGAAAAGTGCGCCACAAACGCTTGGAATATATGAAACAAGTTCGTGGAAGTGACGCTACACAATTTTTCAGGTCTCAATTAAAGAAGGAAATGATGTAAAGTACACAAAATTCCAGTTAGTTTAATCCCAAAGGATTTCGCTCTCATTAGACAGGATATGTTTGAATTAGGAGCCTTTGACGATCATAAGGGACAACGCTCTCTCTAGTGCACACTACCCCTGCCAGAGTGATGCGAAACAACATTTCGGCACGACTTATCATTATCATTTGTCATCTCCAAAACGATGAGGGCAATTCTAAGGATGTACTTTAACGGAAAATGATTATGGAAAAGTGAAATTTGAAGGAAGTAATGATCAAATGAATTTCATTACTCATTTATCATGTTTAATTTATGAGTATATTTTGATTACTTTTGAGAATTTATTTAATGTTTTATTTTTAAATCAACACATTATTAAATTAATAGAACATACAGAAACTTCTGGAAAGTTACTCATAACTCTGGAGAGTTCGTAATTTCTACCCTCTCCGCGTCTGTCCGCTCCTGAAACTACCTGGAAAAAATAGTAGTTCATATTTCTTCTCCCATTCTCCTTGCGTAGTATAGAGAAAGTTATGTTATGCTGCAGCAGAAAACGGTAAGTCTCTGTTACCGAAAAAGTAAATAATTCTCGTTCCTGTATGTAGTAAATTACTTTCTCTAACGTGTGTAGTCAGAAATCTATGTTTTGTGGGCCCTTTATACCGAAAAATTGGTTTACGTCTGTTTTACCGAATATCGGCAAAAATGTCCGACCGTCTGTTCATCCGTTTATTCGGCGGTCCATCTACCGGCACGTGAATAGCGCTCCTAAACTCTAGGCAGGATTTTCACCAAAGCTGACATTCCCCGATCAATCTGACTGACGTCGCGGTCCATTGAATTTCAACCATCATTTTGGTTTGGGGGTGCTTTGTGAAGCCCCGACGACATTTTCAAAATGTTCTACAAAGTTATTTCAAATTTTTTATTGTTTTTTCTCAGATACGGTACGCTCAGAAAATGGCCCAGTTCCGACTTTCGTGAATTCTTCGAATTTTCGAAAATTGAAAACGTTTAAATTTCATTCAGCGTCTTCCTACAATTAGAATGTTGAATATTGAGATCTTTCTTCTTAATGACATATTTTCTTCAAAATTAAAACTTTATTTAAAATCATACATTTTTTAAGAAAATATTACAATATTTCGCGTAATTTTTCGTGAAAGAAAATTATAAAAACGTGAATACGTCTTCAAAATTACCCAAAAGTATGCTCTAGCAATATAATATTGCGTAACCGTTACAAATAATGTAAGAAAGTTCACCCACACATTACTGTATAAATACTGTATAGTTCGTTTTGTTGTTAAGCGTAGCCGTTATTTTTTCGTGTCTTCGATTTTCTGGAATATCCTCATTATTTGTTCATCTCTACTATTTTTATTATTATTTGTAGATATCTAGATGGTAAGCTTTAAATAGGTTTGGACCCATATAGGATCAATCTAGGTAGATTTCAGGAATTGAAACTTTTGTAGTTTAATACATTTATTATTAGCTCGATATTTCGCACATTCAGCATGTGCATTGTCAAGAGCAATACAGATATTGAAAAAACGGTTGACAGTAGCATAAATAATACAACAAACATAATAAAAACAAAGGAATACAAAAATATTAAAGTCACTATTTGCAATTTGGTGATTACATCAGAGCACAATATATTACATAATGAGAAGTTTCTAAAAACGTTGAAGATTCTGTTCAACCTTAGTGGTAAGGTGATCCTATACGGTCCAAACTTATTTAAAGCTTACCATCTACGTGTCTTCAACATAAAACCAGGATCGACAGGAAATAACAGGAAATTATATATTATTATTATTATTATTATTGTTATTATTATTATTATTATTATTATTATTATTATTAAAAAGCAGAATGCATGACACTTACAAGTAATTCACATAGCATTTTGCTTAACTTTACTATCGAGAACGCTTTTCTTCTCAAAGCATCTCAAGAGCTCTCTATTACCGTTTCTTGTGGAATGTGCGGGTGACTTCGCGAGGGATCCGCCGCGGCCGCCGCGTCCCAAGGGCTGAGGCCGAGGCCGTGGAGGAATACAGTATATATTCCTCCACGTCGAGGCGATCGCGGTGGAAGCGGTGCCGGGTGGCAGCAGGCAGACCGGGCGAGCAGCAGCGTCGTGGGGGCCACCCGCCCACCCGCGCCGGAGACGCCGACAGCGGAGGCGTTCGTCTCGCCCGGTCATCTATCGATTGTCCCTCCGTCGCGGTGGCCGGCGTTACCACCGCCACCGCTGCCTCCGCCGCCGCTAGCCGCCGCTTCTTGCGCACACACGCTCGGGGCGGCGGCGGCGGCGGCGGTGGCAGCGGTGGCGGAGACGGCGGCGGCGGAGGCGGCGGCGACGGCGGCGGCGGCGGCTGCCGCACCTGACGCGGCGCTCGCGGCGCTTGCAGAAGCCGCATGCAGAAGGCGGTGGCGGCGGCGGCGGCGGCCGGGGCCGTCCCTTCGCCGCCCTCGGCGTGTGTTGGCCCGCGCACCCTCTCGTTCGCCTTCCCCCCGAGTCGCTGCCGCCGCCTTCTGTTGCCCCTCTCGGCCCCCCGTCACTCTTGCGTCATATGCGGCTGTCCATCTGTGTATATAGGGTGTATATACTAGCTTGCACATACATCACCTCTTCGCTGCAGCCTGCAGCGGACGTCGTGGACCTAGGGAAGTGGTGGTGGGAGACAGACGATTGGGAAGAAGGTGCGAAGAAATTTGCAAGACGGTTATCAAGTTAGAAAAGTCACTGAGTTTATTCGAATGCCACATGAGGTTTGTGTTGAAACTTTCCAGATGTTCGGGAAACTGGAAACACAAAAGCACTTGTAGATGTAAAATGATTTATGAAGCTGGCAGAAAATAAAGAGCAGTGAAATGTGTCTTAAGCGGTCACCATTGATTTGGGCAAAAATTGGCCATTTATTGCATGCAGTCGCTAAATTGAGGTTGTATGAAAATGGAAAGGAGACCATCAGACTTAATTTGGCAACTTGCAATGCAGTTAACGTATGCTCCTCCATTTTTATTATAATTAAAATACCAAATAATGAAAGGTTTTTGCACTTAATTAGATAGTATAAAAAGTCATTCCGTTTTAGACACTTTTTCAGATCACGGTTCCGTCTCCTTTCATAGAGCATCCATTCTTATTTGAAATTATTTTCCCGCGAGATAAGAAATGCGAGATTTCTCTGTGGTTACCCTACCTCAAACTGTTTCCCGATGCAGAAAGTTACTAAATCAGCAGTAGTGTGCTACTCTTCAGCTTCATATCGTGTTACGGTTCAAAATAGCAAATTCGCCAGGAAATTGTAACCGTCTAATGCTAGTGAAGCTACGAAATTGTGTCTGGTCGCTGACTGCTGGTTCAGGTCACTGTTTAAAAGAGGGAAGATTTATACTCGCCTTATGGAAAAACCAACCGGATCCAAGAAAAAAATGGCCCTTTAATGGAGGCAGGCAGTTAAGCACGTTACACAATAGTAGAAAAATAATCGGAAGATGACAAAAAGTGTAGTTTAGTAGAAATAAAAAATCTTTACCTTGTGTTGTCAAGAAGAGCAAGAATACGGTGTCGATAACAACAACAATAACAATAATAATAATAGAAATACATTATCATTACATGAAATTACCCGTATGGTAAGGAAACATCAGGTATCTTCATAATTGCATTTATAAGCACATGTTTTCAGTGCAGGTAATAGTCTTGCTGTGCTCTGTGTTCCTTCCATTGCTTGTAGGAGATAGCCTGCAAGCGGTAAGCTGCAGTGTGTTGGCCTTCGAACCCCTTCATTCACCCTCCTCCTATCGTTGCCTCCTGCGCCTATAACCCCTTTTGCGCCGCGAAGCCTCTCTGCCGATGCTCTGGCGGGGCCAGTGTGTATGTGTGTGTATACTATGCGTTACACACACTATCTGTTCCCCTTCTCAGCCCACAGGCAAAACAGTGTCTTCCCGAGCGAGGTGAACGGATCCAGGTAGGATCGCGAAAGCAGCCTCTCAATATCACGTCGTGTCCTTATTTCAATTTAATGAACCGGATAGACCAACATTGTCTACTGTGGTTCCTGTATCTTACTGTAGTAAGAGTCATCTCTTAAACTTACTCACACAGTCAAAATTCATGTTATATTTTATGCTGTATGTTCCTGAAGAGGGTCAGATCAACCGAGAGAGACCATGCAGCATTTGACTACCATTACATTTCTTTTTCCTTCCTTCCCTTCTCTTTCTTCCTTTCTCTTTCTTTCTGTTTCTTTCTCTTTCTTTCTTTCTTTCTTTCCGTCTTTATCTTTCTTTCTCATTCCTTTTCATTCTTTCTCATTATTTCTTATTATTTCTCTTTCTTCGTCTTTCTTTCTCTTACTTTCTTTCTGTCTGTCTTTCTTTCTTTTGTCACGATTTTTTATAGGCTGCCTTTGCATTAATACGGAATTTGCAACCCCTCTTCACTACTGGGCCCCGGAGCGACCGCTTCGCCTGATCCGCTCTTAATCCTGACGTATTCGTGCATAAACTTACAGGTTTCCTTTCTTAATCTCTGACCGCAAACACAGTTGAGGACAAGGACAGTACCTTAATCTCACGCTTTCGTGCTCTTCTTCAGAGTTGCACCATATCGAAACATATGTAGTATATTACTAGTTTTTTATGTGCGCGGAAATTGAAAGAAACCTATGCGGCCTCTGGACATGTGTAATATGTCAATGACTTTGATAGATACCCAAGAACTCGGGAAAAAATACAAAAACATTGAAAATTTCGATTTAACTTAAAAATACAAATATTTGATTTTGTTAATCCCCAATTTCCCATAACTGATGTTACGACCATAATCTCATACTCAATGCTTCACTGCTAAAGGCACAACTGTCATGGGACAAGTAAGAAATCTGCTATACAGTATTCGCGCGTGCCGAAAATGCCGAATTGTTTATACTCATGATATGCAAAGTGCTTTGTACAATACATACTATGCTGCTGCAGGACCCCTACTTTCACATACTCGACTGCAGAATTTTAACTGCTGCAGGCCGGTAGTGTATATACTAATTTTCATTGCATGCAGAAATTGAAAGATGATGAGAGATTCTTTAGATACTTAGGAACTCGGAGTAAGTCTGAAAACAATAAAAAATTCGATTTTGGCTGAAATATGCAAAAAGCATATTCTTTGCGCAAACAGACTGATTTCTCGTATTCAGAGCGTTAGTGTTTACGACACAGCTGACATCATTCTTTAGCAAGGCTCCAAGGAAGAGGCCGCTCGCCATTAAGTATTCGCTACTCTAGTGTTGCGTTATGGAACAGCAACACTTTTATGCTCTTTTTTATGTTGTAAAGAACAGTTGTTCTGTATGTATACTATACTATGTTATTAGAGTTGGTGAAGACTGTTTTTGTTACAACTTTGAACCTTTTATGCACAAATGTTCGACACGTCACATTCTACCGCAATCAAGGAGATTTAATTTACCTGCCGAACGTTGTGTATATGAGGTTGCTTAACAATAAGGAGTGTCACTTGCGTAAATGCGTATTGCCTCGGTTACAAGCAGGCAACGAATTTCTTTGTAAATACATATTAATAAGCTAATATCGAAACCAATTTACATTATCTTAATGTTTTACAATGTGCAGAGTTGAAAAATTCTACTTTTATTTTTCATATTTTTCCATATTTTGGGACTTGGTACATATTTGAATAAAAGTTCATATATTTTCCATATTTCTTATAAAACCAGTCCATATAATAGCATTTTAAGCTTAACCCATTAACTGTCAAGATCCCCAATTGGGGATCTCAGACCTTTTTCATTGCAACGTGATACTTCGTACTTGCGAATTTTATTTTTTCTATAGACGTAGACATCCTAAACGAAACTTATAAGCAAGTTTTTTTTCATTTCTGAATGCCAGATGTTGATTTAGCCGTGATTGCTAAGACATTGTGTACTGCTGGCCGGGATGTACATGTGACTTGCGTCGGCTCAAATCTTCATCTAAAGCCGTGCTTAGCTGCTATGTGCCTGTGCTTAAGTCGGAGGGAGAGGCCGATGTAAAGCAAACGGCGGTTGGTCCGCACCAAAGTTGACGGAGCATATACAGCTCAGTTCTAACGATTTTGCTCCTTCTATCTATATTTTGATATATCATATTTTATGTCCCAACGTTTCGGTCATACATTGTGACCCTTTTCAAGTGTCTGAAGAAAATAAAAAAATAAAATTAAAAAATTTTTAAAAAAACAGGAAAAGAAAATAGTAAAGCTGAATCCTTATACACCTTATATAAAATGAAGATTAAAAAGGAATAAATCATTAGAACAATACCGTCAATTTAATTTAAATAAATAAAATATGTACAATTAAAACTCTCATTATGGATTGGGTCATTAGGTGTGAATGTACTTACCTAAAAAGTATCGTACTAAAACAGTAAAATAATACGATTTTCAGCGTGTAATATTTATTGAGTGGTAAAATAACATATTTTAAAACCCAACGCTTTAACTCTGTATTTTAGTTTACCTTTTTGGAAGAAACACGTATTTCACACTTAATTAACCCTGTCCATAATGTATGTTTAATAGTACATATTTTATTGTATTTGCGTTGAATGGACAATAGAAACGAAAATATTTTCCTAATAGTTAATACCTGTTTCATATTCAGTTTTATATAATGGTTCTGATTTTTACTATGTAACTACTTTCTCTTTTCTTCACTTGAAAACGGTCACAATACGTAACAAAAGGTAGTAATGTGAAATGTTGTGATGTAAAAAGAATTATTTTTGTCTGTTAATAAGCATTGTCCCTTTAAACTAATTCTTTTAAAGTACTATAACACTTGTAAAGTGCAATTTAGTCTCGTTATTGATTCACAGTATTAACGGAGACGCTACTCGAGGGACTTACGGAAAAATGCCGTTGCGGACATAGCACTGGCTTCCCGATAACGTTAATTCTTGTCTGTTTTTTCTGTCCAAAGTGAATTAGTTGGAAAGATAATATTCTCTCTTCTCACTGAAAAAAAAGAGAAAAAAAGATAATGAATTGCATAACCTATCATAAACTTTACCTTCCTTTAGCGATGAAAAGCGCACTCTACACATTACGAGATGAAGCATTTTGCGAGGTAGTGGCAAGTGGCAAGGTGGTTTCATTTTGCGAATTGCAGATGATCCTTAATTCGTGCAATGCCGCTGCTGGCCCGTGCGCCGCCTGCGCCGGGCCCCTGACCCCCCGTGCGCCCGTGCGCAGCGCGCCCGGTGTGCAGAGGCTGTCGACCGATGGACTGCGCACGCCGCCCGGCGTGTTTGCGCTCGCGCTCGCGCCGGCGCACCCACCGCCCGCGACCGCCTTTCGCCGCCAGCCGCTCCCCTTCGCCCCCGCCCCCCCCCGCCCCGCCCCCCGCCAGCGCCCGCGTCTGGTCGCCGACCCGTGCTCCCGCCTCGCCCGCCTCGTGTGTGTGTGTGTGTGTGTATCCGCATGCGTGTGCGTGCTTCAATTGTGTACCGCGCTGTGTATAAACGGCAGTGATTCTCAGCCTCGCCCATCGACCGAAATTAGGGTCTCGAAAGGGCGATTGAGAGATTGAGATTCCCGGCGCGAGAGGATTCCATGCAACACGCGACGCCAATGCTCAATAGGTTTTACAGAAATTGCTTGAAGCCATTGCAATCAGAAACTATTTTTTGTCAGGTTACATGCAACATATTATTTCATAATCGCAGGTAGAATAAAAGTATGTTTTTATGAGTAAGAGATGGACACATTATGAAGAAATGTTTTTATGCTAGTTACCAATATTGAAACAAACTATTTGTTTCGTATTATTGACATATATGGTCACTTGTAAAGCTTTATTTGTTGGGCTCGTTTATGATTTTAAATGTCAATTTTGAAAATTGCATCGAATATAAATGATACCAGTGGTCTACAGCAAAAATGATGCTAAACAAAAACATAAAATGGTGTTACAAAAAGTAGCACGTACGCCGCCCAAGAACAAAAAAGAAAATTATTTGTAACTGCAATAAATTAAATATTTTAACAAAAACATTCTTCCCGAATACTCCAAAAAATAGTACTGTGTATACGGATACACAATGCATCAGTTCTGTACATAAGAATATAAAAAAGGTTACTGTTCCATAATACGTCCTATGAATAGCAAATAATTAGTGGTGGGCGGCTAGTATCGGCAAAGCTCTTTCAAATAATTGTAAATCGATTTGTTATAATCGAAAGTGAATTATTTCGATTAATCGATTAATTGGCTGAAAAGTAACAATTACTCGATAATTGGAACAAAAATTCCTTCTATAGGAAGTCAAATCGTGAACATTTTTAGCATCGTTTAAAGGAGGATAAAAATGAGTATGAATAGGGGTAGTCTTTTCTTCTCCATCCATTATGTTTGGAGGTTTATGTTTCATATGTTGAAACTTATTGGACGCATGTTTTTCAGATTTTAGATGCTTTCCACGGTGTTTAGACATCACTAAATCATTTGTATTAAAATTCTCTCATGCCTTACTTTTTCCTGGAGACATTACAAATTAAATTTAAAGACTATCAACAGAAACACGTACACACTTGAATAAAACAATGTAAATCGTTCAGAGCTCAGATTGAAAAAATTCTCTGATAGCGAGAGTGCACTGTCAGCTGGAGTAAGGTCAAAGGCGAATGGACCGAGAGTCGTGGCTCAACTGATGTCACTGCAGTGCCTCTGACCGGGAGGCACTAGGTTAGAGTCCCGACAGTGTCAGGATTTTCAGCACTAGCTAAATAGCTAGGTCGAATTCAATCGCTGTCTGGAGGGGAATTCTAGCTATCAGTTACACTGATCGGTAGTTTCCATGGTTTCTCTGATCAATACCAGGCGAATGCCGGAGCTGTACCGAAACAAACAGGCCACGGACCGAGCGCGATCTTTCCTTCCTCTTCTTTGTCCTATCCTTACCCCCTTACGTACACACACTTGCACTTATGGGCACTACACTATCACACAAGCCGGGAGACCGGTTGGAAGCTTAGAGTTTGCCCCGATTGGGGCGGTGCACCACTGGTGGGAGATTTCTTGTTGGGGAAAACCCCTCTACCCGATGGTAGATCAGTGCCGGATCTCGCCATCCAGCGGGGGAAGATTACCACCACGCCACGCGATAAAAACATTTACTACACTTACGGAACTAATAACCTTACCAGTTGACGCGCACGGAATCATATCAATCAAAGGCGAATAGCAAGGGAACCGTCTTTCCTTGCTCTCCCTCTCTACTCTCTGCCACTGTCTGTGGAAGAATAAAGGAAACGGACTTTATCGTTGGTGAGTTGTGCGAAATTGAAAATTCAGATTCTCGCAGAATTTGGGATTCAACTCAATATGATGAACATTAAGAAGCCAGTTCAAAAGAGTCTAAGAGTCCAAAACTATTTCAAGACATTTTTTTAACCCTATGAGATTTTTAAAAAATTAAATAAGAGAGACTATGGTCTAAATCATAAAAAATGACTGTCGCATTAATTATATTTTATGCAATATTTCTAGCGCACGTTTTTTGGTGACCATACAGATTGTTACCATTGAAAGAAATTTCCGTTCACACGTTTTACGGGACTCGGGACAAGGACTCGGAAAGGTAAGCACCTATACTCCCGCCTACAATTTGATGAATAGCTTTTCTGTTTAAAAAATAGACATTGTGTGTACTATAACAAATACTGCACACTATAACATTGACATAATACTAATTATTTACATTTCTTTTGTGATAATACAGTAAATGTCGCTTTTCAAAATAATTATAGAATATGAAAAGCCATTTCCTTACAAAATCATAATAATTCCGAGCAAAAATGCCTATGTCAAAGTAAAAATTATAACTGAAAATACGCATTGAATCACTTATTATAACTTGTTGTGGTCAGGTTAGAAAATTACACTTTCGAACTACCATCCACAATTATTCTTACTGGTTCTGGAAATCCTCCCAGCATGTAAACTTCCTCGAATGGGGGAAATACAAGTACAAAATTTCGATTCCAGAACTGATTTTTTTAACCTGAAGTACGCGCTAAACGTGCATATATTAATAATTATTGTTGCAGTCTTTCTTCATAAAACACCTTCATTTCTGACGTTTAATTCTGCGTATTCGCTAACCGACATTTATATTTTATTCTTACACTGTTCAATATGGAACTGAATATTTTAATAAGTACTTTATGGAGCGCCTTGCAGAACTTATGTTACGGCAACCTAAAACAACAAACAAAATTCACATATTATTAGTTCCTGTCCGGCTAACTACATGCTTATATGGAATCTTGCCCGTTTCGATTCCTCAAGTGGAATTTTCTGAACCGAGTTTGAGATGCGATTCCTGACATGTAGCTCGGATTTATTCCCTTTTTTATGCTACTTGTTTATTATGGAGTGTTCTCTTGATATCTTTTATGCCCCTTTGCGCAAAACTGGGCTACCAGACGCAAGAATCTGGGCGGCGGGGTCTGGCAACCGCCCGGAAGAGTGGCGGCGTCTGTGCGACCGTTTGGGGAAGCCGATTGGGGAGACCGTTTTGAAGGCCTAATCTAAAATGTGACGTATATCAAATACTAACATACATTTATATTGCTATAAATTGACTTAAAATTATTATAAAAAAGATGTCTATCAATTCTAAGACATTCGAAGTATTTAAAGCGTGCACTCATGAAATTAAGTATTTTTGAAGATATTTCCAGTTTTAAGAAAAATAATCGAGTAATTTTCGGTTGAATTTAATTGTAATAGATTAATTGGAACACTGAATCATTAATTAATAGAATTTTGCTTCCAATTAATCGATTAATCGTCATTTTCAATTAATAGTTACCATCATTACAGGCGGCCCCTTGGAGCTTTGCAGTGTTGGAATGCACTGAATGATGCAGAGTGGTACAATAGGAGAAATGCACAATTTTTGCGCTGTAGATCAGTATTGTTTTAGCTTGAGTTTTTAATTTCTTATAATTTTCAGAGTTTTCTACACATAAACTGTGAGTAGACCAGGTTCTTGGAGGCTCGGTGCAGAAGGTAGAAATAGGCCTCTTTCTGCGGTTCTTAAACATGAGAAACAGAAGTCTAATTGTCATAAGAGTATGACTGGTGCAATAGGAAAAATTGTATGAAGTTTGTGTTATTTTTTGCCGAACTGTCGGAGGTTAGTTTTTTACTAAGGGCCCTGACTTCGGAGGCCCTGATGCGGTGCACCAGTTGCACCAGCCTAGCTATGCCTAATACCAGCCTAGTCACGAAAGAGGAGCGAATTTGTAATTATTGTACGTGGGTTGCCAATTATTACATTCAAGATGAAATTTTCACAATTTTATAATTTTAATGCTTTTTGCAGTGATTTAAACTCTTATTGATTATTTTCAAGTTTATATATTTTGTAACTTTATGGACGTTGGTGACACTGTACAACATGGTTAGACTATTCCGTGACCATGATTCTGTATTGCGTATAGATTTTGTGCTATTTCTTATTCAAGTAAGTTGTAAATGTTCGTCCTATTCGGAATTGTTTATCAAGGTAAGCAACTACTTACATGAATTCATACTACGGAATGAATCTCCAGCATTTACTCAATACATTATGTGATTATTACATCTTGGAATTATAGGAACGATTCAACCTGGTAAAAAATAATTTCAGTAACCATGAGAAACGTTTTGGGTCGTAGACCACGAAAACACGAACGAATTGCCACATTTCTTGACAATGTAAGAAACACGAGAAATTGCGAACGTGGAACGAGTTTTTTGGGAGTCAGCCAGTGGTCAATAAAAACATATAGACAAACTTAGACAACAAATGAGTTGGAAAATAATGACTATTAAGAATTGAACAGTGAAATACTTTGCATTGCATTGGCGAACTGTCGGAAACCATTACAAGTTATAAACATGATTTTTAAAGATTCTGCAACGCATTTATCAGAGCGAACTCAGAAGAAGGTTCGTACAAAACGATTTTAAATTTCGATCCGTGAGAAAACCTAAAGTTACACGTTAAATGATGAAAAAGGTTCAGTTTTGCACAAAATATCAGAATTGGACCAAAGAAGAGCAATGTTTGAAATGGTTAAAAAAATAAATATAGAAAATGAGAACGAAAAGACTAATTTATTATTTTGTAGGTTTGCTCAGGTGAGTCATGAATGAGGAACTTGCAAGATAGGACACAGCCCATTCGACGCACGCGTAATGAAAATGACTGCACAGTGAAACGAGTAAATCATTGTGTTTGCAGTATGATTTGGTTAGTCATTAGCCGCCAAGGCACAGGAAGACTCTACTTCGAGCAAGGAACCATACGTGAGGACCAATATTTAACGGTGATACAGGATTCTTCCTCAGGTGAAAGAATTGATCCCGAACAATGATTTTGTGTTCATGCGCGAGTCATCACAGTGTCAAACGCTTTAAAAGTAAAATATTTTCTGAAGAAAAGTAGCAGAAATTCTAGATTGGCTAAAATTTGAATCGGATAGAAAATCTGTGGGAAGAATTTAATATATATATATATATATATATATATATATATATATATATATATACACACACACATATATTGAATGATTCAATTATTACAATCATGAGAGAACTCATCAGATCAATCGCCAAAGCTTGCAAAATTCTTCTACTTCATCCAAAAAGGCCATAAAGTGCATAGCAAGCACGCCACAGTTTACAAAAACAGTCAAGAATGCTAATTAAGATTTTACAAAATATTTAAGAATTTATTTTCAAAGTTATAAATAATTTTGAAGGTGTTGAACCATCATTTTTTATTTGATTCCTGCTCCAAATGTCCAAAACGTAGTCAAATCAGCGACTAACTACTTTCACGAAGAAACTTAAAAAATGTCTCAAAATGCCTCTTGGAGTATAATTGGACACCTATTTCTTTTGTGGCTTTACATTAGATAAAAACTAATTATCAAGTTCATTCACATTTTTTGTAATCAATGAGATCTTGATCATAATACGTGTAAGTCTCCAATTCTTTTTCGGTTATTGAAACTCAATCGACTCCTTGATAATCACGTAATCCATTCAAAATTTCATCGACCACCTAGGAGGTCGATAACGACCCCGTTTGGAACCCCTCGGCTAGACCAATGTTCAAGTTATACGCACAGTGGACGTTCAGGGGAAGTTTACGGATGTCCCGTCCGTTGATATTCTCTGATCGATCTGGATGTACGCGGAACCCTGCGAGCTTGAAACGGATGTTTTTATTTTTGAGGGGTACTATGCATGAAGCCCTCAGTAATATTTTCAAAAATGGCTCCAATATTTGCATAGCATTAGCAATATTTTACAATTATTTATTGTAGGTATTTTGAAAAAAATACATTAGTATAACTTCTAATCGTATGATTAGGGGTTGACACTTGAAATATCTTTTCTCTTCCTAGTAGAATTGAATACTCGTATATTCATTCAAGACACTTTATGGATAGTAATTAGTGACAATTTAAGGGAAAATACCTATTTATCTGATTGTCTAAGTTATTTCAGTAATGCTGTGATTCATTGTGAAAATTTGAAAAATGAAGTTGTGGGTGTGTGCATGAGTAGAGGAGAGGAAGTGTCATGGATGAGAAAGGGAAAGAAGGGTCTTGCTCTAGCATACGCCTGGTATTGATCAAAGAAGCCAGAGACACTGTCGATCAGAGCAGTCGGCCGCTAGAATGCTTCTTCAGATAGTCGCTGAATTCGACCTAAGATATGTAGCCGGCATCGAAATTTCTCCACCATGAAGACTGGAACCCTAGAACCTCCCGGTCAGACGGGTTGGCCGGATGTTGTCAGTGGGCCATCTCAGCCGGTAACAGCCCTTGGAAGAAGACGGTGGGCGAGGCACGTGGGCTATTCGGGCGGTGGCGGTCCGGCGAGAGGGCATCGTGTCGTGGGCCCTGACGGAGTGGGCGTGGTGGCCGCGTGCCCTTGTGGCGACGAGGCGCCACCCCCGCGCCCGCCCGCCCGCGCCGGGGTGCGCGTCGCGTCGCAGGAATGCTCGCGGGTCGCGCTCCCGCCGCAGCCTCCGCGGTCGCTCGCAAGTATTCGGCAAGGGCCTGCCCTTTGACCCGCCGTGCGCAGCGTAAGACGCGCCGGCCGCG
Source organism: Acheta domesticus (assembly GCA_031308135.1). NCBI lineage: Eukaryota > Metazoa > Arthropoda > Insecta > Orthoptera > Gryllidae > Acheta > Acheta domesticus. The sequence continues at coordinate 181,591,825 of JAHLJT010008446.1, forward strand.
AGAGCGCGCGTGCTTGGCCGTGGGGCCGGAGGGCCGCTGCCCGCGACGCCCCACAAGACCCTGCAGCGCCCGCCCACGCACGCGCCGCGCCCGCACGCTGCGCGCTCTTGCGGCTGGGAGGGGGCGGGGCGGCGCTCCACGGCGCGACCAAAGGCCGGCGGGCGACGTGGCGGCAGCGGCGAGTGGGAGCGATGGACAACGGGAGGATGGCCCTGGTGGCAGGCGGGCAGATTAGAGGTGGTCATGGTGGAAACGAATCAGAGTTTCATCATTTCATTAAGCACAATTAAATTTACTAAGTTATTACTCAAGCTTGATTAATTCAGATTAATTACTTAAGCTTATGTAATTACAATTTTTGACACAATTTTTATTACCTCTTATTCGAGTGGATAATAGTGTTTTAAATCCATTAACGAGGAAAAATTAAAGGAGTATCTCGCACTATCGTACATAAAACCAAAACGTTTCTCTCTCCAGGTTAAAGCTGAGTTATATCCCGTATCATATACAAGATTATATTTTTCAGCTGTTGTATAATATTTAGTTAAGCGGAAAAACAAACTCTTATGTAGAGAATGACCCTCGTTCTAACGGCATTATCGAAAAGCCTTAGGGAGTATGCCAGTGCTTTCTTCGTATGATTGCCAGGGAGATTGCTGGGGGATTTCAGGCTTAAGATATGGAATGATACACGTGAATTTTAAGGACGGTATACCTGATCCTGCAGATTTTTATTTTTAAGGACGACAATTTGCAGTATCAACTTTGTTGTCTGAGGAATCAAAGCATGCTTGTGTATAATATGAAAACGTCTGCAAATAGAAGAATGTTATGGAAGTGAGAGAGGTTTCGGAGAAGTTTTTACTTGCATTATTCAATACTGAATGAAAATCTTGTAAATCTTGTCGCATTGGAGTTATTATTCAATGTTTAAGATAATGATAAAGATAAACTTATTTAAACTGCAATGGGGTAGAACGCGGTAGTATGGGGTAGCGAATTACGTAAATAAGGTAATATATCTAAAATACTAATTATATAATAATAAAGGTATAATAATAATAATAATATATTAAGAAGTTACGGGAAATTCTGTCTCCAAGTAAGTACGTATACATTTATCAAGGAAACATTGACGACGATGTAAGGATGCCGATTGGATATTTATGGAGATATTACAGAAGGCAAGTTCGTTTGCAATATAAGCGTATTCAAAAAGTGCAGTTAATCTCCTAGAGATTAATTTTTAAAATCTAAATATATTAAAAAGGATAGTAAATTTATTCTTGATCATTAACAATTATTAAATGATGTCAATTACTAATAAAGCTTTCGCTTTGATGCATTGCCCCGAACGCGACAGCGCTCGAGATATGTATACTCTTTGCTGTAACTTTAATCCCAGCATAAATTAAGGGATATTTTAGCAACAGAAAAAATGTATTAATATAATTCAAAATAGAGTATATTATTATGTGTTTAAATTTTGGCAAGAATTATATGAATTTTTTTTTTTAAATTTTCGATTGGACTTGAGAACGCAGTAATAAGTATATCAGTCATTCGCTATTGTTATTCGCAGAGTAATAACTTAGTTTTCCCCATCTTGGTAGTAAACACTTTAGATGATAACGTTCGTTGTAGAGATGAGATGAGAGATGTAGGTAGAGATGTTAGTTGATTCTGGTTCTGGCTGCGTTGTTAGATATGGTACTTTTAATAGTAGTGATGGAGGCGTTGGCGGGGGTGGGGATAGAAATGATCACAATACGATGTAGACTGTGGCGGGGATGATTAATATAAACTAGAGATGAGGCAACAGCACGTACTTTCTCGCATTATTTGTAACGGTTACGTAATATTACCCTGAACCCTCAAACCCTCAAAACTCTTTTCAATCCGCAAAATGTTTGCACGCGCTAAGAGTCTAAGTCACCTACTTAGGTTTAGCCAACTTTGGGTACCTGTACCAAATTCCACAAGCTGTACCTAATTCCACAATACACTGTACCAAATTCCTCAAGCCTCATAACAACCTTTCCGACTATTTAAAAAGAAAGTTGCAAAATTACGCAAAAATTACTCATATTTTCAAAAACAAAAGCACGCGACAATTTATAGATCTAATTTTGAAGAACAGATTTCATTTAAAAAAAAATCTGTCTGCTATATTGTAATAGGAACACATAAAATCCTTTCTCTTTGCCGAGCCGGTGGCTGAGGTCGCTACGACTGTAGTGTAGTAGCGATCTCGCGTTTTTATCTCACATTACCCATAACGTTAAAACCAGCTGTGGTCGCTAATGACCTAGAAGTTAATGCGACCCTAAATAACATAAAAAAAATAACTTTTCGTAATATGTAGACCTAAGTACCTAAGGGACAGTAAAACCAGCTCAGAAAAAAAAGAAAAATACTTATTTCGTTTCAACTTAATCTCAATATATCTCTCACCTGAATGTCTGTCGTTTTGGCTCGACAGCCTGCCACGGGCATAGGCCGACCAGCGGTGACCCAGCCACTTGGCCATTGGATAAGGAGTTCGTGTGGGTAGCACAAAGACATCCCTTCACCGTGTATACTGGTCTTTTTAACGTTGGAGTGGGATTTATCATCGTCACACAGCAATATATACTGGGATATTTGTAATGAACGCGCACAGTTATAATTTTGCCCCGACCGGGAATCGAACCCCTGGGTTGCGCCTTGGAAAGCGAGCACGCAAACCAACGAACCACCGATGGCTACTCTCACCTCAATACCCTGTATTAATTCCATCAGATTGAATTCCGCACTTATTCCTGTTTTATATTTAGATTTTTCAACCTCAGACTAAAGTAAACAGACTAAAAATATCCAAGTAAATTATTACCGGTGCTGACTATCAGGGCTTCATTGTTGCTGAGCGTTGTCGTGTGACGCAGGCGAGGCCGAGAAGTTCAGGGCAGCGGCCGTGCGTAAGATAGATAATGAGAGATAGAGAGAGAGAGAGGGAGACAGTGATAAAGACAGAGAAAGAGAGAGTGACAGAGACAATGATTGTGGCTGAGAGAGAAACAGAGGGACAAAGAGAGACCGAAAGAGACAAACACAGAGACAGAGAGATAGATAGAGGCAGACGCAGACAGAAGCGCAGAAAGAGAAACAAACAGAGAAAGAGAAACACAGATACAGAGATAGAGAGTCTAACAGAGAGGGACAGAGAGATAGAGACAGAGACAGAAAGTGGCAGACTGAGGCAGACTGAAGCAGACAGGGGCAGTCAGTGGCAGACAGAGACACATAGACGGAGAGAGACGATGAAAGGGAGCGACAGGGAGAAAGGGACGGAGACAGGGAGAGGCAGAGACAGGGAGAGGGACAGAGAGAGGCAGAGACAGACAGGCTGAGGCAAGGACGGAGTCGGAGAGCGAGAGAGACGGTAGAGAGATGTAGAGAGATGAAGACGGTGAGAGAGACGGAGAAAGAATGGGAGAGAGAAAGAGAGAGGGAAGGAGAAAGGGATGACTGCCGGGTTTCGCTAGTTAAAAATATAACCAAAGATCCAAATATGCCGATACGCCATATCTGAAAGGAATCTTATCAGTCATTTGGTTTGGCTTGTACTGCTCTGGCTGCAGCCTACATAATTAAAATCTCGTACGTACCCGATTTTATAAATTATCATAATGTGTAATATCAGCCTTAATACACATTTTAATAATGAACATCTCACTTGCAGCAATAATTTTTTTTTTGAGCTACCACGAATACAGTCATACAATTTCGAACTTTTAAAAATATCGCCAGTCATTGGAATGGTGAATTATTACGTAATTTTACGTAAACAATTGAGGTGTATAGATGGCAAAAAATTGTGTTTTCTTTGAGATCAACACTTAAAATTGGAATTCGAATAAGCATCATTTATATTTTGTTTCATAAATTTCATTTTGGTAACCCAAGTTTGGAGATACACACTTAAAGTTAAATTATTTTATATTTATAAAGATAAAGTGAAGAATGAGATTTTTATTCCAGACGCTGAATTGACTATGAATAAAATACATTAGAGATATTTATTAGTTTAAAATAGAACATTGTAGATGCTTTGATACGTGTTATACTTAAGTGTATTTGTGTCGTTGAAAAGAAAACAGAACTGTTACAAGGGATTGGCTTTCCAGAGTGAAACCGTAAAAGGGTCCTTGTAAAGAGAGTGTCATAGTCACGTCTGCTTTCGACTCATTTTGGTGATATAGGCCTTAGGTCTTTGAGTGGCGCCTGGCCAGTGTATTCTGCTTCAAGAAGAAAAGAAGAGGGTTCCATGTCTTCCCGCTCTCTGCCCTTTTCTAATGCATCTAAGCTGACCACTCTCTCCACAGAAGCTCACTGAACCCTTAAGACTTTGATGGGCACAAGGATGAAGGAAGCGACGATTTTCATTAAGGAAGTTTTTGTACATAGAGAATTTATGTTAAAAAGCTTTGTGAATCAAAGGATTTCTTGGAACTTCTATTTATATCTTACCATTGACTGCTTTGCACTACAGACGTGGACGTCTTAATGAGTTTGAGTTGATGCTGTGTATCAGTTTTCGTCACCTTTTAAGGCCGGCCCTCTAGGATCCTTTCAAGGCAAGGCTCAGCAGCTGTTAAGACTTCTTCCCGGTTCGGTCAATAGTTGAATATGCATGAGAAACGTCCTTCTCAGAATACGTGATCACTACAAGTAGTACACAGAAATTCACGTCTTAATTGTAGAAGTTGATAATGTATAGATCGAGTACAATTAAAACAACGTACCTGAAATAAAACTAATAGAGGCTAGTAATACATTTTATCTAATTGAAGAGTATATTTTTCCAGCCATTTTTTTCTTACTTTAAAAAATTGAATATGAGTCAGTTAAATACATTCTATCGTCGGCCACGTGACCTAGATCGCGAAAACAGTAGTACCGTAGTGATCTCGGACCGTAGGGTCATGGGTTCGAGTCCCGCCTCTGGCATGGTTGTATGTGTTCGTCCTCACATCCCCTATATCGCTTCATACTCATACTATCACCATATCGCTTCATACTCATACCATAACGTTAAATCCAATAGTGGTCGCTAATGACCTAGTAGTTGATGCGACCTTAAAACAATAACAACAAAAAATGCATTGCATTTTAAAACTTTAGTTCCTTAAATACAATTTTAGTGGAGCATGTTATGAATGCATTGCAGGATCATACTTTGTTACATTATATTTTAGCTAAAGGACTATAGAACTTCTCAATATCTGCATCCTCATGAAAGATTTACGCACTTTGATACACTGAGTGGTTTTTACATGTTAAAGAGTGGCTTACTAAGTAAAAATACACACGATGCGAAAGATTGGAGGTACTCAGTTCCTGAGAATGGTTCGATTTTTCGTTCACGCTTGCTTAACAATTGAAGTGGATATTAAGTCTATAGAAAGCGTATTTTTTGTTCTTGTAATGAAGAAAAGTTCAGGTAAAGCGAATTAACTCAAGAAAATGTAAATAAACAACATAAATCCACATCCAATGATCAGTAATTCATTGTATGTGGTACCATCTGTGGTTGGCGTATGGCCATAATTAGACACATGTCTACTTAATATAGGGTAGTTACTATAAGAAGGAACCACTCTAACAGGTCGGAAAACAAATGAACATCATGCAGGGCGATGCCATTGTAAGAGATACTGATGAAGGCATTTACAAATGAGCTGACTGTAAACGGGTGCACTGTTAGAATGCAGGGACATAATCTGCAATTATGTTGCCAGCAATGATCAAGCAGTAGCTGTAAAAGCGGTCCCTTCTTATAGTAATCTCTCTACATGTAGAAGGCAGTATTTTCTTAGTACCTGTCCTCTCGTTGGTAACAGTGTGGGACTGGCAACGGTAATGACGATCCACAGGGTCCCACAGGACACAGCAAATACTACCTAGTTGTGGCCAAGGCTTCTGCACCAACTAATTAGCGTCTGGCACGTAGGCGCTCATGGGTTACACTAGTGCGGTATTAGTAAGTAGGGTGCAGTTAGGTTAACTGGCCAGTTTTCACTCTTTACTTTCTCGCCCACTGCGTGATTACATAGTGAAGAGAAAGTATTGTAATGCTGTAGCGGAAAGTGGCGGGTTTTCGTCAGAAAATCCTATAATATGGGGCCTTAGTCGGGAAAAAGTGGAGAAATCTTGCTTGGGTATATACTTCCTGCAACACATTGTGTTGTGCTCCTCTCGGTAACCGCCAATAAGAGTTCTAGCTCTGACTCTGGGCATCTTGAACACTATATTACAACGAATAAGATAATATATTCAGGAAGATTTTTGAGCGGAGAACTGAACAACTATCCTCCTAGACCCAAAAGCTTGGGCTCTGTTAACCCCGTTAATTTAAGATTTTATAATTTATCCTCAAGCATCGTATGCTGTGCAAATTATATATTTTTTTAATGCCAAGAAAATTTTCTGATTTTACTTATACAGCAAAGATATTAAGATATTTATTTTATTGACGTTTAAAGTTTCACTTAAATTACCGAAAAAATACTCATATTTAAAGGACGAAATGACATCCCAATCGGCGACAGGCTAAAATTTAAGTAAATATTGAAACGGTCGGCACTGACGCTGCGCCCGCAAGTTCCTACGTCAGGCGTCTTTGCTTTTCTTTTGCTCGCGCACTTTATTGGGGAAGGGGAGGGAATTAAGGATAGGATTTTAGGTTTTTACGACACCTGGATGGGGGGGGGTTACGGCATTTGAACTCCCAGTGTGATTCGGATTCTATCTGAATTTGAGTTTTCGAAGGGAGGAAAAATCACAGTGGCCATGTCGTCCTTGTGGCATGTAAAAAAATCCTGGCAGGTGCCCGGCAAAATTAAATCCCACCGGCCATTTCCCCTTCTAAAGAGATCGCACATTCTCCCATTCTCCAGAGAGTTTTGATATAGTTAACTGAGACCGACATCTGGCGGAGAAACTGGGAATCACACCGAGGCGTTTCAGGGACGCCCACGGGGCGCAGCTGCTCGAAGAATCTCCGCGGGGCGCAGCTCCTCTAGACACGCGCTGGAGGTAGGCTTCAAAGGAACCCCGAGGGTGGGAAACTACGACCAATGTCTGTGTCCCCGCGAAGTAACCAATAATAATAATAATAATAATAATAATAATAATAATAATAATAATGATAATAATAATAATAATAAACTGTGTAATAATAATAGTAATAGTAATCGTCATTAGGGGCACATGACGCGTCCCCGAGCAATCCAACGGTGACGAGAAGGCAATGAATTTGGTCGTAATTATAATAATCTGGCTTGATATGAGAATTACCCATTATGTATGATGTTGATTATTCCAGATATAAAGGAGTTAAAATCATAATGGACTTAATAAAATTCATAAAATATGAAGCGCTTCCAGTATTTTTGGAGATTTGATAGTGTTCCAATTTACTTTCTTTCGGTTTTAGTTTAACTTCGAATTTGAAATACAACCATATAAAAATTATGTTACTGAAAATCTTCCAAGAATCTAACAAATTTATTCCAAATCACAGGCAGCCAGGAAGACCTCTAATCGTATGAATGTATGTTGACAACCTCCGTAATTCTCTAACTTCCACTCCGATTCTAAACTACTCTATTTAGAGCTCTTCCAGAACCAAGGAGTAAGCGGAGGACGAAGACACACGAGCGGTACGCGGGCATTGGCAGGAGAACCAGCTCGAGGGGTAAGGCCCAGTTCCGGAGTAACAGATTGAATGGAGCTGATGCAACTTTCGCCAAGTTCGCAGTGACAAAGCCCTGGCTTGTCGAGTCTTAGGGCGTAGTACACGCTTTTCGTTTATTCCGCGTTGTCAGCCGGCGGCCGGGCGGCGGGTGGCGGGCAGAGGGCGGCGGGTGGCTGGCCGGGCGGGTGGCTGGCCGGCGGGTGGGCGGGCGCGCTGAGTGTATGTTGGGCTAAAGTCGGCGCGGCGCGGCGGCGGCGGCGGGAAGACCTGCTGCTGCTTAGAGAGGATGTCCTCCAACTCCGCCGTCTCCCTTCACGCTCCCCGGCCGCCAAAGCGCGCCCGAGCGCCCCACGCGGAAGTCCAAGGGAGTTTAGTTAGGGCAGCAAGACTGGGCGGCGGCGGCGGTGTTATTGTTTAAGCAAGTCGGACAGAGGCCGTGCAGATTCCCCTCGTGGGCGGCCGCGCCCGGAGCTCTGTAACTTCGTTACTTGCCTCGCTCTAAGCTCAAGCGCAAATATTTGTTAGATATGTAACTCCCGAGACGCAAGGCTCGGGTAAGAATGACAAGAGATCTTTGGCAATGTGCCGAACCCCTCACACTTTGGGATGAAAGTCCTTCGAGTGAGCCTTTCATCCCCTTACTTAGGATGAGAATTTTTATTCGTATAACTACGTTGTCTTGGCATCAGATCAATTATGTATTGGCTCCTACTTGAGACGCATTGGATACTAACAGCTCTAAGTGTATTAATTTGGTGCATACAACGGCAAAGAGGCCAAGAATTTCTTTCAACTTTAGTGGTTTGGGAACTTAACGTAACTTCATTTCAAGATTTTAGGCACAAGAGCTTGCTATATAAGGCTTATAATAGTATTTTGAGTACCAAGTCATTATTTGGTAAATATAATGCATTTTTAAGCAAACAACTATGTTAATGATTGAAATATGAATATACTCGTTCATTTCTTTATTATTTTCTTCATTAAAGATCTGGCGACATAATATCATTTTGCAGCAGTATTAAACAATGTATAACTTTATTTGAAAATTTCTGTTTTTTCTTGTATATGGTTGGTTTTCATTTTATTCCTTTTGACGAATGCCACATTCATTTCGTCTGTCCTAAGCATGCCCTACAACTGGATACACAAATTGACTTTCGGCACAAGAGGCACGTGTGCAGTAATTGTTTTGCAGTGTAAATCCTCAAAGGGTGAGAGAGAGGTGTGTCATGCCACAGTAAAAAGCAAGATTAAGACGCCCACCACGAAATTGCTAGACACATTCACGGCGACACAAGTGTCTGGAATTCTGCGTACTCAGAACATTGTGAGATTCATTGAAGAGAACTGAAATAAAAATATTTTACTGTTAAAAAAACATTTTTGTCGTATTTACAATAGACATCCTGTTTTTTTGTGATTCCAATGTTACAATTGGGTGGTGCAATAACAAGGTCAGTGTAAGTAAGTTAGTGTTTTAGCAAAAGAGTAATATTATTTGGATAAGTGACTTCTTGCATTGATATTAGTATCCTGTGGGGCTACCTCTGATATGGGTATAAAATGGCATTGTGTTTGGCGGCACAATGTGCTGATTCCCGGTGGCCGAGATCGCTAAAGCAGTAGTGCCGTAGCGATCTCGGACCCAAGGATCACGGATTCGAGTCCCGCCTCGGGCATGGAGGTATGTTCGTCCTTTCATCCCTATCATCATGTCATCTTTACAGTTACCATAACGTTAAACTCAATAGTGATCGCTAATAACCTAGATGTTGATGCGACCTTAATAACAAAAAAGTTTTCATATGGTATCCTGCGAATATCAGTTCTGTTTTTACTGCAACTGCAATTAATCCTGTAGATATTATAATCTTTTGCTGCTGAAAATGGTTTCCAAGTAGTTCCAGGCTTGTTCTGAGATAAATTTGGCGATCCTGCAGGCCACAGAATTGTGATGACGTTGCGGAGGCGTTCTTGTGACACCCTTGACGTGTGCCGCAGGGCGTTATTCTGCTGGAAAAGACCTCTTGGAAGCCCGACCATGAGGGGTACACGCTTGACCTCATGCCCCCTTATGTCCCCTCATATATCGCTGCGCTGTTTTCACAACTACAGGTAGGGTCGTCTGTCGTATGTGATGGCCGTCCAGACCATCACATCAGGAGGGTGAGAGGTGTCTCGCGCTACAATGAAAGCAGAATTAAGGCGCCCATCACGAGATATCTAAACACATTCACGACGGCACAAGTACCTGGATATGATTTGGGTTTACTCACGATCCAGTACTTTGGTCCTACCCATGTCTGTTTGGCGAATCCAAATGGTACGCATGTGTATCTGATCGTGTCTGTTAGATGGTCCGCTCCTGATGGTGTCTCGATAGCGTCCTAAGCTCAATCACCGTGTGTGCGCTACCCTTATCCATCCTCTACTCACAACGTTGTGCTCAAAATGACCCAAAATGATTCGTAGATGCGACTATCTATCCACGCACAGTGCAATTGCGTCCCCTCTCAAAATCTAACATGGTAAAGCGGTCAATAGCGTCGTAGAGGCATGACACTTGGGAGAACATCTCGAGATTTATTGAAGAGCACTAAAATGTAAACATGGTTTACTGATTAAAATATGTGTTGCCATCATATTTACAGTACACACACGTTTTTTTTTCGTGATTCCAGTGCTACGGTTGGATGGTCACACAAAGTATTCGAATGGCCTGTCAATCATTTTACACGCGCGAATGAAACTTGTTCACGACTTCTGGTAGCCAGTCTTTCACCGGAGCACATAGTTATGCTAACCATTTGATTAACCTGAGGTGTAATTGAAAACCGTATTTTGCAGCCAAAAGGTAACTCCTTCGCTCGTGAGTTTTGCCATCTGTGCCACACCTCCAAATGGCGTGCGCCTTCTCTGCTTCCATTCATGAGTAAATGCTGGGAGATGTATTATAATTATTTAATGATCAACAAAATTTCGAAGTGATAGTCAACAATCAGTGCACACATAATAAATCATTACGTAACATGATGAGTAACTTAATCGTGAGATTATAATTATTCTCAAAATCAAAAATATAAAGTAGGAATGTGGTGTTTATCTACACTCAAATGATTATCTTTTGAATAGGTCTTGCACCAATTACTTTTTGTCATGGGCCTTCTCATGTCAGATTTATTTAAGAACAGTAATTTGACAATAATAATGCTCTTTGTAGCAAATTTCATAATATTTAGAAGTTCCTGCGTAATTAAATTGAGTTATTTAATTATTCATTTATAGATAAATAATAATAATAATAATAATAATAATAATAATAATAATAATAATAATAATTAATAATAATGAGAGGAAGAAGAAAAAAGAAAATCACTATTCACATTCTGAATTTCCACCACAAAAATAATGCCAACTTCTCAATTGAAAATATTGGATGAAGCAGTAATATAAATGATGTAGTCTGTGATGCAGTAGTCTGTGATACTACTCATAGATACCTGTCATATAGTGAGAAAATTCCTGGGGGAAGAACTAGAATGAACAAAGGGAAAGACTTTAATTTGTTGTTTTTATTTTTATTCTTAATTTTTATTTCTTAATTTTTACTTTATTTGCTTGCAAAGTACATATCAGTAGCGTGATCAATGTGTAGCATATACCGATGGAAAAATTGATAGTAAATAAATTAATAAAACCAATAATAATATTTCATCACTGAATTGTACGGCTGGATTTATATCAGATATCGATTTGAAACCCCATGAATTTTCGTTTAATGATAAGGTTTCCCAAAGCTGGGCGGAGGGCCACTTCAGTGAAACACGAGCTTTATGCCATACTTGAACGAATAACTTTGGTTCCGGAAGGTGCTGCTATTGTTCACTCATTTGCGCCATAGCGTGAAAATATGCAAGAAACTGATCAATCAATAAATTAAATTTATTTTTATAACAGAGCGATAGGCGGCTTCTGGTGAAAAGTGGACGGAAAAACATTGTACACCCTTCAACATAACTGAAAATGCAGTAGGAACCTGTAGAATATCATCCGTCGCTTGGAGGATGTCATTGGCGCTGGCCCTAAGCCCCGCGCGTGGTAAGTGCGCGGAGGTGCAGTTTCCGAAGAGTGAAAACGAGCCGGATGCGAGGTGAGATAATGCCCGGGGCGGCGAAGAGGCGGTGGGCGTGGGCGCGCATACTGACGACGCCGCTTCAAGGGCGAAGAAGGCGGTTCTCGGGGCGGCGCGGCGCCGCGCGCGGGCGGGCGGGCGGGCGGGCGGGCGGGCGGGCACGCGGGCGAGCGGGGGCGGACAGGCGGACGGGCGGGCAAGCACTGCGAGATTGTTGCGTTGCTACGTGACGCAGAATAGGGGGGGTGCGTCTTAATTGGTCGGCGTCGAGGGCCATCAAGCGGCGAGCGCCCCGCGCCGCCCCGCCCCGCGCCGCCCCGCGCCGCCCCGCGCCGCCCCGCGCCGCCCCGCGCCACCCCGCCCAACCCCGCGCCACCCCGCGTCGCCTCGCAGTGGCCGAGTGCGCGAATCTGCCCGGTCACACGCCCCGCAGGAGACGGTGGACGTCGCGCGGACGTCTTGTGGTTTAAAACAGCCAAAACTGTCGTCAAACTGAGTTTACATCTACTCTATGAAATCATTTTGTAGGTGTATCTCTAGGTGTTGGAAAGAAATGTCTCTTCGTCAATGCAAGCACATTAAATGCCCTGTGAATGCTTAACGATTGAGCAAAATCACGAGGAGAACACGGATCACCCTCAAGTATTGAATTTATGTAAATAGATAATTCGGATTGCAGGTAAATGTAAACATAGTTTCCAATTCATCATCGACGATCATATCCTTTTTCTTATTCCATCTAATCCTGATGAAGACAGGTGGTGCTGCAACTGCACGTACTATATCTATTTATAACGGTTACATAATATTAAAATATTAATATTATTTATATAACATTTTAATATTTAAAAGTACCCGAATGTATGTTCAAATAGTATTACAATACTATTTGAACATACATTCGGGTAATTTAAAAAAATATAATACAAAAAAAAATATTTATATTTTATTACTCACTACATTTAGCTCAATTCATTCAAGAAGTTTATATAAAAAATGGACCCTTTTTGAGAAAAAAATTGTTTTTAAAATTGTCTTTATTTTTTGTAAAATTACGCGAAAATTATTCATATTAAATAATGCACATAATCTTGTATCAAGATCTAATTTTGAATAATATATTTTGTGAAAAAAAGATCCCTATCTTCACAATTGTTGTTGCAGGAATGCCCAAAATATTTTTTTTTCATTTTTCACAACTAAACAAATCAACGAAAATCGGGCCTGCGACATTTTTGTAAGTCTTCTCTTTCTTGAGAAAAAAATGGGAGCTATTTGTGAAGAAATTTTGAAAATGTTGGGACTTCATATAAAAAATTCCGAAGATCCAAAATTTACGTTTCAAATGCAACGGCCCTCGACATCAATCAGATCGATAGGGGAATATCAATTTTGATGAAAATCCCGCTTGTAGTTTAGCTTCTAGTACTGTTCACATACGGAGGGGCAATCGAACAGACGGTCAGATGGTCGGATGGACAGACGGACGGGCAGACGCGTAGAGACACGGGCAGTCGGGCAGTCGGGGTGGCAGACAGACGGGTCGACGGGCAGAAAGGCAACGGATGGGTGAAGGACAGACGCGCAAAAAGACAGGCCGACGGACCGGGACGAACGGACGGAAGCACAGACTTTTGACGCAAACCAATTTTCCGGTATCAATAATCCACAAAAGTTGATTCTGATCACACAACATGTTAGAGGAAGTAATTTACTACATTTAATTTAACAAGTAACAATATAACAAGTAACAATTTAACAAGTAATTTACAAGGAGTATCCATATTTCGATTTCAGAGACCAACAATTCGACATACTGTGTGAAAAAATCCGTGTTTTTCGCCGCAGCATTAGATATTTTTTCTATACTACGTAGGTAGTATTTGACATATTACAAATCGATTGTAACGTCATCGCTTATTATTTCTCTAGAAATTTGGTTTTCTTCATTGCGTTTTAAAACAGTAAAACACGCCGCAGAGTAGATTTTTTATTTTTATGAATCCAGTAAAAAGTGTACCTGTCATTTAATATTTCTAATTTTCTTTCAAACACCAATAGCTTTTTATTCGCTATTCAGTTCGCAAAATAGAAGGCCAGCAGAATATAAGAACATAGGAGTAATACTGAATAAAAATGAACAAAAATGTTGGTAGACGTAGCTTCTCCAATTATTTCCATATTATTTCCTGAGATGTCTTTAACGCAATTTCGGATGAAACTTGCTTGTTGCCTGAAATAGTGTAGGGCATACAATACCCACAACGTAGTTTCAAACCTTTCATTCATATTCACCGATTTAACTTTTTAAAACGTGTTTTCTTACTAACAGCCGTCTCTGTGATCTGAGGATCGTAACATCGATTTACACATTAATTTGTTTCATTCACCTTCATGAATATGACTGTCAATTATTATGTGTAGCTTTAATCCAGATTTTCGCACTAGAAAACTAAAAAAAAAAAACAAGCAAACTAAAGAAGGAACGAACTGAGGTAGCAGTCTAAATGTGTGGTGAAAAATGGGGTGGTATAATGAGGTAGCAGAGAAACCTTGCGAGTATGTACCACGATTACAGTATGTATCTTCCATTCAGAGATAGTAGCCACGTGGAATTTTAGATACACGGTTGCAGCTCGAGTTGTCCAGAAGTCTACTGCATCTAAGAGGACGATTTTAAGACCTATTGACCGGGCGCACTGTAATACATCCTGGCGCTGCCCTCCTTCGCCCCCCGCCCGTCCTCCCCGGCGCCCCCCCCCTCCCCGCCCCCCCGTGGGCCGCTTCCCCGCCCCGCAGCGCCGCGTCGCGCGCTTCCTCCTGGGCGCGTGGGCGTGGTTGGCGCCGCCAGTTCGCCCTTCCAATTTCCGGATTCGCGCGCGTCTCCGAAAATGGCTGACCGTTGTGCCTCCGGTGAGCCCGCACTGCAAAAGGCTGTGCCCCGCGTTTGGCGCGTTTGAAGTCCTCGATCGCACGGAATCGATCTTCAACCTACATGCAAACAGGGGTTTCACTTTAGAAATCCATGTTTAAATCCTGATCATTAATGAGTATTTTAAACAGTATTATTCATAGGGTTTTAAAATAAGGAAATTTTATTTTTGAAGATAAATTCTAATTGTTTTCTGAAAATATAATTGTACGGTGGCGCAATACTGAATTTATTCCATGACAAACGCAAGTGAATTCTTGGTTGTTCATATGTGGTTTTACATTAGGGTTGTTATCATTATACCTGCAATAACATATAAATCACATCGTACTCTTCAGCAAATAGTATATAAATGCTAGGCGATATTAAAGAGAATGATGTCTTTGTCTCTTTTATCCCTGCGTAACCGCTTTCACATTGATCTTGTTTCCCTCTTCTCTCTTCCATCTCTCACAAACAGCTTTTCAACTTGTTCTGCCTATTCTCATTTATGATTATTTCCTTTATCTATCTTTTCATTTCTCTTTCCCACACTTTTATTGTCCTTCACTCTGCCAATTCGATTACTCCTATTTTCTCACTCGTTCATACTATTGCATTATTTTTCTACTAAATAGTTAGGAGTTTCACTTTCTCATAACATTGTATACCTCACATATGTTGAATTAAAAACAAAATATTCCCGACAATCTTTCCCCACATATTCGGGAAGCAAAAATAAAATATTCACTACAAATTGTATTCTAGCGCAGAATCATAAGTCAGCAAGATCTCGTGTAAGCGAAAAGTACCACATTCGTGTTTAATACTTCAGTGTTCAGTCCAACGGTCCAGTCGGGTGGATCCCGGAAATCAGCCGAACCCGCTCTCCTGATTATTTCAATTTTCTAAAAGTCTATGTTGATTTTGATCCCGGTTTCGAAGAAAAAAGAGAGGTTAAGGGCCGGCCAAGGGGTGTCGTGGTCCTCGGATCCGTTAGAATGTGCGGGAACCGCTGCAGCCCGCAACTTCCGGCACAGTCACCGGAAGCGCCACCGCGGACCCGCCGCCCATTACCCGCCATTAGCCAGCACCGGCGGCCGCCGCCGCCATTGCCGTCGCCGCCGCCACCGCCGCCACCGCTGCCGCCGCCGCCATTGCCGCCACCATCGCCGCATCGCCACCACCGCCCGGGTTGCGGCTGACCGGACCTGGTTGAGGTGGGGCGGGGCGGGGCGCGCGCAGGGCTGCCCTTGGCAATCGCCACCCTGCGGCAGAGGCAGTTCGCTGTCTGGGGGCCAGAGACCTTCAAAAGTTGAGAATTTTTGGGAACGCGAGAGGAATTTTCTTAATTTTTACTGCCTCGCTTTACTACATAAGAGAAAGTATTGTAATCCTGCTCTGGAAATCGGCAATTTTTTTTTATCAAAATACTATTCTTACCGGACCTTGTTAACGAAAAAGTGTATAAATCGTGTCCCTATGTGTAGTAAATACCTTCCTTTCTCACATTGTGTTGTCAAAATCCACGTTTTCTGGGGCTTTGTTAACGAAAAATCGATTGACGACAAAACATCTGTGTTTGTCAATCCTCCGTACGTGTGTAGTCAAAGCTAGCGCCAAAACTGTTGAGCCGATTTTCTCGAAAATTGACATTCCTCAATTGATTATAACGATCTCGAGTCCTTTGAGTTTGAAACAGATATTTTGAATTTTCGAGGGACTTTACATGCAGTATCAACATTTTCTCAAAAAAGACTAGAAATATTTGGATTAAACGTGGCTCTGGGATATCGTAAAAAACTCACAAAGAAATGATGTGGATCTCATTTTCATTGAAATCCCTGACTTTTTGACAATTTCAAAAGTTCAAACTTTTTTGTTACAACTACAATAATGTAGATGGAACTTTTTCCCTTAATAAAATACAGTATGTTAATCAATAACAGATATTTAAGTGAAATCATATTCAATTTTTCAAAATATGAGTATATTTTTTTGCGTGAAACATACAATTTTAATTTTGTTTCTCAAAACGAGCCCAAACTTTGTTCCTGAAATTTTCCTTCGTGTGTAGGAAAGAATGGTAAGAAAGTTATGCTAGTTGCATTTTCGTTGATCGGTCTGAAATTTTCGAAAATTGCAAAAGTTCAAAATTTCTTTGGCGTCTTCCTACAACTACAATATTGAAGATAAAATGTTTCTCTTCATGAAATCTCTTCATTAAAAATAGATCTTCAAATAAAGTAACGTTCGACATTTTGAAAATATGAGTAGATTTGGGGTAATTTTGCATGTATATGACAATTTTTAACAATTATTTCCTCAAAAACGGCTCCAATATTTTTCTTTAAATTTGTCTTCGTATGCACCAAAAAGCAGCAAAGAAAATATGCTGGCCCCATTTTCGGCGAACTCTCAGTATTTTCGAAAATGGTAAAAAACAATAAAAAATTACCGTCGCAAAATTGCGTTGAATTGGGATTGTTTCTTTTTTGAAGAGAAATCTGTTCTAAAAATCAGTTCTTTAAATAGGGTCATGTAAATTGCTTTAAAAACATGAGTAGTTGAACATAATTTTGCAAATTTTTGAATTTTGTAGTGAGTTTTACGAGTACGTAGTAATGCCCGAGACACGTTAATATGGACAGAAATTGTGGTATTAAAATAGTAGGTAACTGTTTGAAATATGAATAGTTTTCGCGATTTTTGAGAGAATTTTCGTATTTACAGAGAAGGTAAGTAAATATCGAAACAGTGTATAATTCTGATAATGGGATGAAATTGCGAAAGAAGCTCAGCGTCTACAAGGAGAGCGAAATGTGTAATTAGATTCGTTATAACTCTAGATCTCAGTGAAAATTAGAAATTTAATTTTATGTCTCAGTCGAATGTAACTAACGTATCTTTGCAGTACCTTAAACCACGGGTTATGCACCGAGCGCAATCCTTTCTTCTCAAATCTGTACGCCACTCCCAAACTTATAGCCTTGTGCTGTTTCTCCTTTCATACAGCCCCTGCTACATACAGTAGAAGGACTACGGCAGTTTTGCAAATAGGCAGATATTGGTCAAGACCCAAACTAGGCTTCAGGATTGAATCTAGAAGCTGAGCGCAATGGAACGCAATGTAAAGAATGGTTTTATTTGTTGTTTATAATGTGTCACCCAATAAATGAACAATTTCTTAATGTAGGCCACCAGTATATTTAAAATGATTTGGTGGGTGCAGAAAAATTTCAAAATACCCAATTAATTAGCCTT
This sequence comes from Acheta domesticus, assembly GCA_031308135.1. Lineage (NCBI taxonomy): Eukaryota > Metazoa > Arthropoda > Insecta > Orthoptera > Gryllidae > Acheta > Acheta domesticus. The sequence continues at coordinate 181,609,876 of JAHLJT010008446.1, forward strand.
ATGAGGGCCTCTAATAGAATTTTAATGTATGTTTACTCGTTTAGATACGATATTTGAATAACAACCTTACAGAGGTAAGCCTCAACACACAATTGTACTTTGTACTTATGTCGTATGTTCTAACTTAAGAATTTTCGCAATTGTTTTCATAATATTGTGTTTTGTCAGATACAATACCTGAAGAAACGACCAAATATTGGACCGCGAAAAGTAATAGTTTTCAAAGTTTTGTCAAGATTATATGTGTTATTTTTATCAAGATTAAATGTTTCCTCTATTTATTCTTAAAAATTCTCCTTTTCCCCATCTATGTTCCTTAACCGATTCTTTAACCTATGTTCTTTAACCGATTGCTTCTAAAATTCCATACAATATCAATTACTGAGGAAGTGATATCTATAAGTAGAGGGATAAAAAGGATTTGAACAGAATTAACAGACAATCGAAGTGTGATCCAGTTTGTGAAAATTACTTATCATTAAAGTTACAAATACCCTACGAGTATATTCGGTTTTTATGTACAGAAGTTTACCAACATTTTAATTTAAGAAATGTAAACCTGAAAGAAATTGAATTTCTTCAAATAAATCAGGTTTGTAAATCTCCCCAAACATCGTTTTTTGATCCTTCAGTCGAATCTTTGCCAAAGTTTTTATCAATTAACATACCTTAAATTAGTGATGCATATCTTTCAACGAATTTCATAATACAATATTTTCCAAGTGTGAAGAGAAGTCTCAAGGAAAGAAAAAAAAACCTCTTGTTTACTTTTTACCAACAAATTAAATAGAAAAATAAGATAATAAAAATATATGAAGGTCAAATTTTGATATTGTTTGTACAATTTGATATGGAATGACTCCCATACAGACCTTATGAAGATAAAAATTATTTAAAAAACTAAACTGAAATGAAGGAATTAAAGGAAAAATAAACTGAAAGGAATCAATATTAGCTGAAGTCCACGTCTTTAATGAATACTTCTTTGTTTTCATGGAATGGTCTTCTTAAAGCGGATTAGAACTACGGATATTCGTACAAGTAAACACCCTGTCAATCTACTGTACATACTTTTTTAGTTTGATCTAGGAAGTGTCTGTAAAGGGATATGCCTGGCTCTCTCGATTTTCAGTACATGATGCATGTTGTGGGAGCAATCTGGCAGCTGCAAAAGCGGTTGATGTTAGCACGTTTACGGCCGCCTGGGGGGGGGGGGGGAGGGGGAGAAGGACGTGCGAAGCCTCGGGCGGAGGCTCACGTATTTCGCCTCGTCTTGGCTCCTTCCCCTACGCCGTGCCCTATCCGGACCTGACGGGAGCCCCGTCACCGTCACCTTTACTTCCCGTGCCCTTCCTTGATTCCACCATCGCTGTCGTCTAAGCGCAACCAGCAAAAAAGCCATTTTCAACACCTTTCCTAGCATTCTTCCCATCACATATTGTCTTTTCACAGATTATAGAAGCTCTCGTTTCTCATTCCTTCAGTTTCTTTTAGAACCGGTATTCCTATCCGATCTCACCACATCTATGGACTCTTCGCTCACAAATCTCTATGTTATCAAGTCATCGCTGTCTGAGGGAGAGGAATGAGAAGATACCGCTGCTAACGTCGCTATTTTATCGATCTCCATTGAATCGTCGATCCTTATCCCTTCTACTTCCTGGAAAAGAGTAGTTCCTACAATTTGTCATTCCTTATAACTTCCATTAACACCTCCGCCGTGCTGCGGTCTCTACTGGGACAGGCGCGAAGAACCGCTGTTCTTTTATTGTCATTCAGGGTAGTCATTGCCATTACAGTGTAGCAGCCACGATCAACACGAAACAAAAGCCGTCCACTGCCACTACAGTTAGTATCCGCCGCCCCATGCCGTCTCCGTTGCGTGACTTCCCTCGCGCCTTCTAAACTCACCCCTGTCTGAGGTTCTCAAATCAAGATAAATGTAAGTTAGAGATTCCTTCTTTGCTATCTTTCGGTATCTTTTTTTTTTAGAGAAAAAGACCGCGGAACGCCTGAAGCTGGGGAGACGACGATCAAAAGTGCAGGGCGCGTCTCTCACTGGTGCTGCGTTCTCCAGCCCTTCGCTTTTCGCTTCCTCTCTGACTGCTCCGCCACCGCCTCCGCCCCCGCCCGCGTCGTCGTCGCCGCCCCACCTCCCGCTCCTCCGCCTGCTTCAGATCCTCTTCGCCGTCCGCGCTGCGCCTCTCATCCCTCGCATATTAACTAAGAGCGCGGGAGTCAGCTCCGTGATTATTCTGAATGGCGTTATGTCGTCGGTATACACTTCGCATACATCAGGAAATCCTCGGTCCTCGGGGCGTGGCGGGGCGGTCGGGGGAGGGGGGACAGGGGGCAGGGGGCGCGCATGGGCGCCGGCGCTCCGTTCACGCGTCGCGCGCTTCTCTTAACGAATGTGGTCGATAACGCCGAAGCGCGTCTCGCAAATCGATTGGTAGTCACAGCTCATGGGATGACATCTGCTTTTTCCGAGTCGGTGGTTTCTGCGCCCTTCCTGCGCTACAGAGTTTAATGTAGCGTATTTTATCGACGTTTTGACTGCGTGAGATAGGATAGGAATATTTCATTTTAAGGTTTTAGAAAGGTGTGATTTATTATTTATGTGTTCCGAGGCATCAACGGTACCTGCGGCTTCGCGAGGCGGAGGTTAGTGGGTGCGGATGAGTTTGGTGGAGGCCAGAGATGATACAGACACACACCAAATCATATAGGAGCCCGTTGACAAATGTCAAGTCGAAAGAAACAGATAAATGGCAGCGAGTGACTGCCGAAGTCGGATGTACATTTGCATGTTTATTAGTAGACATGGAGAAACAGTGGTAACCATTTTGTGAATAGTACGAGGTAACAACTAATAGAGGAAAAGCAGATAAACGGCACTTGCACAAAGCGAAAAATTAAATTATTTTGAGGTTCATTATAATAAACGAAATGAATATATAATTATATAAAGGGATAGTTATCTGTAAGGAAGTATTGGATGTGAAAAGGTGCTTCGCAAAACATAATGTGTAATTTGCTTAATTGATCAACAACTAGTTGCAAACATTTGCGACATGGTACATCTGGAAAATTATATAATATACGACTAGGGGTACAAACACTGTTGTAAGATATAACGCGTTAATATTCGATGTCATCAAGCAGGGGCGGATCCAAAGACACATTTTGGGAGGGGAAATTAAAAATGTTTTTGTCGAATGTGCCATTACAGATTTTGCAAAATGTCGCAGGCTACACTCAGTTCGTGCTGCGATACGATTTTATTCATTTTAATGATTATCCGAAAATATTTTTGCTTGAAAGTTTCGTGTCAAGTTAAAATTAATAGTTACAGAAAAATTAAGGAAGGGGAATATCCCTCATTTCCCTCCCCGTGGATCCGCGCCTGCAGCAAGTGATAAAGTTTCGTGTACCAGAAAACTGGCGCTATGCCGGATGACGTTGGGTTGTAGTGAACTAGCGTAACATACCATAGGTTGAGTGTCTTTCTTTCGTGCTCTAACAGGACACCGTCTCCTTTGTGTACCATCTCCATTCCCAACATTACCAGACATCATGTCCTCCGGCAGCGCTCTACCTGCTCCTTACCGAGTCAGTTGCACCGACTGTACCGGACCAGATCACGCGCGCTTGCATATAATTTCCACTACATAAAAATGGAAAGGAGAGGCGGTGGTTGAAAACGATACGAACTTCACCCCAGCAGCCCGTAACGTACTCTCTTTCCAATATATTCCTCTCGTATTTTCTTTTCACTCTTCTCTCGGTCTCTCTTCCTCTTCCATTTTCTTCTGAATTTTTATTACAAATCTTTAATAAGAGTTCTTTTAAGAAGGAAAGTTTTTCGACCCTCATTCTTGCATTAAGAAATGCGATTCTCTTTTCTTTACGGTATGGCCTGCGATATCAACTTGTGAATACGAGACGTAATTGCAGCTAGGAGAATATAGGGGAAGTTTTACAAACTTTTTTTGTTTTATACGAAAGTGCGTAGAGGTGGTCTTGAAAATGACCGCCCATAAACCAGAGGTATCTCGTTCTGACAGGTATTGGAACTTGGAACGGTAGTTAGTATTTAAATTACGCCGTATCTGAGCGTAGTGTCCTCGCTGCCGAAAGGCGTTGCGCGACGGCAGCAGTTGTCAGCAAGCTTGCGGTCTCGCCCCCTCCGCTCCCACGCATCCCCTGCGCTCCCCCCTTCCTCTCCGCCTTCTTTCTTGTCGATGGCAGGTGACTTTTAAACACTCAAATCAAAACCAAGAAGAAGTTCGAGCCATGGGAAGTTGATCATTTCAATGTTTTTACGGTTACAATTTAACCACGCGTTAAGACATTTTCTGATAGTATTACAGCATATTCTTGGCTCGTAATCTCAAATCCTGTTAATAATGCTTTGTGTGTCAAGTAGAATTTTTAATCGTCGAAGAAAGGGAGCTTCACAGAAACTAACCCATCTCCTAAAATTAGTAATATATTCTACGCTAATGTTTATAAAATGTAAATAAAATATGCTATTGAATTTACTATTGCTCACTTTTTATACGTGTATACGAACATTGTATTGTTCTTAGAAACTTTGAATTAAAAAAAGAAATTACCTGTAATGAAAATATGAGACCATAGCAAGAATATTATTATTATTATTATTATTATTATGATTATTATTATTATTATTATTATTATTATTAGCGTATCGGCTATGTACGACCACGCTACACGATGCCCTCGGAGACATTAACGTGTGTAATTATGGAGATCAGCTGTATCCCTTGATAAGACAAGATTGTTACTCCTTGACTTATGAAAACCGGGCCCATCGCACGACCCTGAGGATGAAAATGAGGACGGAATAGAAAAGGGAGGATCTTACACGGTCCGTGGCCTGAATTCTAGGGTGCTGCTCGGGGATTCGCCTGCACATAATCAGGGAAACCACGACAATTAATGATCAGAGCACTCAGTCTACATACTCAGCTCTTTTCGGCCTTCGTAGACAACCAATCTTTGATTTCATTTATTTTCGTAAAAAAGTAAACGAGAATGTGGCGTGTGGGGGAGAAGTATAATCGGCGCACGTTCTCTTGAGCTCCAGTATGTGTTCCCCACCCTTTTACTTCACATAGTTGAAGGATGAGTAAAATTATCAACAAAGTGAGGTTAGCAACATTTGAAAACAGAAAATTTTCGTTCTCGAGTTATAGAAACCAGGTTTGCATTATGAAACAAATTACAGATTTGATTTCATAGTACTGGTTACAAAATAGCAACCTAAAGCTCGTACTACAAGATGATCTCAACAAAACGTGCACGTAGTGAGGCTACATTTTTGTCCAGAAGTAAAGAAGAGGCCGTGTGAGTATTTGCTCTTTGGTCAATGACAATTTGCTGATCTTAATAATTGAACTGTCAAAAGAAAAGTAATTTCACATAGATGTGCGAATGGTACTTCTACTTTATAAGTATTAAGTATCTGATGAAAAAAGTGTCTTATGGCAAGAATGTAAAAACGCAATCCGCAACACCCGAGCTCTTAACGGTGCGTTTCCTGACACATTGATCGTGCAGTACTAAAAAACAATACATTGTAAGGCATTAAAATCCTGTTCCCAGGCCGAAAGCATCGAATGCTTTTAATTACGCTGCAGTCTATGAAATGACATTTCGGGAATATCTCATTACATTTTTGAGGTGACGGTTCTCCTGAGTACACTCACAATATATGTTTGTCTTAATACGGATGTGGGGGAAAGGAGGGGCCACATGCGACAGTATTCGCACGGGAACGCTAATAAATAATTCTTCGTCAGTGAGTTTTTTTTTATTTTGTGTTGTATTGCGCTAAGGACGATGCGTCAAGAAATGTGGTTGAGCTCTATTCCTGAAAACATTCCCTCCCGAAGCAAAATTTAAGAGCTTGTAATTCCAAAGTTATCTCAAAGAATTTACAATTTTTCATAAATGAAAAAAATATCGAAATTTATCCTTAAGATATGGTTATGATATTTGGTACATAATTCAACGTCAGTAGTCTATAGAGTTTGTATTAGCGAAAAGTGGGAAGGCAAAGGAAATAAATTAGTAGCTTGAATGGATAAATAAAGTCACTTTGGAAGAAAATCGTAATGTTATCAAGGATGGGGATAAAAGAAAATATTTAAACGTCACAAACATTTATTTGGAAATGAAATAATGACTTTACTATTACAAGAATATAATGTCGATACAAAAACACAAATTATACAAGTTTACTCAAATACATTAACCGATATAAAAATTTGTTCATTATTTCGGACACTTCAATTTCTGAATACGCAAATGCTTTTGAGTAAAAATATATTTCTAGGTATTCATGATTGGTCCCTAATGTTGCTAAACATCCTCGACGTTTGTCATTTTTAATTTGTTTCTCAGCAACATCATGACACCTACCAAATTTGACCACTTCTTTTCTCTTTTGAGCTATGTACGAGTACTTTTGCACTTGAAAACCAAGTGAATGCTTTCAAGCTTCTTATTTGAAGTTTAATTTGTGAAATTTTTTGTGTTTTGAAATCCATTTTTGTTTTAAGGTGTGAAGAAATTGCTCAAATTTTCAATTTGCCAATCATTTATTCGCACACGTATATTTCTTATGCGATCAATATTCTACTGTAGGCTTCGGGGAGAAGACGAATTTCTGTTTTTCTTTATATTTCTACTAAAAAGAGACGAACAAAAATTAATGCACATTTAACACGAACAGCGACCGTCATGACGGTGAAGATCACCTGATTAAAAGCGTCGCGTCTGAATTATCTGGAAATAAGACGCTTTGGAATGAATATTTAGACGAGAAACGTCACATTGACAGATAAATAAATCGATTATAGGTTTGAATTTCGACGGTAGCGAATTTCCGACATTAGCTATATATCTATGTCGAATTCAGACTGTCTGGAGGATCAGTATTTTCAGTATTTTCTTTCCTATCAATACCAAGTGAATGCCCGAGCAGTACCCTAACATGTAATGAAGGCCACGGGCCGCTCGCGATCTTTTCTTCCTCTTCCTTGTTCCCGTTTTTCCTCTTACACTTACACCTACAACCACTACACTGGCACACATGGCTGAAGACATGTCGAGAGCTTAGCGCATGTTTTGTCTTAGGCGGTACCCTACTGGAGGAGATACCTGATTTGGCAAACCCCGGAAGCCTACCTCTAGGTCGGCGGCGGATCTCACCTCCCAGTGGGAGAGGAACACCGCAATCTCTCGGGATAATAAGACTCATTGCTCTTAATGATGCAATGATTGTAGCAGTTGACGTGCCCGGAAAACTGATTCAACCAACAAGTCGAATGTAAGCAAAACAGCCTGACGGCCTCGATTGATAATTCTACAATCTTGTATTTTAATGGTATGTCGTATATTTGTTTCGTAATAATATATTATGCATCTAGTTTATAAAGTTATCCTTTATTGCATAAGTATATGTTTTAAAAAAGAGGCATGTTAGGAGCTAGTTTTCAAGTTTGTACGAGTTAAAGCAACTTTCCAATGATGTTTCTTACCGGTATGCTATATTTTTGTACGACATTGTAAAACTATTATAAAGGATAAATGACCACTGAAACTGAACCTTCAGTAGCGTGGTATGTTAGGTAAGTAAGCTAGACTAACGCTCTTGAATACGTAACTGTTGATAGTTGATTGTCAGTTGTTCCTTGTTCTTATGCGTGATCGTATGGAAATTGATTTATTACTTAAGCAACCTCTCTTAAAGGTCACGGAGGTTGGCGTTCCTATTGTGTCGCAGAACACTAAGAGTCAATGGGAAATGTGATTCGAATCACCTGGAGAATGGTATATGGTGGAGAGACGCCGGACACAGGGGAACTTTCGAAACCTGTCACTTCAAATGTAACAACAGTTTCTGGAGCTCCTGGTTTCTCTTTCACGAGTGTTTCCAATTATATTTTCCATTTTCATTATTAATTGGTATTTTCGAACAATATTTACTTAAATTTCTGTTAATTCTCGTAAGGGAGTGTTTCTTTACATTGTCGATAATTATTTTGTTTGTTATGAATTAACTCTTGGTAATTCTTTGATGTCGTCTTATTTTGTTGAACTAGTTTCGCAATCCTTCAGATTATGTACGATTTTCGGTGCCCATAAATTCGCGTTTTGATTGCATTGTTAATCCAAAATCATATTTTGATCCTTAGTCACGAAATGCAGATTAAGTTAGTTTTATTCAAAGAAAGGTGACTACATATTTATGTTATTTTGCAACACATTTGTTTGCAAGTAAATAATTTCTTGATGGAATCGAATTTTTTGTCTTTATAGCACTTAATTTTGTTGGGATTGATTGTTATTTCACTGTCCTGATATTCATGTCATCGAAATCCGCAATAAAGAACCATAAGAATGTAGGGGATTTGAAAGATAGTGCAGCTTTTTTTGAGAGCCGAAAATCACATGACACTTTTATAGGGTAACTAATGTTATCTCATCAATGTAATTGCATTCACGTCAAGGACCAATTTTTTTTTCTAGATCCATGTGGATTTTGGATCATTTACAATAAGCTTTCGTCCAACGTTGTCTCGACTTCACACGTATGATGCCAACCCCTCCGCGCCCTGCATGCGTGGCTCCCGCATTTTCTCGTGTCTCCTTCATCCCTCCGGCCCCTGCCACCTCGCCCCAGCGCGCCGCACCCCCTTCCCCGCCTCCCGCCCTTGCACCAGCAGTTGAACCCCTCCTGTCGCTGAGCCGTGGCAACTCCTTGGCAAAGATGAATGACCTACCTTCGGTTTTTGTACGCGTTTGCAGGGATTTTTTGTTTATTTCTTTAGATACGTCGGAACTGTTTTCTGTACGCGCCAGGTGCACGGAAAAATGAGGCAATTTTCCCAATATATTCAATCATTTAGAAGAGTCATGCGATATCAGAAATTCTGAAGAAGTGAGTATTTTGACTGATTTCCGGGTGTATGCAAGATTCAGTTAACCCTTTCACAAATCTATGAAAGGTGATAAAATTTAACCAAATTTGATACTCTAATATTATTGTTGTTCAATTGTATTTGTGTTCAATTTTGTTATTGTTGTCAATAGTGTTATTGTTGCTCAATTTTGTTCGTGTTTAATTTTGCTCTTGTTGTCAAGTGTGTTATTGTTGCCTAATTTTATTTGTGTTAAATTTTGTTATTGTTGTCAATTGCATTATTGTTGCTCTTTTATTTGTGTTCAATTTTGCTATTGTCAATTATGTTATTATTGCTCAATTTTATTTTGTTCAATTTTGTTAAGATTGTCAATTATTATTGTTATTCAATTTTTGTATTGTTGTCAGTTGTCTTATTGTTCACTTTTATTTATTTAGAAACATTTTATTCACATGGTGCACGATAAGGGATAAAATCTGTAAAAATTTTGCCGTTGCAAATAATTTTTATTACACAGGAGTCCATTTTTTCACATCGATTGTTGTCAAAAGCGCTCGTTATCTGTGTATATAATTCAACTTATATTGGAAGAGCTAGGGTAGGTATTCCAGGACTCAAAAACAGTGCACAAATTCCACTTCTTCCTCATAACACGTTACATACAGATTTTAACTGATTTTTTAAGTTAAATAAAATACTTGCATAAACATTAAAATACTTTCATATATGGGGCATATTTAACAATTAATTTATTGTATTTATTTGTTTATTTCACGTTAAAAATATTAACAACTGTACTGTGGGGATAAGTGAAATCTGTGCACATTTTCTAGAATTCTGAATAGAGATAGAGAGCATTTTTGGAAAGAATTCATTGAAAAATAATCATTCCTGTGCAATAAAAACTGTTTGCAAAGGAAAATGAGATACAGATTTTGGCTATTATCCTTCATCTTGCCCTACGTGATTGAATAGACTTACTGCCGCGAGAACATGAAGAATGATTATTTCAATATATTCCCCAATGAGATCAAGAAATTGTACACAGATATTAATGCTACATTTATTAAAACATTGATGTCGTTTTTGGTTTTTAAATAAAAAGTGTTCTTATTTAACAGAATATCTCCCTTTTCAATTAAAGAACAAAAATGTTCCTGCATAATTCGAAGCTTCGTTCGTGAATTAAAAATGATCACATCTCGCGGAACCTTGTCGATTAAAAGTGTGCTCTTGTCCATGGGCAATTACATATTTCTGAGAAATACATATTCAGGTATTTCTTGCCATTACATTATAGTTCTTCAACCAGAATCAGTACTCAATCGAAAAAAAGGCCCGGAGATTTTCCTCGATATAAAATGATTGCGAGAAACTCTTTGTACTTTTCAAAACAAGATATTATTTATGAAGTTCTGCTCCCTCTATTTTGTCATTCATTACATAAAAGCCTTTCTGTTTTTTTCGAATAATGCGCAGATAAATTCTGCTTGCTACCTGCCTAGCATCTGAACACATAAAATCAAGATTGATGAAGTTCCAACAAATTTTGTAGCCAGAGACAATTTCCATTTCATTCAAATTAAGAGAGCTTGGGAACAGGGTTGCAAAGAAATTAACGAGATCCAGACATGCCTTGTTCGGGAATCAAAGAGCTTGAAAGTATACGGAAGGGTCGCAGGGACACGGAGGGACTTGGAATGAGATCGAGAAATATAAAGGGAAAGGAGCTTTGGGGGTGAAGGGTTGCAGTGCCCGCAGCGCAGCGGCAGCGGGGCTTGGATCCACCCTTGCTTCTGGCGGCACCTGCTGCCACTTCCCTGCCCACGGCGGTCCCGTCAGCGATGCACCACTTCTCTACGCCTCTGCATACTCCTCCATCCCCACCCCTGCCTCTGCCCTCCCAGCGGCCTGAGCCTCCATCTACTCCTTCTCCACCTCTTCCCTCCACGCGGTCTGAGCATCTGCCTCCATCTGCTCCTCCACCGCTGCCTCTGCCCTCCCAGCGGCCTGAGCCTCCATCTACTCCTTCTCCACCTCTTCCCTCCACGCGGTCTGAGCCTCTTCCTCCATCTACTCCACCACCACTGCCTCTTCCTCTCACGCGGCCTAAGCCTGTGCCTCCATCTACTCCTCCACCCCTGCCTCTGCCCTCCCCGCGGCCTGAGCCACCATCTACTCCTTCTCCACCTCAGCCCTCCTCGCGGCCTGAGCCTCTGCCTCTATCTACTCCTCCTCCTCCACCCCTGCCTCTGCCCTCCACGCGACCTAAACTTCTGCCTCCATCTACTCCTCCTCCACCCCTGCCTCTTCACGCGTCTTAAGTCTCTGCCACCCTCTACTTCTCTATCTACCCCCCTACCTCTTGCCCTCCCCGCGATCTGAGCTTCGACCTCCTCCGATGCTTCCATATCTGTCTTCATCTCAGCCTTCGCTTCCACCTACGCCACTGGCTCTTTCCACACTTCTGTCTTTGCTTCCAACTTTGCTATGCTTTCGCTGCCTCCTCCGGTGTCGGTTTTGCTTCTACTTTTGACTCATCCCCGCTTCCAGTTGTGGGTCCATCTCCACTCCCGCTACAACTTTCGCCCCTGCCTTGTTATCCACCTTCATCGCAGACTCCTCTTTCCCTTTGCATTTTCACTCGCTCACTCCGCCCACTCTCCTCCGCCGTTTCCTCTAACAGCGCCTACGAGTTCACCTTCATTATTCCTATGCCGCTTTTACCGTGTCTCTCCACTTTGTCTCTCTTGCTCCTTTCCTCGAGTACCGAGTGCTGTTCTTGGCGATCCAATTATATGATTTTAATAATTGAAAAGTATTACATTTATTACTTTCTCGTCTTATTATGTTATTGCAATACGTATCTCCTGTGAAGATGCAGAAAAAAATTCGTGTATTCCAAATTATCATCCAAACGATTTCAAATGCACAGGTAAGCGTATATAGTAAGAGATAATGAGTCATCCGAAACCGGATCAGGACAATTCTAACCTTTCACAACATATTATTAGATAATGATGATGATGATGGCCACAGTTTTCACCTTACACATCCTACTTCCTCCCGCTCGGTGTGTCGCCCCGCTGCCGAGGATTTTCCCACAGCCGCCTTGCACCGCCCTCCATACCGTCTCCACTTCGTCCATCGTTAGAGAGGCCACACGAGCCCCAGTGCGATCACTTGCTGCTACCCTCCCGGCCACCGATCCTGCCGCCACCCGGCCCGGCTGCCCTCTGCCTGCCCCGCCCCCACCGCCCCTGCTGACGCCTACACGAGTTTCCCCCTCGCCGCCTCCGTCTTCATAGTTTGACGCCACCCCGACTCCCGTCGCTGGACGTAAACAATAAATGCCATCGCAAGAGAGCCATGCAGGCCGGCGGCGCGCGAACAGGCAGACGGGCGGGCGCTCTGCGTGAGAGAACGACGTCTAATTTGTTTTTCGTTAGCGTTTCCAAAGTCATTACACATTAAGGGAATTAATGATCTTCAAGCTTGGAAAATAATTTTGTCCTTCTCGATAAATTAATGTTCGACAACAGCAACTCTTGCTACGTGGTGTTATATGGGTTTGAAGATGAGTCTCTCACCGTGTTGGTTGTATGTGCCTTTTCTCCTTCTCTCTCTAGCATACAGACTTCAATGTTCCATCTCTGTCTACCGTTGCTCTTTTGACAAGGTCCAATACATCAAAGCGACAAGCACCCGACCTCGCTAGATTGCGCTCAATAATTACTATGCAAAATTATTATTAGCATATTAATTAAAGAAATGTAATTAAAATAGAGATGGAGAGGGGCATGAAGAGAGGGGAGCAGAGGGTGCAGAGAGCGAGGAGTACACATACACATCGCTGCTTAACTACCATACTGGCTCAGGCGGCGTTAAATAATTAAAATTGTTGACACGATTTGAGAAGACGGTTAGAATGCTCTTCCCATTCATTTATCTACCTCATCTTTCACCTTAATATCCTTCCCTCTTGCCATCTCGAATACCTCCCGGAAAAAGACGTCGAGGAAGGTGCACTCCTTAACGAAGGATGCAAATTTCCCATGTATTCCTTACTAAAATCAGTAAGTGTAAATCATCATATATTGAACGAATTCTGTAAGACACTGTGTGAAAGAGAATGAAGTTCCACATTCATTTACATTTCAATACATAATGTTTTGTTAAAAGTGCGGAAATATAGTTTTCTTCTTTACTTCCCGAAAATTACATCAGATTACATATAATTTTCGACTCAGTGTATACTAGGTAATATATTACTGTCAATCAATTATGAAACCAGCCCTTTCCATTTTAATATTTCCTTCAACTAGAAGCTATTGCATTAACAGTTCTAAATTTTCTTCCTGATTCAGATATACCGAATAATTTCTTAAAGGGTTATGTGTAAGAAGTGACATGATCATTAACTACAGGTTTATCTAATAGTTCTTCATATTAATATATAGGAGCTAATGATAAAATTTTAAAGATATCTAATTATTTTTTAAGTATTAAGTATTTAAATATAATTTCAAAATAGGAAATAACAATTTTTAGAAAAACATCTACTTGTAACTACTTCATTTTCTCCCCAAGGCTGAAATTCTATATTAATACAAACCCGAATAAAAATTTGTCCAGTCAAAATTGATGTAAGCAAGTGAGTATTTGAAGGCTAGGATACTTTTTCTAATAAAAAGAATTAAGCTGTTTAAAAAGCTATTATTACAAAATAGTTAAATATGATACGTTGTCGTTTATTAATTACTAGTTACTAAATATTTACTAGATTATTCGAAACATTTCTGGTACAATTAGTATTGAACAGTTTTACTTAATCGTGTAGTACATAGAATAGGCAATGTTATCTGATGTTGCAGGCCGAGAAACACGTTTTATGTCTTCCTAATACCAAAGCTGTGAATGTTTCATTCACCTGAACGAACTAAATTATTATTCTCTGTATGTATAGTAGCAAAAATCCCCGTTTTGCGGATTGCGATTTAAAACACATGGTTTTTATTCAAAACATCTAAATGTGAACAACACATGCGCCTAAACCGAACATAATAATAAATATTTCCCATCGACCTGAACGGTGTCTTGTCCCCTCGAATTTGAAATGTCTTTTAGTTTTGGGGGATCACTCGCTATTACTCTCATTCTTATTCTCACATGACGTTCACACTCTGCCTTATCGAAGTCTATAATTTCCACTTGATTTTTGTCACCCATCATCTCTCTTCAAAAAGAAATGTTTATGATTTATTTCACACTCACATTCACTTTCGCTCTCATTTAATTTCCACTCTCCTATATTTGAAGCGTCTTCTTTTCTCGCTTCGTAAATTTTCTTTCTTTCTCCCTCTCTCTCCCTCCATCTCTCTCTCTTATGTGTTCTTTCATCCTCTCAAACGTGTACTCATACTCAGCACCATTGTCATTCACAGTTTCTGGTATACAATTTCCTCTCTTTCGCAAATACAGTTGTTAACAGCACCATAATTGTAAATCGGAGAATTATACAAATTATCTGTGTAGTATCGGATGCTGTAATTACGAAAGGGTCTTTAAAATACAACTGTTTCAAATATAACACGCTTAACCAAACCTCATGAATGTTGTCTAAACTGTGTGCATTTTGAATGAACATCTTCCATTGACAGTGAACACAAAACACGGAATTAAATCGAAACCTTTCGAAAAGGAAATGAATTTTATTTCTTGTTGTTTGCTAATTTTACTTCCATATCCGCGGTGGATGTTGTGCGCACGTGCATAGATTTAATTTTCTTAATTTGTCGTATGCGTATTTTACGTGAATGCTATGTACCTAATTACATTGAAATTATCTGATAATTACATGTGGTTAGAGAAATGGACACGAGAGATGAAGCACTAAATAAACAATTTGGAAATACGAGTATGAAAGTATGTTCGTTCCCATGACATTATTTATGCGCGCAGGATTACACCTATCTCTACACAGAGTATTTTACTCGGAACTAGCCTATCAAAAGCTTCAGCGAGTACAAGCTTTAAGCGCTTAAATCCACATTTTCAATAACTAACTGGATTATATTAAAAGTGGTCCATGAGATCCTATTGTGCAAATATTTTCATAAATTGGACATAAATCAACTTGAAAAAAATGGCATATATTTTTAAAAAAATGTATGCTTCTAAAGTTTACATTTGTGTGACAATGTAACACTCCATATATTGAATGTTCACTCAAACAAGCATATATTAGTTACGCGATCACTTTAAGAGGCAATGTAACATCGAATTTGTGGTCTTTTATTTATAAAAACATTTAAAATTAGTTAGACGCATTAAATGAAATAGTTTGTGCAGTTCGTTTTCAAAGAGATAACAGATTTATTTTGATGGACATTGAAAACAAAAAGTGTAAGCGCAGCAGGAGAAAGATTAATGCTTGGATTCGATCTATGTCAACTGAATGTTCTGATATAATTGCATTATTATTCTGATATTATTGCAGGTTTGACGCAATAACGTGAATCACGCATGTCATTTCTGAATTGAATAATATCAGTTAAGGAAAATGACTCATTACTGAGTCGACTACACACCGTTAAAAACTTCCCATGTTAAATATCTCTTGTTAAAAAATGACTTCAAATTAGTGTTCTTTTCATGGCTAGCTTTGTATTAGACGGGAATTATACAGAGCTGTAAAATAGTGTAAACAGTGATGACTAAAGCCCTTGAGATTGGAAAAAAAACATATTTAGTTGTCTGTAAATAAAAGAACGTAAATGAAAATGGAAATGTGCCATATAATTTTGTGTATTATATTCTATCCTTGAAGTTTCAAGAAAAAATATTAGTAAGAACTGTAAGAAGCTCAGTCCGTGTCTTCTGTTAGTATTCATTGTTTCTGGCAGTTATAAGGTTTCTGAATTTTTTACGTATAGAACGTGATTGCAAATATATTCGTTTGGCAGTGCTTGCAAACTGTGTGAAACTTAATTAAAAACAACTCTGTTTGTCAACAACATTGAGTTTTGATTGTCTTTAATACAGTCGAAATCTTTTCAATTGGAAAACATACTACAAACGATCAACTTGTTATCTTACGGGTTTCCGAATTATATGTAACTTTAACTTTCTCTGTAGTATAATTGCAGCTTTTTCTATATTACACATAATCCGCATACGTAGTATACGTTATTATAAGAGAAAGTAGAATGTATAAGCTATACAATTATCGCATCTTCTGTTTCCGATGGAATTGAAATAGCGTCGAAGGACGATGGCTGCGACTTCCAGTTCCTGAAAAAACATGGCTGATTTCACTACGTTTCATTGTTAGTGATTCCGGGCGTGTCAGCTACAAGGCTCATTAGTCCCATAAGTGTAGTACATGTTTTTGCTCGGCATGTGATGGTGGCAGTGGTTTTCTCCCGCTGGAAAGCGAGATCCGGCGCCGACCTACTTTCGACTAGCGGGATTTTCCCCAACGAGGTATCTCCCACCAGCGGGACACCGCCCCGACCGGAAGAAGCTCTAAGCTCCCAATCACTCTCCCGGTATGTGTTGTAGTGTAGTGCATGGTAGTAGAAATGTGTTTAAGGGGCGAGGAAAAGGAAGAGGAAGGAAAGATCGCGCACGGTCCGTGGCCCGTTTGTTAGGATACTGCTCCGGCATTCGCCTGTGTTCATCGGAGAAACCTACCGATCAGAGCAGCCGGCCGCTAGAATTCTCCTCCAGATAGCGACTGAATTCGACCTAGCCGATAAGCTAGTGTCGAAAATCCTGCCTTCGTGAGGACTCGAATCTAGGACCTTCAGGTCAGAGGGACTGCAGTGACAATTGATGCGCTGAGCCAATTCTCCCGGTGACTTTACTACGTGATAGAGAAGTTGTTGGCCTGTGGCAAACCACCACTACGATCACCTTCCGAGGAAATGAGAAAAAAAGGCACAAAGTATCCCTCGGCTGCTGGCAGGACCCTCTTATCTTCAGATTGGGTCCTCAGCCTTCACAATTTTTGAATTATTTTCGTTTATAAAGTTTTGAAATACTGAAGTATCTATTCGATACGTACTATTTCGTATAAATTTGGAATGTTACTTTGTTTATGTTTGTATTTAAATTTTGCTTAAAAGTAAGACAACCAAATTTTAGAAAGTCAAAATCCATCGCTATTGTTCTTGGGCATAATAGTTTTTCCTGAACGAATTTGGATCATTTCTCCATCTGCAGAGAGTATAGACTTGTGAAGCTTTTCCTAAAAAGTGTTTTTGTTGAAAAATCCTAGAGACGGAGTTGGCGTTGTCTTCATTGCTAGAAGGCGCATGTCATGTGAAAGCCATGTATCACTGTCAGTGTCGGTTGTCCCGTTTTCCTGAAAGCGCGCCAGCAGTCTACGTTGGGCGAGGGACGCGACGGCGACGGGGCGGGGCGGGGGCGGAGGCGAGGCGGGCGTGGCCGAGGGTGCGGGCCGGGCGCGGGGGCGGCGCGGGGCGGGGGCGGCGATTGCGAGCCGAGGGGCCGGAGCCGCATGAAGGACGTGGCGGGGGCGCGACGTCGCCCCTCCAGCGTCGAAGGCGGTGGAGCCGCATTGTTACACCGAGGAGCGCTCGACGTGGGGAAAGACTGGTTATCAAATTTTAAAATTCACACTCCTGCGATGCCCGTCAATATGAGCCTACACATTTCGTAAAATTTCATTGCTCGAAGTCGGTTGAAAGAAAACCGTCAAAAAAGCTGATTTTGTTTCGTTACGAAACTGGCATCTTTTTAATATCTGCTTCACTCCACCTCGTGTAATGTGTGAAAAAAAGTTGTTTTTAATTTTTTTCTCACATGATCGGTGACTTGGCGTTTGCTGAGCTAAGTGAATGAAAGGTGACGTATGAATTCGATAAGCAGCCCCCTTCACGCTCTTTTCTATCGCGGAAAATAAAAAAAAAGACGAGATCGAATCGTCGTATGTACGTTTTTATCGTTGAGAGGGAGAGTTTGACGTGGGCATATGACAGATCACGGTATTCAACCCTCGTATATTTTGAGGATATTGAAAAATGATGGTTGGAGCGATCATTTTGAGGTCGCTTGGGAGCCATCTATATCTTATCTATGTACAATCCACCAGCTATTGAATTTCATTTATGAATTCGCTGGAGAAGGGCAGACGGTTTGACTTCTAACCCTTAGAAGATGTATTTTCTCCAAGTGGTCGCTAGGTTTTTCCAGCAACTTTTCTCCGAGACTTAGGTTTCCTCAGACGTATCTTCACGTAAATACTTCAGGATCAGATCACAGCTTTTCTTATGAAACGGTTATCAAGTACGTGTTCCATTTTGACACGTCATTTGTATTTGGTTAGAATGTATGAGGTAAACTGGTGAATGTCTGTTACCTTTCAGAAAAACAAGGATCGTTTTTGTGCATACGTATTGGGTCTAAAAGACGAGTCGTGTAAATGTTTGTAACGATATTTTTTCTCTAAGAATTGTCATAATAACTTATAACAAATCCTGAATTTATTGAAATCGAGATTGCAATTGATATAAATTGAATGTATATTTGAATTAATATTGAATGAATGAATTTATATAGAGCAATTCATATGTCAATTGAATCAGAAACCAGGCACGAGAGAATGTTTCGCTCACGACGTATAAAAAGTATTTTTGTCTCAAAACGCCAGTCCGTCTGTCTCTCAGCAACATTAGCGCCACACTCTAAGCAGAATGTTCATCAAAATAGATATTTCTGGATTGATCTAAATCACGGATCTTTTAATATTTAGAGGAATTTACATGACGCCACCAAAACATTTTCAAAATCGTATAAAACATTACTACAAAATTTTCACCCCCCAACATTACTACAAATGTTCACATTTTTTCTAAACCACACAACAAATACACTATTAAAGGAAGATTTCTCCATTGATACAATCCATTACAAATTAGATCTTTAAATCATTCCATTTCAATTTTTAAATATTTGTAGTTTTCCTATAATTTGAATTTTAACTTAAAAATGTGTTGGAATTACTGCAACATTAAGAATTCATTCCAGCACTAAATGCGTATGACATAAGAACGTATAGTGTAGGGAAATGACTCTTGTCTCGTGAACCTAGGCGCTTCACTGTAAATTTCATCCCGGCGAAATATTTCGTGTAAAGTAAGTACAACCAAAAATTAAAATACGCGTTTTATTAGAAGTTGCGAACTAAGTTCGACCGAACTGGGAATATTAATTTTCCCTTTCAATCTTTTCTCTGTTTAGGCACTAGTGTTGTTCATAGACAGACGTTTTGAAAAAAACAACAAAAAAACACGTTTTCGGTAAGAAAGACTCACATAACATTGGCTATATGACATGTAGGAGAAAGTACTATGCCAAATACAGGAGCAGGACAAATCTACTTTTTTTAATCAGAGCCCTAAAAATGTGTTTTTCTGTCAAAAATTCTATTTTTTTCTGTGATAATAAATAATTTTCTCTATGCTATGTAGTATATGAGGAGGCAAAAATAAAATATAAGAATGTTTTAAACATTTCTTGCTATTTGGGTTGGATTTGTTCTCATGATAACTGCAGTGTTAGTAGGATAAATGTTGCAATACAGTAGTATTAGAAACTCGCGACAATAATACGAGAAATGATATACTACTGTATCACCACTAGTTATTTCTGCGATCAATGTTTTGAGCGTATTGAAGTCATGAAAAGGGGATACTTAGGTTATCCACCGGTTCCCTCCCCGGCCTCGACCACGAGGCGTCAACCTGGGCGCGCCAGGACAAAGCGAACGGCGTCAAATGCAAGCTGGCGGGGGCGGCAGAGGGGCGGGCGATGGTGCGGGGCCATGGGGTGACCGGGGCGAGCGAGAGCGGGGGGCCGGGGCGGAGGACTGGCTGACCGCTCCGACCGCGCGCGTCGCCGAATCCCGAGTCGGCTGTAAGTTGCGCGCGGAGCCCCTGGAGGCCCATGCGCCTAACGAGCAGATAAGCTCGCAGCGCCATTGTGCTCCCGCGCCCGCGCCCGCG
This sequence comes from Acheta domesticus, assembly GCA_031308135.1. Taxonomy (NCBI): domain Eukaryota; kingdom Metazoa; phylum Arthropoda; class Insecta; order Orthoptera; family Gryllidae; genus Acheta; species Acheta domesticus. The sequence continues at coordinate 181,629,863 of JAHLJT010008446.1, forward strand.
CCCACGCTCGTCCCCGCTCCGCGCCCCCGCCCCGCCCCCTGCCCCTCCCCCGGCGCTCTCGGCGCTTCGCTCCTTGCGCTCCTCGCCGCCTCTTCCAGCTTCTAGGATGTGCCGCCGGCCTCTTCCACCGAGACCACCGTGACGGACTGCGACCTCCACGAGTTTTATTTCTTCGCTATGCTTCTCACATTAATAGCTCTCGATAGAAGATTTCCGTAAGTACGACCAAGACAGAAGAAACACCATATTAATCTCGTAGATCCGAGATTAAAAAACGGATTTCTTTGACGAGATGACTAAGGTTCTTTCAATTCCACAGGAATGCTCTTGGAGTTTGAGGAAAAAAGGTGACGTAAGTTAGAAAAATCTACAGTTAGAAGGCTAATTCAGTTATTTATCCCAAATTAATGTGGGATAAACTTTTGTGAGAGTACTGACATTTTGATAACAAAATATAATGGCTTACTTCAGAAAATGTATTTTCTTCACAACGTCATATTTTGGAATGGTACGATAGCAGCTTTTCGTTCAGTAACATACATTACCGTTCTGCCGAGATTTCAAATATACCATTAAAATAATTATCTTCATTACAAATTTGAAGTGGATTGCAAAATATTTCTGACACTAGCTGGTCAGCTAGATCGACTTCAGACGCTGCCTGGAGGAGCATTCTAGTGGCCGTCTGCCATGATCGGTAGTTTTCCGTGTTTTCTCCAATCAATACCAGGCGAATGCCGATCAGTACCCTACGGTTAACAGTAACAAAACGGGCAACGGACCCGCGCGATCTTTTCTTTCTCTTCCTTGCGCTATCCTCTCCCCTTACTGACACACACATCTACGACATACGTCGAGAGACCAGTCGGGATCTTTGAGCTTGTTGCGGCTGGGGCGGTGCCATTCTGGTGGGAGAAACCTGGTTGAGGAAAACCCACAAAGCCGAATCACGCCATCCAGCGAGGGAAGATCACTTCCATCTCTCGCGTAAAAACACATACACTACACTTATGGGACTAATGTCTTTAGCTGTTGACGCGTCCGGAGTCACTTATCAATGAATCAAAATGATTGTTTTTATTTTCTCGCCTTACTATGTACTTACGGAGTAGAGCGGAACGGAAGTAATTGTAATGCTACAACAAAAATCCCCGATTTGTGACAGAAAATCTCGCGTCTTGAGGCCTTGGTATAAAAAAGTTTATGAATTTCTTTTCCCTATGAAGGAGACCACTTCCTCTAACTCGTTGTGTAGTCAGAATTGATAGACGGCAAAACGCCCGTTCGCCTATCTGTCCGTCTTTCTGTCAATCTTTGTGTAGATATATCGAAGTTAATTTTTTTTCATTTGTATGTATTGCGTACCTCAATCAGACGCCATGAGTTGTCCATTATGTCTAAGACGCAGCTTACAGCGGAATAAGGAAACGATTGCCAGAAAAGGGTAACATGTAAATAACTAACAGAACCCGGCAGACGTCCTGGTCTCTCTGTCTGTGCCTCTGTCTCCCTCTCTCTTTCTCTTCTCTCTCTTTCTCTGGCTCTCTTTCCCTCTCTCTGTCTCTCTCCTCATCTTTCTCTTGTCCCCCTTTCTCTTTCCCCTCTTTCTCTATTTTCCCTCTATCTCTTTTTATTCTACCTCTCTTTTCTCTCTCTCTTTCCCTTTCTCTTTTCTCTCTTTCTTTATTTTCTCCTTTCTTTTCCCCTCTTCCTCCCTCTCTTTTCATCTCTCTCTCTGTCCCTCTCTCCCTTGACGCCCGCTTGTCCTGTTATTCTCGATTTTCCTGCTGTCACACGGCAACACCCAACAACAATCAAGCACAGGTGGATTGGGAATTGCATTTAACTGAAACGCCATCTGAGGCGCCATTGGGAATTGCATTTAACTTAAACTTGTTCTGCAGCGCCATCTAGTAGAGTTACAAAAAATGAACAGCATACAAATCTTTTCTATGAGAAAACACGTAGATGTTCTAACTTTCATGGAGATCCATCAAATGGTGTCGGAGTTTATCGATCTCATACAAACCAACATCCATTTTTATATGTGGAGATTTGAATACAAAATGTGAGTCCCTATATACTATTTCCCGTATTGAAGGAAATCTATCTCATTACATATGAATATAATATATTAGGTTTTTGCTTTAAATTTGTGTGAAACTACATTGAATAAGCAAAATTTTGTTTGTAGTGTACTTAATAATTGTATATTTCTTATCTGAGAGTAATAATCAGAAATGTTTCTATGGCAGAATCTAATAATGTTACTAATAATATTCAAAATATAAAAGTGAATATTTGTCATAAAAGGAAATTGAGTGGATATTTATTATATATTCTCTTATTGGTAGAATTGCAATATCTTTCTTACGCAGAAATGAAAACAAAAACAAATCAAGTTGTATTCGTTTAATGTATGTTTAATTCTATGTTAAAGTTTCAATTTCCATATACTTTCATCTCACACATACAAATAATGAGACGTCACTGGATATAGGTATGAAATTGTTTTCCTACAATTTTACTTATAAAGATCGCGCAGTCATCGTGTGGAAGGTCTGGACTGAACAAGCTCGCTTTTCTCTTGTACTTTTCCTCTTCATTTTCTATTTTCATAGCACAGTTTTCACTATCTTTGTAGTTCTTCATTCGTAATATTCATAACCCATCAGATCTTTAAGAAAATACAATTTGAATTTAGGTACATGAGTTGGGTTGTTGTACTATTTCGTAGCACTTAATATTTCAAATAAATGAGTAAAATTTGTTATGTGAAAACTGTGGAGCGAACACTCTTAAACCGTGCTACAAAATCTATAAAGTTCACAGTAGTGAAATAATAGTAAATTGTTAACTGGTCGTTATATGAGAGCGTTAAAGAGCAATGAACACTTGCATCAACGTGCGGTGGGTTATTTTACACCAGCGCATGTGAGAGTAAGTTTACAATAATTCAATATGCCAATGCATGTTTGGCACACAATTGAGTATATTAGAAAAGTAAATTAGACACTTTTAACTCGCGCTGTTTCAATTAACGGATTTCATCGTCAAAACGCACGTTTTCTCTCAATGTAATTTAGAAACATTCTGGAAATCGAATAACATAACGCAAATGTTAGACAATTACGAACACAAATTACGCTTGTGAAATGAAATTATGCATTTTCTGTTTCCAAATTAACGGACGTTTCTCGCATGTGATTATGTTGCAAGATTATCCTTCACGCTGCACGTCAACCAAGCGCACAATGTGCAAAGGTGCACTATGGGAGAACAAAAAGCGCTCTGTAATCATTAATGTGCGCACAAAAGTTGTTTTTTCCTATTTTAAGAGGCATTTTTGATTCCACTCCCTGTTGTTCTACGCAATTTTAATAAAGGCTTAGTATAATACAGCGGAACACCTGTATAGATACATACACAGACTGCATGTCCACGCTGATGTGATGAATATCCACACACTCTTGAATACAACGATGGCTTTCAAAAGGGTTTGGGGCGGGATTGATTTGCTGCGTGTTAGGTCTGAGGGGCGAAGGGTGGTGGGGTTGGTCACTAAATTGAGTCTGGAATTATTTAGATTTCGACCGTTGAATGTAGCGGCCTCACGGGTTGTTTGATGTCCCCTTCATGTGAATGTATGAGCTGCGACTTGTTAACATATGCAATCATTCAGTACAAAACATTTGCATGGCGATTCGGCTTGGCATGTCAGAGAAGGCATCGACTGTTTATGTTTTGACACTCAGTGCACCGCTGTGTGCTTCCGAAATCACAAGAGATTTCTCATTTGAAAATCGCTCAAACGAAACAGAATTTGTCTTAGCCGCTTTGAATTTCGTTTTTTTCGTCCTTGTTAGCTCCCTGTCTATTTAGGTTGAACACACGGTTGCACTGTTCTGTACTTTTTCATATTGTTTCGAGTGAGAACATCGATTAACGATAGATATTATATTCCACTTTCAGGCAAATTAAAAATATATATGCGCCTAATGTATTCAGTTCCGAGTTTCATGTAAAATGAGAGAGATGAAAAAAATATTGTTGCAAATAAATTAAACGTGTTTTATGGTATTGTACATCAGAAGCGTAAAAATCACATTAGGTGTCATACTAAAACGGAGAGAATATTGTGGTAGTTGATGAGAATGCATTGTCAATCACCTTTTAAATTTCATATGCGCTCCAATTCTTTTATTTATTCCAGACCCATTTATTTCCTAGTTATTTTTTGGGGAGCAGCGCAGTATTCGATCGCCCTGTGGGCATTGATGTGAACTCGATTTAGCAGCGTGATCAGAGAAAATATTTGTTTTTTAATAGTGTGCAGCTTTCATGTCCCCCTGTCGTTTTCCTGGGAGAATATGCATACTACAGCAGTAGTTTCGTGATGTTACTAATGTAGAGATGTTAAACATAAAAGAATGATGCCCGAATATATTAAGTTGATGTCAACCATTTTCACAGATTTCGTTGATATGAAATATCGTATATCTGTTTGACAAGAAATAGAGGAAATTATTTGTTCGAAAGAAGTCGACAAATGAAACTAAATATTAGTTTTTCATAACTTCATGTTAAAAATTCAAATACTTAGATATTTAACTAATGAAGTGAAGATTTTTTCTTTCTATTCTAACAGTTTTAGATGAATCTAAATAAATAAATAAATAATGTTTACCTAGTGTAATGAATGTAAAATCCCAATACATCGAGACGACTTACTAGTGAGACCCTAAAGATTCTAAAGGTTCCTCGGAGTTAGTCTGAAAGTTCAAGAAAATACTGAATATTGACTAATAACTTCTTTCTTGTGACTTCTTTTCCGATTTACTCACATTGTTTTATTACCCACTTATTATCGTAGTACATACTTTCTTCTCTCAAGCACTGTCCTTTATTGTCATCTCTACACAATCTTTTTCGTTTGAAACGCATGAATTTTGAGCACCTCAATTTGAATATGAACGCATCAATTTTAGCGATTTGTATGTGTTTGGTTTGATTAAGTGCCTGTAATACTTGTTGCAGGTTAACTGAAAGTAAAATTACGGATGTTTGTGTTCACAAAACCAGTAAATTACAAATATTAAAAGGTTACTAGAATTTTAACCAACTTAATAAATTACGAGTTGGTGGTTGTGTCAAGATATATCAATAGTTTAGTTTATTTTCCACATTAAACTACTGTGTTAATTTAATTACTCGGACATTAATTATTTTTTGTGATGAGTGACAGTTTCGTTGATTTGAACGTTAGAAGAATGGCGTATTAAACAGTTTTGAATCTGTACTTCAAAAATTTCGTTCTATAGTTTTAAGACAAGTTCAGTTGTTATGTTTTGATGTATTTACTGTGCAGTACAGTTTACTGGTTGTATTACTTAGTCTCAGCTTAAGTGGACCACAATCTACATTACCACATTGCCAAATTTCGTAAGAACCTAATTATTCTGTAATTTGTATGTCTTAAGAAAATTGTATCTAAACTAATTGTTTAGTTACAGAACAGACAACAATCTCACAGTTTCAGATATCAAGTTAAGTATTTGTTGCTCTTGACTGAGTTCTATTTTATTTATATACTGTAATTTATCACGTACATTAAAAGTCATAATGGCTACTGCTCGTTCTACTCTTCATACTTTTTACACACTCAAAGTCGACCTTCTGAAATCATTCACACCTATAAACAAGAGTTTCATGCAAGAGCTGGAGGTCGTTCATTACACAGACGGCTGCACACAGGTCTTCAACAATGTGAATTTTTCCAACCGTGCACCGGTGATTGCACACAAGACAGAGACGCCACACCGAGTCATAATTTCTAAAACAAAATTTAGTGTTTTAGAATAAGAAACAGATTTTCTTCATCTTTCTGATCTCTACCATAGACCAATTCAAGCATAAACCAACACAAACAGGCTTGGGAGCGCGTCAAATCAAAAACACGTAAAGCTGTGAATCTAGTCCATCTGAAAATAAAGACATTCCTACTAAGTCAGGTACTCATTGTAGCAGACTTTTTTAGCAGCACCGTCTTTCCTCCATGCTCAATAGGTAGTTACCCTCCAGCTACTCAGTTTCATCTGTTTTAAACCTAAATATACGTTTGCGGATATGATTGCTGAGTTGGACACCCATACGAAGACACCGACCAATCGGGACACAGTTGTTATCAAAGGAGAGAAGAGTGACATTAATTGGAGCGGTCACTTTCCACCTGAATGACAAGTAAACAAATTACAATGTGTCGTCCAAAACACTAACATTGTGGTTTGATTCTGCCCTTCTGGTACAACAAACCAACATTATGCAGGGAGATCAAGCATCAAACCAACAATTAAAAAAACTGCATCTGAAAGAAACAAATATCACACTTTTTGAACTTAATATGCTCTCGGCATAACACTTCACTCACCATGGTCTACACATTAACTTTGCTGAAATATACAGAGTCGGTAGTGAGCCGGCACAACATCATAAACTCTGTGCTCGACTTTTGCACAGTCCTCCTGACTTTTGTTTGCTCAGCGAGACTGATGACGACGGCAAAGTTGAAAGCCGGCTTTCTAAATAAATATATTAAGTTTACAGAGATGACTTCCATTTCTTCTTCATGTAATTGCGTCAAGAATACCGCATCACAATTTTCACAATTCATTCTCGAGTGCCATTAAGTTACAGAACTAGCCAGAAAAGTCACATAGTTTGTTGTCAAATGGAAGTGGGCCAACGATCATCGGCCTACCTCTCCTGTATGGCTAATGAGTACACCAAAATCAAATATGTTTTCACAATGAACTAAATATTGTTGTTTGTTTGATAATCTATACTGCTTGGGTATTCAGTTGTAACGTGTCTACTCTCCCAGATCATCCGCATTAAGTTATAGTTAGTTAGTTATAGTTAATGCCTTATTTTACGTGGCGAGACTCGGGTCATCAGGCCCGCTCTTCCGTCTGACCACGCAAATTTCGCTACGCTCCTTTCACCTAGCGGAGAAAGAAGGTATTATCTCGGGCGACGAAACAAGTGATTTGAATTTAGCTCAGAGGCGTCATTTAGGCTTGAGGATCTTTTACATGCAAATAAATCTACTAACATGGGCCAGCCGGCTTTACTTCCCCTCCGCGGAAGGCGTACGAAGGATTTTTTCGCCCTTAAAAATCTACGGCTTCGATCGGGTTTGAACCCGCAAACTTGGGTATGACAGTCCGCTAACCGTCACACCATCGAATCCGCATTAACGGCTTCTGTAAAGTATATCGAGTGGGTTTTATTAACAGTCTTTATTGTTAATTCAGTTTTAGAACAGAAATATCTAAAGATGAGTGATTAGTATGATCTCCCACTCTCACAAGTATAGATATGCATTGCGTCTATTATACATTTTTGAACTCTTGGGAATGGCATGTTATGTTGGCTAAGGGTGAAATTTGTGTTCACTGGACATAATATTGTGAATTTCTTTGGGTGTAAAACATGAAAATGGATTTTATGTGGTAGATGAAACTTTTCCACTTTTTCGGGAATGCTGCACCATTACATATTTTAGAAACTGTTTATTAAATGATTCAAAAAAATAAGATTAATATGATATATTCTATATTTTGAGTAATATATAATTTTATTCTTATTTTTCTCGTATCTTGTAAATTAAATATAAAATATATATTGTAATTTAAAATTATTTTCGTCTATCAACGGTCCAATTTAGTTGTTAAAATATAAACATGTGCTTTTCATTGATTTATTTCCTAAATACAGTACACACTGTATATGACGCATGTGGCAGAAGTATAATCTTATATGTCTTCTTTAGCTCCAGAATACTTACCCTTTATCACCCTTAGTTTAATGAAAAAGTTCGAACAAAAACCTGTTAGCAACAATTGAAAACTAGATCGCCGCCTAGAAATAGAAAACATTGGTATTAGCCAACAAACTACAGATTTGATTTTATAGAATTGCTAACAAAATAGCAACCTATTCACTCGGCTTTATTCCTACCCCAAATAGCAACTGGTGATGCTAAAATCGCATACTTTCTCGTCCTTAGTAGTGCTTACGTAAAACTATTTATTTTAAATTATTTTGAAAATTGTCTGTCTTTTTATGTGTAAAGTCAGAGCTATTGAACTACACGTCATTGTTTTTAGACAAACTAGATTTTAAATAAATTATTTGTATAATTTAAAGTCATTAATGTTCATAAATTATTTTTTAAATTAAAAACGTGTTAACGGCACAACGTTGCAAGACGCGGTGCCGCCTTATCTTCAAGCGCTGTAAATAATACTATTTATACTGCAAGCTCGCTCCTATCTCAATCATAATTTATTGTAAAACTCAAATTTTCGAAACAAAATATACGAAAGACAGACAGTTTTGCCTTCATTCGATTTTTCATTATCAAGAACCCTCAAAACATGGATTCAGGCTACACCACATGTTAGAGAATTTTATTCTAAATTTAGCAACGGGATTATCAACTTTTTCGTTACCAGGACCCTGTCATAAGAGTTCGAAAATTCGCCGTTCTTTTCGTGCAGCATTACATAACTCTCTCTCTCTCTACTGCGTATGCGGTAGCAAGAAAGTAAAAGAAGAGCTCATCTAACCGTTCTCTTAGGGAAGCAATATTTACATCCTTAAGTAAAACAGTGACAAATTCAGCATATGCTGAATGGATCAGGGAAACGGAACGAAAACCAGATGGCGATGTAGGTCATTGTCCTAGAATCTGAAGAATATATTAGTTACAGGAATATCTTATTTAGGAAAAATGTTGGAATACCGTAGTTTGCAAGGTCGAAAATGAAACTAATTAACTCATTTTTAGCTATTTGTATCTCATGTTGCTGTTTTGAATTTTTGTCAGTAAGAAATCTCAGTAAACGAATTTAGGCATAAGAAAGGATTGTACGAGTGTCTGACGCGTTTTTGTGTGTAGAAACGCGCAAATGGGTTTTCAATGACGTGAATGCATTCTGACAAATTTTACTAGTTTTGAACATTCCAGTTAAGAGTAATATCCTTATGTACCCCTTTCGCACGTCGTTACACCATGGTTACATGGTTACACCATCGTTACACCATGAAGAGATGTTTAATTTATACAAATGCAAGGAGAGCGGAATTTTATAACTTTCTTAGAAAGTTTCTGTTGCCACTGAACAATACGTTAAGAATTATGAGGGTTAAACAGTAGCCCCGTTGTTTACGACCATGAGGAGAGACTGTAAATCTTCGTTAATATTTTGAAAAATTTTAAAAACGCGAGAAGGATGTTCGCTAATATACAACTGGAGATCACCAGCATTCATATGATGACAAGAGTTTTTTATTAAGCGAGTGGTTCTAACACTGACTATACTTCGATTTTTTAACGTGGCGTCTCAAGGTCACGTACGATAAAGGGAGAGGGAAGGTAGATTCCAATAGGGAGCCGTTAAAGTGGGAGCTGTTGTGACGTTGCAGCTCCCTATTGGAGTCTGCCTTCCCTCTCCCTTTTACTGCGTGACCTTGAGACGCCATGTTAAAGACATCGAAATATAGACATGCGAGAAAGGCTCCGGACAAAACCTTTTATTTCCATTTAGTCAAGTAGCTGGAATACCATTTGAGTGTGGATGCAGTAAATTTAGTGTTTTTCAATTTTGCCAACAAAATATTGTGGTCAACACAATTGAGTGCCTTACTAAAATCGTGGACAAGAATTGTAATTTTACGTAATTATAAGCACTCGACGTAAACAAAGACCAATTACAGTCAGCCTCAGACGAAAAAATACAGATGACAGAATATGTACATACATGCAAAAGAGTCGCATAATACATAATGTCAAATCCCTAAAATAAAATTGCATTTGCCGAGGCAGCATTTCAGTGCGATCTAAGTCAAACAGTTATTTTTTTGATATTCAGAAAATTTATTTCACCATAATAAACTAAAAATACTCCAAAATCCTAGTTTTTATCTAGCAGGATCCTATTGTAGGGCGAGAGAATCAATAAAGACCCTACGTATGGAAGTTCAGGAATTTACGTTAAAAATCATTTTGATTGAATCGTCTTGTCACAATTCAATTCATATTCGGTTGAAAATATTTTTGAAATAAGTGGTACAATTTACTACGTTCAATATTATCCTACTTTGCATTTCCTGACCTCTAACAAAATTGTCGAGTTCTTCACTCAGAGAAAATCTAGAAAAACTCTGAACAAAAACAGTGATCGCTTTTTTAAATACTTATTGTTAGTGGAGATTTCAACATTGATTATCGAGGCAAATATCGCAAAATAGAAAAGTTTCTGTAATTCATTTCATTAATTTAGATATTACAGGTATTGCACCTATACGATGTACAGTTAAATAAAACTATTATTTATCCAACGAATGAACGAAGTGTATTGAAACATTGCCACGTGGGTTGGCAGCCGCTGATTGGCTGCAGGTCCGCGATACACTTTTCCTTGTATTTTTTAAGTCCACGCGTAATAAAATAGTTCCTTAAAATGCAAGTAAATGCTTGTAATATACAGTAGAAATCCGATGTAATCCCCCCCCCCGATGTAATCCCAATGCATATAAACTAGAGTACCCATGCGAGAACTCTCCCATGTTAAACCCCACTCTCTTCCTTATCATTCCATTTCCATAATAAGATCGAAAGTTGTTAACGAAACGTGTTTATTTGTATAAAAATGTATAAAGATAACTTCCCATATATTTACATAATCTCAAATAAAAATTAAAAACAATGCAATTTATGTTTGAAACAAATTTTCAATAAAGATTTATTAAGTATTATAGACAGAAGTTCTTGGAACGATTCAAAACAAATTCTTAAATAAACACAACATTTGAAGTAATTAAACAATTACATTAGCTTTTCGCTCTCTTTGTTACTTACAAAAGTATTAGAAAAACTTTCTATTCTTGAGAAGGATTCGTCAAGTTGTCCATGTGAAGATGTAGCATCGGACAAATTCAACCCTACTCTTTGCAATGTTATTTAACTTCATTGCCGAATGGAGGGGTACGCCCGTGCAATTTAATCGCATAGAAGATCAAGTAATTAGTTTAATTTCATATACAGTATCAGATTCTTCTCGTTTTTGAGCAGTGAGGTAGTATCATACAACAGCGCAGTTCAGCCTTTTTTTTGTCTAGTTAGGAATGCGCGCGCATACAGTTAGCGATCCTGGTGGAGGCAAACTACTACGGAAAGCTGAAGTCAACTCCATCTGGAATTAACGCCCACGTCCGTGAAGTCAACGTTCTTTTGCTTTCCAGAGGGCGTTACTGAAGTACACTGAATTGTTTGTGAGTTGCATTATTAAGAACTGGTTTAGCATTTAAAAATATAAATCATATTGTTCTTTGATATTTTCTTAATCCGAGTTCCAGATCTTCTCAAAACTAAATATCAGCCTCACATTTTGTGAAAAAATTGCTTCAAAAATTGCCCTGTCAGAAATACGTGTGGGGGGAATTAATAGGGATTTAGCAGAAATAAATGCCAAGAAGTATGTTTTAGTTTTGTATGAAAAAAGTTATGGAGTTGCATCCTTGTGAAAAATGCAAAAGCTTGTTGAGTGGGAGCCTAGAAGAAAACACGACAAAAAAGTTTATTGCTTTGAACATGTTCAAAATAACTTCAAGTTGATAGGTGTGTTCTGCCAGTTTTAATAAATATATGTCAAAGTGTAAAGCAATTTTAATGACAGAATTTGGAAACTTATTACTGGTCAAACTATTGCTACTGAGTCATTTCACAAACTTTCAAAACACAATACGGTTTCGTCTAAGTTCATTTTTAATTTATCGTATAGATACGTATATACGGAGTAATGTACGTACTATAGGGAAAGTTATGTTTTAATTCATGTTTTTGAAAATAATAATTTCCTCTCTTGAACCGTCTTGTCCGTGAATATTTTGACTGGAATTACAAGAGTTTGAAATTTGAGGGGTGAGCGATAAAAACAGATTTTGAATAAGAATAACATAAACGTGTAGTGTTTAGTAGGTGTATATGGTGTGGCCCCATACCAAGTGCATGAGTAATGTACATTATGTCACAAACTTTTCACAGAAAGAAGAATGTCTGTACTTACCTTTGTGTGTTGCGGGGATAAAAATCCTACCGATGAATAACAGAGATCCAATATTTTCTAAGAGTATCGTGAAATTAAAACATGGGGAACATATTGTCCGTTTCCATTGCAGTTCCTTTTACAATTAGGAATGCAGCACATGTACGTTACGGCAAAACGGTAAATGAACGTCTCCACTACATGCATAGAAAAATGTTTTCATCGGTGCCATGCAACTACTTATACTACTTCTAGTTGTTGCTGCGACCGCGAATCTTGATGTTGGCACATAGGTGGCCAAATTATTTCAAACTTCGCGCCGTACTTTGAATTCAACCATTTATAACAATTCTTTGGCGCTAATTAACAGAAGAGAACATACATTTCAAACCTTCCGCGCCAGAGATTTAATGTTCCCCTCAAAAACTACCGACTACCTTGCAAAAAGAAGGAATTTCATTTCCGCTCATTGAAGGTCTTTGAACTGATTTCAAAATTGGCCGAGACATCGCGGCACATCCGCGCCACGTCCGGCTGCCCGCGAAGCCCGAACATTGTCACAATTTCTTAAAATAAAAAACGCCGGCGATGATGTAACGGTTAGCGCATCGGACTGTTGTACTCAAGTTCGCGGGTTCAAACCCGATCGAAGCCGTGGATTTTTAGGGGCGAAAAAATCCTTCGTACGCCTTCCTTCCCGGCCGTCCCATGTAAAGCCGGCTGTCCCATGTTTGTAGATTTACTGCAAGTAAAAGGTCCTCAAGCCTCAATGACGTCTCTGAGCTAAATTCAAAATCGCCTCTTACGTCGCCCAAGGGATACCTTCTTTCTCCGCTAGTTGGTGAAAGGGGCGTAGCGAAATTTGCATGGTCAGACGGAAGAGCAGTCCTCATGGCCTGAGTCTCGCCACGTAAAATAAGGCAATTCAATTCAATTCAAAATCCGTCTCTTTTATATTGAAAATGCAAAGAGACACGGTATAAGATATATAGGTGTGTTCACTCCCAGTCTAAAACTGAAACTTATGTGATTCTGGTTCCCACAGTTATCGCATTAAGCGCTGCGATCTTTGGGTCTCATTTGGCAAGGTCGTGATTGGTCGTGATCCATTCGACAGCTCTGTGGCCAGCTGTTTTCTAATTTCAAGTCAGTGATTTGTCGCTTCGCGGTGGAATTGGTTAAGTCCAAAGCGAACAGTTACAAAAATGGGTAGGGAATATTTTGTAAAACTGTGTTATAGCCACAGTTCAAGATGTTATCTTAAGATGTATATGCTACACCGCGACCCAAACCGATCGTGCGTACCATACGGACAAGCGAGGAACTAGCGTCAAACCGGCTTCAGAAAATTTGCCCCAAAGGCGACTAGTTGACACACCTATATATCTTACACCGTGGAAGAGATCGCATTGTTTGAGAATCAGGGCTGATCACCTTGCTAGCGTAATAACTAAGAATACGCGCGTAGTAACTGCAATGAAAGTGAAGACAACATGCAAGGTTGGTAGCATTCCAATGCTCACTGAAATTGCTTTTCCCGTGTACCAGCGATTTGTAGCATGCCAAGAGCAGGGCGCCGCACGCATATGCGCCAGGAATAACGAAGAAAATCAGTATGGAAAACGTTTTCCTTTCGCCCAGACAAGGTAATACTGACAATTTCTTCAATACTTAATGATCCTTACGCCGAGGTATGTTAACAGTCGATACTTTTTATCGTTTCAGTCTTCCATTTTGACAGGAGTACGAGTAGGCGAATAGAAATTTCCCTCGGCACAGTTTCATCAAAAAGCTCTCCCAATATTTCGCAGCCTCAAAACTTGAATGAATGATTATGCAAATGAACCTCGTCAGTCGGCGCAAACCACAATGTACACACCATGCGTAAATAAAGATGGAGGAGTCTAAGCCTTCGAAGCGTGACGTCACAAACAGAGAGCCTCCAGCGCCAAGGCCTGTGTACAGGTGGTATTTAATATCGATGTGCGCCGGGCCAGCAGAAATGTAATAGAATATCCGAAAAGTTATCATCCTATAGATTACGATGTGAGGAACTCTCTGAGATATTTGGCCTCAAAATTCCAGGCTTTAAGGCCCTTTGTTTAGGAGTTATTTAACCATATAATAGTGGATCTCCCCTAGTTGGAGACTTCACAACTTGTTTAAATCCATTTCCCCAGACCAGCATGTTTACTGTTACCTGATGCTTTGTTGTTCCGTCACCCTCCCAGTTAATTCCGCGTAGATTTAGGTCGCCAGCAATTATAACACTTTTCTTGGAAAGCCTTTCTACCCTCGTCAGCTCCGTCAATCTCGAAAGTTTGTATCCTGGCTAGGTGCTCGGTACACAGCAAAAACTACAAACGTTACTTTATTTTTGGACCAACAATTCTATTCCTATACTTTCTGATTCTTCATCTGTGATGTTAAGTGAACTCCTTAGCTCCGATTTTACACAAATGAACACCCCTCCCCCCTGTATCCTTGGTCACGTCTATACACTACGTATTTTTCAATCAATATTTCAGAATTATTAATATCGAGGCTGAGCCATGATTCAGTACCTACAACTACGTATATCTGCATTTGTTCTTTTTAATATATTATTGAATTCTATGAACTCATTTAATACACTTTGACAATTTACCCGCAATGCTGTTAACATATCCTTTTCACGAGTATTTTTCGGCAGCTCGTATCATCTTTCAAGTAAGGGAACCGCAGACTCTAGAAAACAGCTATCCGAGTCGAGTTGCTCCTCGCATATTGAGATAGACTCCATCACGCCCGAAGTCTCTGTCTGCAGTCCAGCTGTTTGGATCTACAAAGACCACATCCGTACATTCTGCTACCCATTCAAAACATGCATTTAGATTATGAATTCGACGCCACTTAACTCAGCCACTTAACTTCCTTAATACACCGCTTACAACAATGTTGGCCATTGGAAACTTCACTTTCACTTTCTTCACTAGGTCGTACATATTTCCCATTAAATAGTCTGCTGAACATCGCCATAAGTCGTTTGTCCCCACATGTACCACCACTTCTTTAAATTTTGTGTTTTCACATTCTTCCACTCGGCGTCATTTCTTCTCTTTGAATTCCCGGAAAACACAGAACAGTAGCTTGTTCTTCTCTCACAACAAGCCTTGCAATCGAATCACCTTTGATTAGGAACTTTTTGTTGTCCACTTTCTTCTCGATAATTTCGTTTTCTTGTCTGCGACTCAATGCAATTTCCAAATGTTCTATTTCTTGTTTACATTGTTCACATTGTTCCTCCAGTTTCTTAATTCTTTTCTTGTCCAACTGAACACTCATTTCCCTACACTTTCCGAAAATGTACTGCTCCAAATTTGCGTTCACAGATTGCAGATTCCCGCTCTTAAAGTGGTACCACAAATCGCGCTGTTCACATCTTGCACCTGATTTTAAGTTTCTTCTGCCGCATGCAAATTTTACTGAACCGAACATGAAAATCAAAGAGCCTGTCTTTTTTCTTTTCTTAAAAATATTACTTGATCAGTAGATCTATTTCAAGCACCTCCCACAATATTTGTAAATAATTAGAAAGATTTTGACGTCATTGACCATTACATTTTGCTTTCAAATTTATCTTTCAATGCAATTCGTGGTCTTGCTTAGACAGATTTACTCATACTTAAATATCCAACGCAAAGGGTAGAAACACCGTACTTACACAAAATATAATTTACTAATTTTTCTATTTTCAATATGTAAAGGCTATGCCCTCGTCCATTACAAACTGAAGAACAGTTGTTTTAAATATTAAATGGATTTGGTTACAGAGTTCACTCAGTTTATAAAAATATTAGAATCACATTTCAAAAAGTTTTATTATCCATCAACTACGATTTCGGGCTACAATGTGTAAAGGAGAAAGTTATTAGAATAAAGTCCCCTAATGTGGAATACGTTAGGGGACCATATACCAAAGTATTGGACCAAATACCAAAGTATTGGACCTTTATTGAGCTGTCTCGAGACAAAATTTAGGAATTACTTTGAAGAGGCCCCTGGTCGAGTGTAGATAATGTTTTTTTGAGCTGAAACTCTTGAGTGAAGTGGCATAGCGTGTTTTCTTCAGAGCATCAACAAAAAATATTGGAGCAGTAAACTAAAGAATTGTTTTTACTCGTGTGCCGAAAATATTGGAATAATTATCTGTATAGTATATTGTGACGTACTGGAGTGAATGACATAGACAACTACGTTGAAGATAACAATATTTACATTTATTTACAAAAAACATTTCAAGAAAAGAAATGTACAATTACTGATTAAACTCCGGGAACCTTTTTCTTCCCCTTAGCCGCGAAAACCCCGCGACCGTCCCTAGTCCTACAGCCCAGTGCCACTGCTCTAAAGCAGGTAACAATGCGTGATGCGAGGCCATCGGACGTTATGTCCCAGGTAACCAACGTACCTACATGGCCCGGCGCCAAACCGGTCTTCGCCCCGGAAACCCCATGCTTGAGTGCACTGGAGATGCCACGCAACCTTTCGACTAACAACAAGCTCTACGAATCTCTCTGAATCTCCGCGAGCGCAGAAAGCGTCCGCCTTATATACACCCTTGTCTCCCCCACCCGGCGCCATGCTGTCGGCGTCCCCAGGCTCAATGGCTAGCCAATTCCAGGGGTCTTACACAATCGTCCCAGACTCGTCACTAACCTTTCTCAGTAGTTTGTTTGCATGGAGTGTTTCCTGGAGCAGCCACATCCTGGCGTCTCTTTAATTTTTTTTAGCTCAGGTGCGCCCTTTCAGCACAGCTTCCGGCTTAGGCTTGCCGCCCGCTTGGAAACGTTGCCACGACGCCACAATGTGTAGTTTTATATCTAAAGAAATATCACAGAATATATTAAGAACATTGATCCAGATTTTGACCACTAAACTGTAGCGATCCTGAGCTCGCTCAGTCACTATTTGGCGATAAGAAAGACCTCGTCTGCGTGCGTCGCCGCGCGATTACGTAACCCGTCTCCTTATCAGCGGTCGCTGGAGGGGTGGCGGGGGGAAGACAGTTGTTCCCTCCCCTACGCGGAAAAGAAGGGGTTGTAACGGCGGTGTCTGGAAAGTGCGCAGAATGTTTCGAGAAGCGGCAGCGTGAGGTAGCAGCGTGAATTTGGAAGCTGATGGTGTGGGGCCGCGAGCTCCAGTTAGCGAGAAAGAGGTTTGGCCCAGTGGTGGCTAAATTCACACCGCAGATGCGCGTTCGACGAAGGCATCTGGTCTTGCAGTAAGACGTGGTTACAGAGAGAACCCGTGCTTAGGCCCAAGACAGAGCGTCGGCAGCCGCATTAGTTCGCTGTGAGTTGTGCGCTGGTGGCGAACGCCACGGTCACCGAAATAAGGTCGGTGTTAAAGACAAAACAATTTTATATGTGATACTATAAAAAGTAATGAGAATTTGGAAGCAATTGACTGTAGAATGCAGGTTGAAGTGTTGTTCCTGTAGTTCACTGTCAGATTGTTTAATATTTTTTTTTGGCCATTAACACTCTTGCATAATGTATGATATACCCGACCATTGATATTTCCATAATCATTGTGGACTATTTTCAAAAGATATTTGAAGTAGTATGTCTTTCTAAGGGGAGAACATCACTTATTTATGATAGAATCTTGTCATGTTAATACACTACAAGTGCAGTTTCTGTCTTTAAATCAAAAAGAACATTTTGATGATAGTGTAAAATCCAAATCAAGTTAGAAACAATTTGGGTTATTTATGAACAATTAAAAGGTTATAAAAGTATATTTGCTATGAACTGTTGAATTTAAGTGAACTTAAATATCTTGAAGTATTTATTGAAATTTGGATGCCTGTTGAGTAAAAAATACAACATATTTTTTTAATTTCAACCAAAGGTGTAGATTGTAATAAATGTTTCACATTCATGGTGTAAACACACATGTTTAGTTTTTTTTTTTTTGCAATTTCTTTTGAATATTCTGTGTTTTCAAAACTATGTTTATTCATTTTAATTGTACACAACATATGTCTTTGTAATTGAAGTGAATTGTTTTGCAAGAAACTACTATGTATGCTAATGCAGTGTATGTTGAGGAAGGGTTAATTGCAATTTTTGTAAACAGAAAGTGCTGAGGCATTTTGTCATCCGAAATGCCTGTGCTCTACCCTCTGATGTACTATTATGTGTACTCATCTCCCCAGAGATATCTTTGATTCAATTTGTTGGATTTCAATTTATTTTTGTCACAGAAGATGTTGCTGTGATGCTAGTTTGTGCCAACTTTGAAATTCATAATTTCTGCAGTTGATTTTTCCTCAAAAAGTTTTTTTTTTTTACGCTGTTCAGTGTTGTATTTTTCTTTGTTCATTTGTTTATCTGTGCATGTTAGGTAATTTTGTAATTTGTGTTTCTTTTTTTTTTGAGATTCAATTATATTAATGTTTGTGGCTTTCAACTTTGTGTTTTTTTTTCAAAATTTCAACAAGAGCCAAATTACCCACGAAATTTCCCCACGGCCGACCTACACGAACGGTCACAAAACAGCTTGAAAGAAATTTGGCCGCTATGTCCCTAATTTGGAATACGAGCTTTGTCCTAATGTAGAATATTCCGCGTTTATACCTGTATGTAAAATTACATGGTTCTTTTGGCTGTGTACATTAAGTTGCATTTTCTAACATATTAATGTTGACATACTATACCGTACTGTGGAGGTGTACGGTCCAAGAGCTCAGCTGAGTAGACTCATTGTCAGAAGTGTAAGAAATGGGCAGGTAATCCAAAAAAGAATTTCATCTGCAGGAATTGTCTGTAATATTAAACCACATATGTATTTTTTCTTAAATAAACATTGTTATAGACATTATGCATTTATTATTTGCTAAAATAAAAAAATCATTCACGATTCCACTTTAGGAACAGGGTTATACCTAATGTGGAATATATGTAGATCTTTTTTAATTATGAAATATCGAAAATTTCTGATATATTTAAGTGAATAATATGAACCACATGTGTTTATAAATGACTAGTTTGAGTAATTATTTACATTAGTCTTCAAATTTGCACTTATTTGTGAAATTGTAGACGAAAATGTATAACGTGTTCCACATTCGGACACTACAATCTAATATTTTATAAAGAATATAAATAAGTAACTGACATACCTGTGAAAAATTATAATGAAACATAGCACTCAATGTAAACTAGCATGAAGTCACACCATTTTGAACAACAAAAGATTATACAAAATTAAAGTAAGCTAGTGGTGCTACAAAATCACATACTTTCTCGCGTTATTGGAAACAGCAACGTAATATTGAAATATTGCATTTTCTAGACCCCAGCTATTACTTCAAAACGTTCAATTCAAACGAAGCGCCTGTGATGCATACCTGCATTTATTTCCATAATCAGGAGCAACAATCGTTTCTTACTTTGACAAATGAAACAAACAATAATACATTTGACTGATATAGTTTTCGCAGCAAATTATACAGAAGCGCTGTTGCCAACGCAACGTTGTCAAAACTATGCTCATTCACTTGGCGAATAATATCAATTCTTTGGGAAAAAACGCTTATTTCCATCTGTATTCAGATTTCAACTTGTTTATCGGTTAGTCACACTACGTCATACACAGTTGATAAATAATTCTAATACTAATATACTAATTAAATGAGTAATATTATACGATTTGTAATATTAAGTTAATTTATTACTGTCTTTTTATGTATTGACGCCGCCTCAAACGAAGCACACAAAAATAAAAAATTAATGTAGTATTTTTGTTAGATCGACCACAGTAAAGTACCACCAAATAGTACTTTGAATGAAAGTAAAATCTCTGTTCTTCAAGACGATAAGAAGCAATTTGACGGTAAGAAGCAATTACGAGTCTAATGTTTTAATAAAAGAAGTTTAAATTAATATAGTCTCTTATGGAAAAACTTTCGCAGGCATAGTTTCTTTGTGTACATAAAGTTCCATCATTCCAGTAAGGTATTTCTACTCTCTGAGATCGTTGTTTAAGGTACGAACATAGCCAATCTAGAGCAATACCACGGATTCCATACGAAGGTAATTTTGAAAGTAAAACGTCATTGATCATAACATTTTACTTTCAAAATTACCTTCGTATGGAATCCGTGGTATTGCTCTAGATTGGCTATGTTCGTACCTTAAACAACGATCTCAGAGAGTAGAAATACCTTACTGGAATGATGGAACTTTATGTACACACCTTTCCGGTTCTTTGCCAATTGCACGTGGAGTCCCGCAAGGATCGATTTTAGGCCCTATTCTCTTCCTATTATACGTAAATGACATGCCCTTAGCGATTCGAAACGGAAGAACAGTTCTCTTTGCGGATGATACAAATATTCTTTGCAACAAAGAAACCGTAAATAGTACAATATCAGACTTTCAAATTGGTTCCGTAATAACAAATTAAAAGTAAATGAAAAATAAAACTGTTTCAATGCAGTTTTCCATATCAAATAAAAAATTCTGTACTCCAT
Source organism: Acheta domesticus (assembly GCA_031308135.1). NCBI lineage: Eukaryota > Metazoa > Arthropoda > Insecta > Orthoptera > Gryllidae > Acheta > Acheta domesticus. The sequence goes on from JAHLJT010008446.1 coordinate 181,650,494, forward strand.
TGAAAATGAACGGTGTGCCATTGACTGATGTTAATGTAACAAAATTTTTAGGTCTATCAATTCAGTCAAACCTCAAATGGAATGCCCACTTAAATGAATTGAACACAAAATTAAGTTTATTATGCTACGCGTTCAGAATTCTTTCAAATTCCGTCAGCCTTCATACAGCTCGTTGTGTATATTTTGCCAATGTTCACTCCCGCCTGAGATATGGCATAATATTTTGGAGAAAACACATCTTTTAGCTGACAGACTTTCAGATTACAAAAAAAAATTGTACGAATAATAAGCAAATCCAACCCACGTGATTCTTGTAAGTCACTCTTTATTAATCTAGGAATTTTACCATTACCTTGTCTCCTGATTTACGAATCAGTAGTTTTTTGTCAAAAATGACTTACTTAAGGGCGGGAATATATTTTCAGCAAAACGCCGATGTCTATAAGTATAACACACGACGTAGTAATCATATTCACCAGGTGGCAGTATCAACAGCCCACTACAAAAAATTCACATACAATTCATGTACATTACTCTACAACACTTTGCCAGAAGACATTAAACGATTAAATTCAATAGAAGTCCCAAGTAAAATCTTTTCTGCTACATAACTGTTTCTATACAATTCGAGACTATACGGAGCATCAAAAAGGAAAGTAGAATTAATTTTAACAATGATAGTTAATGTAATTATTTATCATTTTGGACTGTATAATTCTAAAGAACCTGTAACAAGTATTGTACCACAGTTTCTGGGTTGATGGCCCCCATCTCGATCAGGTTTTTCGTCCAGTTTCCCTGATCCTTGAGCAAATGCTGAGATGGTCCCTTGTTTTGCTTCTGGACATAAATGTAACTTCATTATTTGTGCACGTCTTCTGAATTTCAGTGGGAAATATAGTTATTCAAATTATCGTTTTTCATATTATCGCGGCAAAAAGTATTATTCTTTCATGAAGAACATGAGGGTTCAGGGCAGGAATTTATAGCTAATTTACCTTTGAAAATATATTTTATTATATAGGAGCGAATATTTTGTCAACAAAACTCGAAAAAACCTCTTTTCTGTATTCAAAATTCGACCAGAATATGGTTTAGGATAGAGACCATAGAATTATGAAAACGTGCACAAAATTCACTTCTCCCCATAGCTCGTCATACGCAGTTTTTAACTGCTTTTTGACGTAAATAAATAAATAAATAAAGTTATACAGTTGATGTACCTTTTTGTTTTATTTAATACGCAGTAATTTTTTTACGATCAGATGGTATTAAATGGTATATAACATACCTCACCAGGCATTCTGAGGAGTAATTTATAAGAAACTGCTGCGAAATTCATCGCAAACGGAAGTACTGGCTCTCGCACTAGAAGTTACGCTGTATGCTATTTTCAGCACTAGTTGCCTTAAGGCACTAAAGAAAACTGCGGCCAAAAATATGGATTATCAAATAGCTTTCGAATCATTTCTAAAAAGTTTATTTCGAAACATCAGCTCGCCTAAATAAAACAGCTGTATCTTATCACCGCCACCGTCTGGACGTTCAAAAAGAATGAGCTTTTCAAGTATCGGTGCGCACATTTCAATTAAGCTTTACGTATATCGTGAAAGAAATATGTCAATTCATTGAGAATACATATTGAGTAAAAAGGAAAAGTACGAGAAAGTAAAAATAGAATTAATATTGGCATTGCCGGTAAATTATAATTAGAATTTAATTATTTTTCATATTCATTCATTGAGTTTCTCAATTCAAAATTTCGAGCCGATTTTGAGAAAAAAAATCGTAAATTTCAAGCGCAAATTACGAAAAAACTACTCGTTTTTTTCAAAAAAAACTGTATAAGACTTTTTTTTTCAAAAGCTAATTTTGTACAACAGACTTTGTTTCACGCAAAAATTGCTATCTTCAATTTTTTAAATTTTTATATATTTTTTTTACACTTTTCGAAAAATCGGGGATTTCAACGCAAAGGAGACCTGTAAAAATAAATCTCTTAAACGTCCTTTGCACTATCCAACAAGAAAATTTAATCAAAAAATTTGGAGCCTTTTTTGAAAATTTTGGAAATGTCTGGGGTTCATGTAAAGTATCCCCCAAAATGAAAATATCGGTAGTAATTACGAAGTAATTCCAGGAGACGCGACATCAGCCAGAACGATTGTGGAATATCAATTTTCGCGAAAATCCGCTGAACGGTTTATGCGCTAGCGTTGTGCACAGACAGCCGGACGGACAGACAGACGTTTTGCCAATCGATTTTTCTGTTTGAAGGGCGCAAGAAACAAAGATTCTGGCTACACCACGTATTATAGATTTTTTTCTATATTTAGCAGCTGGATTTATCCATTTTTTTCGTTACCAGGACTCTGCAATAAGAGTTTTTGTGTCGAAAATTCGTCGTTTTTCGGCGCACAATTACAATGCTTTCTCTTCTTACGTTAGTAAGTGCGAGAAAGTAAAAATAAATACGTACAGTCAACGTGCAAACTCACCACCAGCATGGCAGTAACAAAAAAAGAATTTGAACCGAATGGAAACAATGGCTGAGACTGGTGTGAGGTAGTTGGAGAAAGGAGGGGGGGTCAGAGGCTTCAAAATACTGTTACATGAAAGATAAAACAAATGGACAAAATCTTCATTGGTTTGAAAAATGCATTAGAAGAAATTTTTATATATTTAAACAACAACTTTCACTCAATTAAAAAAAAGAAAAAATATAACTGTGGCAAGCAACCATACGAAGAATTATTTCCTTGAAAGCTCCATAAAATAGTCATACAGTCACGTGAAAGTATTTGATTCCATCTGTGAATTGAGACAATTATATGTTTTAATATGAAGCATTTCCGGAACCACCCTAGAATAATAATCACGTTCCGACTCCAACACTGCAACACCTTTAAAATTCATGAAATGTCCTCTGTCCTACCGGTCTCATGAATTTTATTTTATTTATTTTAAGTCAAATACAGTTAAAAACTGAGGATAGCGTTCTATGGGGAGAAGTGAATTCTGAGCACGTTTTTCATAATTCTGTGATCCCAACCCTAATTTGAAAGTTGAATTTTAGTTGAATTTTGAAATGAGAAAGAAATGAACATTTTTTTGTAAAGATTGTTACCAAAATATTCGTTCCGATGTAATAAAATCTTCAAGGGTAAGTCAACTGTAGATTTGGGCTGTTATCCGTCATCATATCCTTCGAGAAGGAATAATACTTCCTGCCGCAACAACATGGAGAACGATATTTGAATAACTATATTTCCCACTGAATTCTAGAAGACTTGTACAAATAATGAAGATACATTTATTTCCAGAAGCTAAACAAGAGGCCATCTCAATATTTACTCAAAGGATCGGGAAAACTGAACGAAAAACTTATATTGATGGGGTTGATTGACCGAGAAACTGAGGTACAATACTTGTTACAGATTGTTTAGAAATAAACAGTCCAAATGGTAAACATTACATTAAATATCATTGTTAAAATTAATGTTAAATATCATTCTTATTTATCATTATATCATTGTTAACGTTACTTTCCTTTTGATGTTCGGTAAAGTCTCTAATTGTATAGAAACGGTTATGCAGCAAACAATATTTTACTTGTGACTTAAACTTTTGTATCGAATTTAATCGTTTAATGTCATTTGGCAAAGTGTTATAGTAGTGCTATAGATTAGATCCGCTTTTGCTGAAAATACATTTCCGCCCTTAAATAAATAATTTTTTGACAAAAAACACTGATTCAAGAGACAAGGTAATGGTAATATTCCTAGATTAATAAAGAGAGTTTTACGAGAATCGTGTGGGTGGGATTTACTTATTATTCGTACAATTCTTTTTTGTAATCTAAAAGTCTGCAAGCTATGAGATGTGTTTCCCCAGAATACTATATCATCTCAGGCGGGAATTAACTTTCGCGAAATGTACACAACTAGCAGTATGAAGGCTGACTGAATTGAAAAGAATTTTGAACGCGTAGCATAATTAACTTAATTATGTGTTCAATTCATTTAAATGGACGTCCCACTTTAGGTTTGCCTGAATTGAGAAGCCTAAAAATTGTGTTACCATAACATCAATGGCACACCGTTCATTTTCAATGGAATACAGAATTATTTATTTGAAATGGAAAACTGCATTGAAACCGTTTTTTATATACTATTATCTTATTATTACGGAACAATTTGAAACATCTGCTACTGTACTATTTACAGTTTCTTTATTGCAAAGAAAATTGGTATGATCCGCAAAGAGAACTGTTCTTCCGTTTCGAATCATCGAGGGTATATAGTTTACGTATAGGAAGAGAAAAAGGCTTAGAATCGATCACAGCGGGACTCCACGTCAAATTGGCACGCAAAAATAGGAAAGGTGTGTACGTAATGTTCCGTCACTCCAGTAAGGTATTTCTACTCTCTGAGTACGTTTTGTAAGACACGAACACAACCAATCTAGAGCAATATCACGGATTCCACACGAAGGTCGTAATTTTGAAAGTAAAATGTTATGATAGATGACGTATGTCGTAACTGAATTTTTGACGTTCAGAAATTTCATTAAGTTACGTATATGCTCAGGTACCCGTGTTTTTAATTCCTCGTTGGCCCAACGTCCGATTTCGAACATTGTTGACAATTGATGCTATTAACAATGTTCTGAAGGTCAAGTTCTGTTCAAAGCAGTTCTGTTTAGTTGTAATACGAATATTATTTGCAAAAAGAAACAATAACTAGTGATCAACAATGGAATGTTTCAAATTGATTTTGTAATAACAAATTAATAGTAAATAAAAGAAGAACCGTTTAATACAGTTTCGTATTTCAAACAGGAAATCGTATCCAGATTTTTAGATTGCAGAAAATAGTTGTACGAATAATAAGCATATAACAGCCACGCTATTCCTGCTAATATTTTTATTGAGCTTGAAGTCTTACCAGTACCTTGCCTATTTATTTACAAATCTGTTATTTTTACCAGAACTGACTTACATGTGGGAACGTATTTTCATGCAATTCAGTTATTTTTAATTACTTCACACATCGTAGAAATCATATTGACCAGGTCTCGGAATTAACAGCACTACAAGATCTCCAAATATAGTGATAGTACGTTATTTTACAGCACAGTGATGCCGTTAAACAACTAGCATTTGACAATGTTATTTAAAAAAGAATTAGTTAAAATTTGTACTCTATCAATCTTAAAAGATTGAACTAGCCTGTGGCAAGTAATATATTTCAGCTTCTGGATTATGACCCCATCTCTGAGGTTTTTCGTCCCGCTCCTCTGATCCATTGAACAAATGCTGCGATGACGCCTTGTTTTGCTTCTGAACACAAATTTAGCTTTGCTATCCGCATGTTTTGTTGCCCTCTCCGTTTATTAGTTGTTGTAGGAATAAGATCGGCAGTGTGGGTTGTTATTTTGCTAGCAATCCATAAAATCAAATCTTAGAGTTGTTGCAAATAATTTTTCTGTATCTCGGCAACGAAAATTTTTAATTTTTCAAATGTTGCTAAACTCGCTTTGTTGGTAATCTTATTTGATGTTGAACAATGTATACTAAAATGGTGAAGAAGAGATTATGGGTGGCAAGAATACATGCACACGTTATATTTCTCCTTCATACGTCACGAACAGAGGACACGTGGAATGTTCACTACTGTTTCTTGTTTTTCTTTATGCACACTGTGCCAGTCTTTTATTAGTTGACAAATTTAACTGGATATCCATGGAAATGCGGAATGTGTCACACGTAATGGGTTTTGTGGTATTATGTCTATTTACACATCCATTAAACATTTGCGTAAATACTAGTACTTGCCGTTACGTGAGGTTTCGTTATGTGCAGGATTCCAAGGACTGACTTTTCATCGTAAACGAATGTCGAAGCTCTTATATTTCCGATATTTTATTATTTTTGGGTGTATATCAGCGACACTTCAAATTAAATGATACGTAATAAGGTCATGCTTTGAAATTCTCGGAATGGAAAATTGTCCATGCGGACGGACTTTTTCTGGATTTCACACTGTTATATGATCTATCGATGTTTTTATGACGTGAGTTGCCTTTTGAAGAAGAATCTTTAGGTTCATGTCGCCTGCAATCAGTGCACATCTTGGCATTTCCCTGCACCATAACCTAAGAGTTGGAGACATTTTGCGTTACTCAGCAGTAAATTGTTTCTCCGGAAGTGGAGATAGCCTCCTCGACCGCCTGTGTGACCTACGCGTGGCGCATCGCAACGAAGAGGACGAGCAGGGACGGGAAGAATCCCCTCGGCGGAGCGGGTCGGGGCGAGACGGAGAAGGACGCGGCGATGCGACGGCTCGAGTCCCGTCCCCTGGCCCGCTCACCCCCGCGCCCGCCCCCGCGCCCACCCCCGCCCCGCCCCGCCCCGGCCCCGCCACCCTTAGGAGCCGCCCCTGAGTGCGTCTCTTGAGGCAGTCGGCCCGAGCGCGGTCGGCAGTGTAATCTCGCGCGAAGGAATGTGATGAATCAGATCAACTCCCGACCTGGAGGGAAAAAACAATAGAGCGCCGCTATCATCGAGTCCTAGCACAGAAGGGCCTTAACAAAAGAACAACCGAATGACAAAAGAGAAAAGCCGCTCTTCACCGCTTTTCACGATGATGAGGCAGCGTCGTGCCTTTATCTCTCTTCCTTGCATCAGCTGAGCCACTTGTGATTTGCGCACGGGGCCATGAAAATAGAGGTTTTTTTTTAATGTTTCACAATGGAGGAAGGGTGTTGAAGTACCGAGGACAATTATTAAAAGTAGTGTGGTCGCAGAATCGAGTTGCTTTGCGTAACTAATTATTAAATCCAATTATATTGGGGTGATATCCCTATGAAGCGTCCAGGGACGTTGATATTTAAAATAGCTTGTCTGATTGATGGATGACTTTAGCATTTGCTGGCTTCCATGTTGCGCGGGCGCACACGAATGTAGGGGAAATTCTATAGCATTGTGCGTAGAAAGCGTGTTCTACTCGGTCGCTGGGGTGAGTGCGGGAGTATTGAAAGGCCATCCAGCTCATGTATCAAATCAATAAAAAAATTACTGCTCATCACATGGAGTTGAATACATGGCGTGTTGTGCTGTCCCGAACAGAACGTATAGTAATACAATTCAAAGAGATGATCGTCGTTCAGCTCTAGCGATTTATAATATGTTGGAAGTCTATATATAGAATTCATTTGTCTGGTGTAATACATTTGTTTATTACCTATAAAAGTATACGCTAATTTTGAGAAATTATTGTTTATATTTTCTCAATAAGAAATATCATTTATGTTTGATTTAATATGTCTTCATTTTTACAGAAACTTACATACGTGGATGTTTCTTGCTCTTAGGGCCGGTTGTATGATGTAGATATATCTCCAGGAATAGTTATCTAAAGAATTGCATTTCCGAGTATAAACGACGCGTCCTGTTCTACGACGTCTCTTTATTCCACGGATAACTATCTCCTGTTTATCCGAAAGTGCGTCTGTGAAAGAGAAAGTTGGTACTGCATTCGGTAGTGTTTTGTGGGAATACTTGTTCTTTGCGTCTCAAGGTTTGCCCATTTTTGCCCATTTCGAATCCACAGAAATGGACCCTCGTCCTGTAACCACTCCATGTGGAGTGGTTTTAGGAGTCTTCCCTCTATGGTTGTGACCGTATTGTATATTTTGCGGTAAGGACAGTACAGTTTGTGATCATTACGTATAGTGCTATGCTATAACGATGTAATTGCCAATTGTATATCAATAATATTTTACCATCTGGCCTGAGGATGGAATAAAAATATTCCGAAACGTCGGCAAACTGTCTTAATTCTTAATGTCTTAATTCACTCCGATCAAATTCTGTGAAATATATTTCCCATTTCCACTACATGGTCGTGAATCTACAATGATATATGGGGAATAAGATAAATTTATTTAAACTGCAATTGGGTATAACCCGGTGGCAGTTAATTATAAAAACAAATAAAAATACAGACTCTCAGTAACACACAATAATAATAATAATAATAATAATAATAATAATAATAATAATGTAATATAACTTATAAATTATATAATAATTTTAGTAATAATGGTAAAATAATGATAATAATATAAAACTGACTGATTCAGTAAACCTTAAATTACATTAAGAGAAAAAAAACTTCTATAATCTAACTCCGCGCTGAATGTTTATACAATTAGGATCGCACAACACTTCACTGCATTTCACTTCACTAAGACCTCTTAAACACTTCTTTATTTCTGTGCTATACACTGCACAATACCTCACTTCACAAGAGAACACTTAAGCATCGATACATAACCCACTATTCTCCTTCATTTACTTAATAATACCCTAAATTAATTTACTAAACTGTTGAATGCTTTGAGGAAAGGGTTCAAAGGTTTCTGCAGACAATCTATTGCGTTCGATTTGTAAAAGAAAATTTCCCGACATCCGTTCTCTAGAGTCTTAAATTTATTTTGTGCCTGTGATTCCCTCTGCCGATGTATGTAGATACTTACTTAATGAGAAAGAAAAAGATTAATCTCAATTCGCGTCCAAAAGCTTCCCTTATTTGAAAAATATACTGATAAAAAAGTATAACACAGTAAAAATAAATATTTTTTTGATCAAACAATTTCATGGAAAAATGAAGTTTTTTACTATACTGCATCAATTTCAAGTGGAATTAAGCAAAAAATTCACCGTTACTCTAGAAAAAAGTCCATCTTTTTTCTGGCACTAGGCAGCTAATCAAAAAAGATCACTTGTATGTATGATCTGTACAAATATAAAATGTATATTTACATATCTTTCTGATAATTCAAATCATCCTTCACACGATCCAAAATCCTTCGCACGTGGGTTTGGATTGAAAACTATTTAAAAAATCATCATCATCGTATTTGTTTAATAAATCTTGCCTCTGTCAAAACGTTCATCGCTTTCGCGACGAGAAATACACTCCTAACAAGCATGTCACTATCCGAAAATTCGATTGCTACACAGTACACGCGTCACACGGCTGCTTGTACTTTGAGGTTATTTCACGTTATCTACTGAATATCTTCGCAAAAACAGTGGAATAGTTTAGCTTGTATTTATTCCATGGATAAGCACTTTTCCTACATCGTACAACCGGTTTTTCCTGCATCCATGGAATAAAATTTATCTCGGCTTTATTCCGAGTTCGTACAACGGGGCCTCAGAGTTAGATTTTATTTTTCTAGGAATTACACTAAAGCTCTTACTGGGAACCATTCTCTTTCAGAAAGGTTTTTATTTGTTACAACCATTAGTTTTATGGAAAATATTATTTTTGATATTGTAATTAAAATGTTGTTGATCACAATCTCATCTGTCTGTTGGTTAGGTCCGATTTCAGACAAGGGAGGAATATTGCGCCTTCATAATCTCTGTGTTCCTACGTAGATGAACCCAGTAGTGTCATACAATGTATATTCGCGGAATGAATGATAATAGGTGTGATTGCGCGGGATGGATGAAGGTAAGGGATGAATGAGTGGGATGAGGAAGATGGAATTTGCGATGGCATCGGAAGCCAATTACGATTTAATCGCAAGGTGATTCCACTAATGTCTTGCGCAGGGCTCGAACCATCAACCTTTGGATTTCAGGTCCTGTGGATTCTTCTCGCTCCTTCACCATCGACATTACATAACGGTTAAATATTGATGTGATAGTTTCTAAATGGTCGTGTGATAACGCACTTCTAACCTATATGTGTTGCGCGGAAACATATTATTAAGTACAAAGTTGTTATTTATTAGGATATTATGGAGAATGTAGGATGTACGAAGTGAGGGATGTATGACATGTTTACCTCCGGCATTGCTTGGTAGCCTGTGCACATGTGTGATGTGTCTATGTTTTTGTTAGTTATTCAGAATCTCGAGAAAGTCCAAAATCAACTAAACAGTTTCGATTTTACGTGGATAATGCAAACATTTGACTGTGGTTACGCCAAATTCTCACACTACGCGTATCGATTGAATTGTCATACTTGGTGCATCAATGCCTCCGACACATCTGAGAGCAAATCACCGTGCAAGATGCCGTCCGTAAATATTTGCTATTCACGTGTTGCGTTATGGATCAGCAACTTTGTTGATATTGTCGGCATGTAAGAAAATGTGCTGTTTATCTGTATCTAGGATGAGTAATTTGAGATGGTATAAAAACGCATCAGCATGTCCCTATTATTTTTAGCAATAAATAATTTCTTTACCCTTTTGGCCTTAGAAGCAGAGATCACCGTTGTTTTTTTGTTGTAATTTTTAATATCGTCGCAGTCTATATATCACCGAAACTTTGTGCACCACAACTCGATGCTCTGTAGTAGATTTGGGTGGTCATTAGCCTCAATTGTGATTAGCCAGTGCATTTCTGACGACCTAGTCTGGGTCTAAGATCTGATGGCTTAAAATCGGAACCGATACAGAACGCTCTCGATACAGAACTATAGTAATTTGCATCCCAATTTCGTCAATTCACATATTTTACGTTTTTCTTTGTAAAAAAAATAATTATTTTTTCTTCAGGAGTATTAAGAAATTTCGTCGTTCTTTGATTCACTCTAAGCAAAACCTTGTGAAGAGAAATCGTTAAGAAACTGCTGTGCAGAAACGAAGTGTTTCTCAGCAAAATACCATAGGAAATTGTTGACCATTTAACTGACGAGAATACAATGGTGCATTTTTTATCGCCTAAAGTGACTCACTTGTAAAGTATGCGGCCCATCCAGGAAGTTACTTTCTCTAGGTCATCAAGAAAAAGAAAACACAATTTCACGGAAAAACTTTATAGTATCAAATACAGCAATATATTCCCACTAATCACCATGAGAATTGTTAGATTGTCATTCTGTGGGATCAGTTTTTATATCCCTGTGACGTACAAGTCTGCTGCCTAGGATAGGTATCAGTGTTTGACATACACCTGGAACTCTGCGTCAGTGTGATAGGCAAAATGCTGACCAGACAGGAATTTGCGCTGAAAAGAAACGATGGAAATCGCTGGGGGTGAGGTCGGACTGCATGTGAATGGTCAAACATCTCCCACCAAAACTGTTGCAAAAGATCCATTGTGTGTGTGTGTCCACCCGACCGTCCAGATCTCCAGTGTATGACAGCCCGTTCAACGTTTCTGTGCAACCCTGCAGAATTTGCGAAGGGCCGTTGAGACAAACGACACGGGATCCTGAGTTCAAATGTTGTAGTCCTACACGATAACGGTTGGCCACTACGCTTTTCCACGTTTTTCATGAATTTTTTTTTAATTTTCGTTGACGACCTAGGGAAACGTGGTTTCTGGATGCGCCTTGAATTTTTTTATTGATGAGCAAGCAGTGCCATTCAAGGGACAGTTATCAATAAAAGAATATATCAAAGGAAGCCATCAACTTTGGGATCGACGATTTTTGTCCTTTGTACCCCATTTGTACAACCGTATGTTTTTATTATTTACCTACGTGCTTTGAAGGGGAGACATAAGAATCTCAAAAGAAATTTGAGTCTGGTGAAGCTGTTAGTTTTCAAACTGGTGAAGAGAATAGATGCAGAGAAACACATACTAATATACGTACACTAATATACTTCTTATTGAGGCGGTTTTTGATGACCTCACTAGTTCGGATAAACAACTCAAGCTGTTGGATACGTTTACTGATGTAATCGAGGCTTCTTCTATTCGTCGAAGTAAACTCAGCTGCAAACGTTTGGTTGGATTGCTCCTTACCAGAAAATATCTTTCTGTTGTATCCCAGAATCGGCTGATTCGCCAATGTCGCTGAAAGGTGTCACAGGACCTTTTAGATTACATACTCACAATGGCTGTCATTACAACTTGGCTGTCATTGCAACGATGGCTGTCATTACATGTACCTTTAAGATGATATTATAATCGATGACCAGTGGGAAAAATTCATTAAAAATGACGAAAAGAATGGCTTATTAGTCGAAATCGACGAAATATGCAAAACATGGCACGTATAAAATGGGTCATTTCCTTTTGTCCTATCTACCACGGGCGTTACTTGTGTTGCTCTCAAGAACTTTCAATTTCTCCGATCAACAACAGGCCGAATGCCGGGGTCAATACTCTAACAAACAGCCAACGGGTCCTACATCCTCTTGCCTTATCTTCACGTTTTACCTACACACTCTTACACGTACAAGCACTATACTAAAAGACGTGTCGGGAGCTTAGAGCTTGTCCCAGCTGGAGCTGTGCCCCGCTGGTAAGAGATTACCTGATTGGGGAAGAACCCCACTAGCCGACAGATAGTCGGCGCCAGATCTCACCACCCAGCGGGGAAACTACTGCCATCTCCAGAGAAAAGCAGTGCAATACACTATACGGAACTATTGACAGCTGTTGACCAGCCGGAATCATCAACAATCCTAAAAAACCGACTTCCAACCCCCCGAATCTGTGCACTCGAGATTGGATGTCGTCTTCGGGGCAAATCTACATAACGACCTTGATACATAAATAAATATTAAAATTGTATTATACGATAATGCGAACATTCATTTGCACCATTTTACTCAGTCTCAGAAAAGCATGTAAATAGTTAATACAATTTGCATTCTTTTTAAATAAGTAAAAAACTATAATTGTGAATTACCGGCGTTTGCAAGGAGGCTTTCAATTCCACTGTCGGCCACTGTGTATGCTTTCATGTAAGTTGAGTTTGATGTCAAAATTGGTGCTTATTTATGTCGAAAAAATCAAACAGAAATATTCTGAAAAATTTGTTACCTATATTCCAGAAAATTAGATATACATTTAACGCCGTGCGATGAATAATGGCACTGAAGATGACCATTCCATTACGGTGTAATCATAACTCCTGTCTTCGGTCATTCGCGCCTCCTCATTATATCACTCATCAATTTTCTTGCCTCTCTGTTTGAGACGTCCATCCTTTAACCAAATTCGTCCTCTCCCCAAGAGGCCATTGCCAACCTAACAATCTTGTATGTTTCTGAGAATTTCACTCCCCCCCGCACAGTCCCTCTTGCTTCCGTCTTTCAGACGTTCTCTCTCCGACCCTCCTCGTCGCCGCGTTCGCCCCGCGTCTCCCTTCACCGCCCTCTGTTCCCTCATCGGCGAACGGGCGCCGGACATCTTTTCGCAGCCTCGCGCGTCCATCGTTGGCACCCCCTGACCGCTCTCCACCACAACTTAGTTATAGTACATTTCAACTTCACCCCTCCGGCTATTAGAAGCTCCCGACTGGAGGAAAACAAACGTATAGTAGTCCCTAATTACTAATTACAGCTAATTGCGTTGCCGGGAATTACCATGTAGGCGAAATACGATAGGTCGGGATTCAGGCATTCAGAGTTGTGGCGCAAAAACCGTAAGTTATGTTCAAACACTGTCGTTAGTATATTTCTTGTTTATTATTATTATTATTATTATTATATTATTAATTATTATTATTATTTTATTACATTGAGAGTTAATATCCTAGTTAACGAATATGCCCCATCCTTACAGATAATAAACTGAATACTGCAGATGTTTACACACATTATTATAAGCGTTGTCCTAACGTTAATTATTCAACTGATATAATTAAAACATGAAAAAATTGTGGTTAACTCCAATTGATAAGAAAGTTCCAATCTGCCAATATAGCGTTACTTGCAAAAGCATATCTCATGTGTATTTTCATTTTCGGCAGTTGCTTAAAATCTTATCTGCCTACGGTACTGGTATTTTATATTAGTGGCCAAAAATCTGACTTTAATTGTTGTTTTGTAAGGTTATGGAAAATGGAATCAAATGAATCAAATATTACCATGGCAGCCCATGTTTTGGAAGTCAATGTTTTTTGAGATCTTTCAAATGAACCAAGTTTAATTTAGATCCCGATGTCATCCAACCGTGATCTCTCCTTAGGATTCAGAATTGAAATTGAAATTGTAAGAGGTGCGTGAAAAAACGCATTGATGAAAATGCGCTTAATGTGCGTATGAAAAGCTTTTACCCATGTAAAATGTATGCAAAAGTCCATTTATTTGTCTTCCTAAATGAATTTAGTAATGTAACTTGAGGTTTGTAGCCAAGATTCATTCACGTGTAATGCCTAAATAGGATGGAAATCTTGAAGGAACGTCATTATTAAGATTGTTTTCAATACATGAAGTTTGTGTAAAATAATACCAGATGAAACAAATGAACACAAAGCGATAAAATGCAGTTGGTCTATACTATTTATTATCTGATGATGCTATATTTTATATTCAAATCATAATGTTCCAGACTGGCTTAATTTTCATTGGTATCAGGATTGAATGACACTCATGTAATAGTGGCAAAAAACAGCACGTTACTCTCTCGCCGTACTATTGGTTACGCAATACTATTATTATACCATCAATTTAATAATCCATATTAATAGATCTCCGATCATTTGTAAAATGCATTACAAATCGTCGAAGCATTAGTTGCGAAAACTAATTATTTTAAAGATTATTGTATACCAATTCGACATTTAAAACTGCGTTTCATACAGCTAATAGCATCTCCCAGCATCGGCAAGGAATTCTCAAAATTTTAAATTATGGCCGGCGTATGTATTTTCATTTATGTAGTACTAAAGAAATTATATTGATTCTCCCTTCTTGTCAGAATTCAGTGT